>JAMQTF010000001.1:3567211-3897532 GCA_025919625.1 Trichoderma arundinaceum | reverse complement strand
ATTACTACGTGACACCCAACGCATTGCCCAAGTCCGACCTGGCCGTACTGCCAATAAACCACCCACGAACAGGTAATTGGAAATTACTACTTATACTAACCCTATAGGTAACGGTTCGTCACACTTTTAATAAGCTTTTGTGAAATCCCTATTATATTTCTCTTTATTTTTTCATTTTATTAACTTAAGCTAGCTAAACTACTAGCTAGTAAATTTTACTTATTAATAGCTAGCTTATTATTAATTACACAAATATTAATAGTAAAAGTTATAGTAATAATACTAGTATTATTACTTAATAATAAAAAACTTTATATTATTAATAATAATTTTATAAATATATATATATATATATATATATATATATAAAATACTTAATATTTATATATTTTAAATAAAAGTAAATATAATTTTTTTATATTATTTAATATATTGCTTTATTATAAATAAAAAAAAATATAACTTTACTTAAAAAGCTTATTATTTTAATAATTATAAAAATTATAATAAATAAATATAATATTTTAAAAATATATTTATAGCTTAAATATATTATTATATAAAATTATATAAAAGAGTTTATATTAAAAAACTATTTAATTATTTTTAATAATTATTTATATATTTATTTATATACTTTATTATATTATATATAAAAAGTTTAATATATTTATATAAAAAGTTTAATATATTTATATAATATATTTATATAATTTATTTTAATATATTTATATTATTTTAAGTAATATATAACTTATTTAGAATTGCAAATATTTTTTTATAATAATTAATATATATTAAATATTAAGTTTTAAGTATAAATTCTATTATAAATAAATATATAATATATATTAAAAATAAAGCTAAAAAAATTATTATAATAAAGTTAATATTAAAAAAATATAATATAAATTATTATAAAATAAACTATTATGAAAATAAACTATAATAAAAATACACTATTATAAAAATAAACTATTATAAAAATAAACTATTATAAAAATAAACTATTATAAAAATAAATTATTTTTATAATAATTATTTTATAAGTTAATTATAATATTTTATAAGCTAAATAAAAAAAAAGAATTTAAAGTAAAAATATTATTAAATTTAATATAAGTTAAAATTATATAGCTAATAAAGTTTATTTTAATTATTAATTATAATATTTTCCTAAATAAATTTTTTTTTTATATTTTCTTTTATATTATTAAAATAAAATATAATTGTTATTAATATTATTATATTAGAAATAGTATTTAATAAAGTAATTTCAAATTAAAAAGTTAATAATAAGAATTCACTAAATAATTAAGATTACAAAATAATTATTATATATACTATATTCCCCAAGGCAAGCTTAAGCCAAGGTACTTACAATAGCAGCACTATTAATAATAGCTAGACTGGCAGCAGTTACTTAACGGGCCGAAGCGATGGCTGCGGGGAAGAGCTAAGGAGAAGTTAGCTAGACACTAAACTGGGGGCAGGGTTAGCTATAAAGTCGGCCCGGATTTGGGGATAAATATACCTTCTCCTCTATATAAGGGCGGCTGACAGGAGGACTACTCTTTAGCTAGCTAAAGTAAGGGGGGGGATATATGTATTATCTTTGGCTAGACCTTTGTTATTAGTTTTAATATTACCTTTAGATATATTATATACTAATCTAATATAAAAGTAATATACTTTATTTTTTACTTAATTCTTCGAATAATAACCCTTATGCTATAACCCACTATGCTATTAAACTGCTAAAGAGATAGAGGTTATAAACATAACAGCACCTTTATATAGAGGCACCTTTCTTATATAAGCATGCAAACGGAAGCTGCTAAAATCGATATTATTGATGGTATTCTCATCAATGAGGTGTTTCGTCGGATTAATAAGCCTCGGTAGACTCAACAGCAGCCAATGCAACGTAACCTTCCGATTCCGCAGAAATCGTCATAATTTCTCCCTACTCGTAGGATTTGGCGGTTAGTCAAATCAATCAAATCCATCAAGCCGGATGCTAGCTAAGCCAAATTTGGCTGGGGGGTGTCCGTTTAGTGGTACTTTGGGTGGGCCTCTGCTTTTTGTGGGTTTCAAATTTGTATCTTTCTTGGCATGACCCCGTCTGTTAGTTACGCCCTAGTCACGAGCATCTCCGATCCGTGAGTGTGTCATGGCATGAGTGCTCTAGATCGCACCCTTTTCCGTATTTCTATCGAGAGAAACTGTTCAAGCACGAGTGAGACCGGTCCTACGGCAACAACGCTCCTTGCAATGAAGATCCTCTGCCTTCACGGTAGAGGCTCCAACAACGAGATCTTTCGGGCGCAGACGGCAGCCTTCCGTGCAGATCTCGACGACTTTGAGTGGACCTTTGTGCAAGGGACGGTTCGACATACCGAAGGCAACTGGTCCCTGTACACAGCACAATTCTCGCATCTTCCACTTTACACATACTACAACCCTTTTGATCCTGCTTCTATCTTGCAGACTCATGACGACCTTGCGCGGATTATAGTCGAAGAGGGCCCATTCGATGGTATTCTGGGCTATTCAGGCGGTGCTGCGTTAGCAGCAGAGATCTTGGCTCAGGCAACCTATGATGATCCCTTTGCCATGGAACGACCGTTTCGATTTGCTGTCTTCATCAATGGAGCATCTCCCCTGCGTTGTTTTGCTATGAAGGACGCCCATGTCATGGAGGACATCGTCGTAGATTCCGCACCCATGACCGAGCAGGCAGAGAATATGTTTCTTCGTCCGAGTGCGCTGCGAAAGAAGGACGGAGTCAGCGATCAGGACCAGGTCGACCATGCAAAACTACTGTCGTTGCTCAAGAAACTCAAGGGCAGGAAGTTGGTCGATGGAACAACGTTTCTATCCAACGGCACGCATGGCCTTTGTAGATGGGAACTACCCGCAGATGGTGCGCCACTGATTGACTTGCCCACGCTGCACATCCGGAGCACCGAGAGCGACGAGAGCGATCCCCACGAGGGTCTCCATTTGCTACGACTCTGTGATCCCGGCCAAGCACGCGAGTTCCATCATGGCAGTGGGCATGATTTTCCCAGAGGTCGTAAGGAAATGAAGCACATTGCGAGACTGATTCGAGAGGTCGCTGAAGCTACAACAAGTCTATAAGGCTGGCACCACGAAGCTAATAAAACTGGAATATCGAGTCATTAAGACTGTTGAGTTGTCACGTGCATCTGTGACTCCTTGGTCAAGCCCACTTTCTGTTTGCTGCTGTTTGCAGCTTGTTTTTCCCTCTTTCATAGATCAGCATAGCAGAACACAGAGAGTTTTGCCTTTTCAGCTTGTCAGCTTGTCAAAGACAGACGTGGCTTTCGTCACTTGTATCTAGTGTCTCGAACAGCAGATTTCCGATCAGTACACGTCGGCGTACGACATGCCGCTAGCATAAGTCTGTCATAATACTCTCCGCTTCAGGCGTACCATTAGAGGACCTGCAGGATGCATAATTCCGAGACTTCTTGGGTCGAAGTGGAACTTGTTCTTCCACGAGTCTTCGAACTCGATATCAAACAGCGTAATAAGCTTCGAGACCAGACCGATGACCTCCTGCTCGGCCGCATGCCGTCCAGAACACATGCCCATACCTCCACCAAATGTGCGAATACTTTTATTCCGCTGTTGGACTATGGCATCCTCGCCTGTCCACCTTTCCGTGTCAACCTGGTCCGCTCTTGGGAATAAGTCGCTATGGTGGAGCAACGCAGTGGGCATGAGGATCACACTGCCCTTTCTTACGACATACCCTTCCAGCTCTGTGTCTTCCATGACTACACGTGCTGGCGAGGCTGCCGTGCCTATGCGTAACGCTTCCTTCCACAACGCCTGCATGAAGTTGCTGCCTCTCATTTGCGTGGCGTCGATGTCCAGTTCGTGATCGAGGCGGCTTGATTTGCTCGGTCGCAAGAACTTAGACGACTCGGCTCGACACTTTGCCAGGCGATCTGAATTACTCGCCGCCACCCAAGTAAACCAGGAACTCATCGGCGCGGCGTTCAGAACGATTGCGAACAGGAAGCTCGCCTGCATGGTCGCCCGTCCACGGAGGGAAAGGCCGAATTGTCGCGCCAGATGGTCACGTTCCCAATTCATTTTTGCGCCCCATTCCTCGTTCCAATATTTGTCCTTGTCCGGCCAGTCTCCCTCTGAATGGTGCGTTAACCACTGTTCAAAGGCGCGTAGCATTCTCTCCCGCCCGCGGCCCGCCCGCGGCTGCAAGACATACGCCAAATTTGTTCTGACACCAATATAGGTGGCATCGTTGAACAGGCAGAAGTCCTTCCACATGGTAGGACCCCATATCTGAGCAAGACGGGGACCGAAGAACGTCAGGACAGAGGTGTCGAAAATGACTTTGCGCAGGACTTGGTATAGATCGACTGTCTGCCAGCCTCTTGTGTTCATATCCAGGTGTTGCTCCAGGACTTGGTGGAAGTGACGTGTGAATAGCTGCATCAGGTCGTCCAACGGCTCGCCTGACAAGTATCGCAACCAGACATTATGGTTTTGCAACACAAACCCCTTCGCATGCTCTGCACTGTTTGCTCGATCCAGACCGATTTGAAAGTAAACTCGGTCGGCCACGGGCAGATCCAGTCCATTCTCCAGCATGCTCATGGTCACAGGTTCGTACGCAAACGTGCGCGAGCGTGCAAAGACATGGGTCGCGGCAGATGGAGAACCAAAAACGTGGAACTTCACGTTCCCCATGAGCAATGTGTAAGGCGAATCTTTGTATTTCGACTGGGTCGTGCGGAAAGTGCGGGCAGGATCGAGAAGGAAGGCTGCCAGATGCTGGATTCCTGGAAGCCAGTAAGGCGCTATTGGAGGCTCGTGGCCTTTTCCTGCTGCCGCTGGCCATGAATGGGAGAGCGAATTGAGGCGAGTCGTGATCAACAGAGTTGCAGTGAGGACAAAGCAGGTCGCGATCAATTGTACTGGCCATGGCAGGCCAACCCAGACGTCGCTCATGGTAGCCATGATGGAGACAGGTTGATGGTGGTTTTCCGAAGAAGCGCATTCAGCTATTGTAGAATGCATCTCCAACATGCGGGCTGAAAGGATTCGGGGAGGTGGGGTGGTCGCCATGTGTCGTCAACAACCAAGCCACGACACCCCTCGGACTACGTATCCAAAGGGGTCGGCCTAGTAAGTCTAAAAAAAGCAACTCGTAAAGCTACTAGTAGCAAGTGGAAAGATTTAGCTTACTTCCTATTGCGGCAGGTGCAGGTGCTGCAGGTCATGTGAGGTCCTGTCACAGCTCAACCTCTTATGGTACTCTGAGATAAGCACTAGATTAACTATCGGGCCGTGGGGAAGTGGAGAGCCACAGGCGCCTTCAGTGGCGCCGAGGCCTAAAAGCCCTGGCCTAGCTAATTGCTGATGGATTAGTTAGGCTATATTGTTTCAATATAAGAGGAATAACTAAGTGTTACAATCTGGTCCGCCGTAACTAGGATATCCCTTATAAGGCTAGTTGGTCTGCCAAGTTGATGCTAATTATTGGATCAATCGCTTAATCTTTTGCTTAGTGGTATATTAGAACTTAAATAAAATCTAAAAAAAAATATAAAACTTAAAGATATAAATAATAAATAAAAAGCTTTATTTATTTATATTTTTATATTTATTTATTTTATATTAAAGTTATTAATATTAAAACAAATTATAATTATAGCTTTATAATTATAATTATATATTTTAATATTAATAATAATTTATAATATTATTTTAAGTATAAGCTTTAATAATGATATTTATTATAATATTTATAATAATAGTAATTATAATATTAATTCTAATAATAATTATATATAATAATATAATAAACTTTTTTTAATTTAATTAAACTTTTATTAGTAAGATTTTTACTTTATAAATATATATAAATTTTAAAAAAAATATAAAGTTTAATTTAATAAATTAAAATATTATTTATTTTTATTATTATTTAATTATATATATATATATATTATTATTATATACTTACTTAGTAACTTATTACTACTTACTAGTACTTCACTACAAAGCTAACACTATATAATCCTAGTTATTATAGACAGAAGGGCCCCCTTGGCAAGGGCCCCCTATTAATACTTATTAGTGCGTGCAGAGAAATGCGACTCTGTCTTCCGTCGAGTCACGGCATCCTTTCGGACAAGGTAGACGCTCGGATGAACAGGTGGGACAGTCCGACGGTATAGTAGCCAAAAGAGGACCCATATTGGAATCACAGTTCGCTTGCTGGCAATCCTTGCGGGTCGCCGACTATCGCTAGACAGACGCACACTCGACGCTGAGCGGCAGGTACGTGTCTGTTGATTGCGACCATAAACGTTCGCTTTAGGCAAACATCTTTCCTTCTTGTCGTGTTGCATCTCCTGGAGTGCACTGTACACCTTTTCCCGTGCATGTGATCTTCGATTTTCTTCTCCTCCTCTCCAGCCCGCAGCTTCTCCCTTGGCTTATGAGTCTTGTGTCTTGTCAAAAGAAGCATGTCGAATCATGGACCTGACGAGGCCATCGCCATCGTTGGCATTGCTTGCAAGCTTCCACAAGAAGCCTCGACCGTCGAACGCTTTTGGCAATTCCTCCTGCAAGGACGAAGCGCACATTCACCATGGCCAGAAGATCGCTTCGGAGCCGGCCACTATCATCCCGACAATGAGCGAGTCGGAACACACTCGGTCAAAGGGGCGCATTTCTTGGCCGAGCCGCCCGAATATTTCGATGCACCTTTTTTCGGCATCACCAAAGGCGAAGCCATTTGCATGGACCCGCAGCAACGTCTGGTGTTGGAGAACGTCTACCATGCTCTAGAGAATGCAGGAATCCCACTTTCTGAAGCCAATGGATCCAACACGTCCGTGTATGTGTCGGGCTTCAATCACGACTATCTCTCCATCATAAATGCGGATGCAGAGAGCCCTTTGCGATATCGTGCAACCGGATTGACCAACTCCGTCCTCAGCAACCGAGTCTCTTGGTTTTTCGATTTCAAAGGTCCAAGCATGACCATCGATACTGCCTGTAGCAGCTCCGTAGTGACACTTCATCAGGCGTGCCAGAGTCTACGTAGTGGCGAGAGCGACATGGCCATATCCAGCGGAGTCACGGTCTTGGCTTACCCCAACGATGTGGCTTCCATGTCTTATCAAGGATTCCTATCGCAAGACGGGCGGTGCTTTAGCTTCGATCACCGTGCCAATGGCTACGCTCGTGGTGAGGGAGTCGGGACGATCGTTGTAAAGCGCCTCAGTGATGCCATTCGAGATGGCAACTCTATAAGAGCCGTCATTCGGGGCACTGGTGTGAATCAGGACGGCCGAACTCCTGGATTGACCAACCCGGATAGTCTGGCGCAGGAAAGGCTGATCAGGACGGTCTATGCAAGGGCAGGGTTGAGTGTTAACAATACGGCCATGGTCGAGGCTCACGGGACTGGCACCGCGGCGGGTGACCCGATCGAAGCCAATGGAATTGCGAGAGCCTTCTCAGCTCGGCCAAGGGATCTCCCTCCGCTGTACATTGGGGCTTGTAAGTCCGGCCTTGGTCATTTGGAGGGCGCGGCAGGCGCTGCAGCGTAAGTTTATCGTCTGTGTATTGAATGACTGTTGGAAGACCGCTAAAAGACGAGCAGCATCATCAAGTCTGTTCTTATCCTTGAGAATGGGATCATCCCCCCAAACGTCAATTTCGAGAAAGTCAATCCGAAGATCCCGGCAGCAAAATGGCGGCTTCAATTCCCTCTTGAACCAACGCCTTGGCCCACGACCGGCTTGCGCAGGATCTCTGTCAATTCCTTTGGAGTCGGCGGTACAAACGGCCATGTTGTTCTCGATGATGCTTTTCACTATCTCCAGGACCGAGGGTTGACCGCGACTCATTATACACGACCTTTGCCTCCGACCAACACAGATCTCGATCTCGTAAACGGCAATGGATTTAACATCATCAATAGACATGTGAATGGTCTCACCAACAACCATCCCAACAGTGCTGGAGATAGCAATGCCGTCCACGCTTCCAATAGAGAAACGGTGGATAGCTTTGCCAATGGGATCCAACCTCAGCCTACCAATGGCTTGGGAAATCAACGCACAATCGAGCTTGCCGGAGACTGGAGGGCTTTCGACCCAATTGAGTGTCCACCAAAGCTCATTCCCTTTTCTGCTTTCGATGAAGAAGGCTGCAGTCGCGCAGCAAAAACTCATGCAGAATTCCTCCATGCCAGGCCTAAATCGATATCCAACTCCGAAAGTTTAGCCTATCTGAACGATCTTGCCCATACAATGAGTCGGCGCTCGAAGCTGGCCTGGCGGAGTCACGTATTAGCAAGGTCGCTGGTCGAGCTCGAGACACGTCTGGCTTCGCCCTTGCCCAAACCGCTGCGGGCTCGCACCAATGTCAACGTAGCCTTTGTGTTCACGGGTCAGGGAGCACAGTGGTATGGCATGGGACGTGAGCTACTCTGCTACCCGGTGTTCCGTGAGAGTCTGGCTGCGTGCAGAGTTTATTTGCAGATCGAATGTGGCTGCCCATGGGATCTCCTCGACGAGCTCGCCAAAGACAAAGAACATAGTCGTCTTGATCAAGCAGCCCTGGCTCAGCCGGCGTGCACTGCCCTTCAAGTTGCGATTGTGGATTTGTTGCAATCGTGGAATATCCAGCCCCGTCGTGTCGTGGGCCATTCCTCCGGCGAGATTGCTGCTGCTTACTGCGCTGGCCTTCTGACTCGCGAGTCGGCCTGGCGAGCGTCTTATTTCCGTGGACTAGTCACCGGGAGGCAGACGACCGAGACCAAAGGCGCTATGCTTGCTGTCGGGTTGGGTCCAGAAGCGCTCGCCCCTTATCTTGACCGAATTCATGCCCAACTCTCTGGCGAATTGGTTGTGGCATGTCTCAACAGTCCTCGCAGCAGCACCGTCTCGGGTGATGTGCATAAAGTCGAAGCTCTGCAACAAGTCTTGGAGGCTGACGGGCTCTTCACGAGGAAGCTCAAGGTCCCAAATGCCTATCACTCTGCGCATATGCAGGAATTCGCAGACGAATACGTCCGTCTGGTGGGTACGCTCCACGCGCCGAGCGAGCCACCTCAGTCACCTGTGGTCATGATCTCGAGCGTCACGGGAGAAGCAGTCGAAGGCCGTTGTCTCTCCATCGACTATTGGACCAAGAATCTCCTACATCCAGTGCGTTTCTCCGATGCCCTGGCAGGCCTTTGCTTTAGCCGCACAACCCAAACACAGGCCACCCTCCGTGCAGATGCTGCTGGAGCCAACGTCTTTGCGGATGTTTTGATTGAGCTTGGCCCTCATGGAGCATTGCAAGGCGCCATAAGAGATGTGCTCGCAGCTCATGCCGAGGGCGTTGCGGTAGCATTCCTCCCGGCACTGAATCGCAATGCCCCTGGTACAGACGTATTCCTGAACGCCATAGGCTACCTTCATGCGCGCGGGTATCCGATCAACGTTGACGACGTGAATAGCAGCGCTGATACGACTGGTGGAAGAGGGTCCCGCCCATTGCGTATACTTCCTGAACTTCCTGGATACCAGTTCAACCATTCCAACAAGTTTTGGTATGAGAGTCGCTTAAGCCGGAACTATCGCCTCCGCAAAGAGATCAGACATGACCTATTCGGTGCTCCAGTACCCGACTGGGACGCGATGGCTCCTCGATTCCGCAACTTTCTGCGAATCTCTGAGCAGCCATGGCTACGAGATCACATCGTTACTGATAACATCATCTTACCTGGCGTAGGCTACGTGATTGCGGTAATCGAAGCAGCCAGACAGCTGGCTGATCCAAATGTACAATTGAGCGGCTTCCGACTTCGAGATGTCAACATGAAACGTGCATTGATCGTGCCCGACACGAAAGAAGGGATCGAAGTAATGTTGAATTTCAAGCCAGTTGATGAGTCCAGTGTCGGCACTTCGGCTTATTGGCGTCGGTTTCAAGTAGTGTCCTATAACCCAACCGCGAACGACTGGATCGAACACTGCACTGGATACGTTGGCGTGGATCATGAGACTTCTGCCCCCAATCCGGTCGACCAGGGACGAGAAGCCCGACTCGACACAGAACGCTGGCACGCCGCTTTCACTGCTGCAGAAGAGCAGTGTCAATCTCCATGGGACTTTTCCAAGGCCTATGAGCGAATGGCAAGAATCGGGCTGAACTTTGGACCGCTGTTCCAGAACTGCTCGGCTGTCCGAGGTACCTTTGACCATGGTGGCCAGACCATGGGCACAGTCACCGTTCCTGACGTTGCAAGTGTTATGCCCAAGGGCATCGTATCTCCGCACTTGATGCATCCAGCTTGCATGGACAGCTTGATGCACTTTGCGCTGGCCGCGATCATGGACGCCACAGGAAAGAGCAAGCTCGAAGTGGCCATGGTGCCGCGGTTCATCAAGGACATTTGGATTTCTGCGGCAATGAACCCTGAGCCTGGTCATGTCTATCGTGCTCACAGCCAGACGCGCAAGATTGCGTTTGAGAAGTTCTCGACAGATGTTGTCGTCTGGGATGGACCCACTCAAGAACCCCGTATCTCCTGGAGTGGAATTGAAGCAAGCCCCCTGGATTCCGCCGCACAGAGTTCGCTCGGCGCAGAAAAGATGTGTCACGAGATTGAATGGATTCCTCACGTGGATATGTATCTCGAAGGAGGCGACGTCGCTTTGTTTGCTGAGATGCCCAAGCCTGATTTGGACTCGGAGCAAGCTGCAATCGAGATCGATTCTCGCATGCAGCTGGCCTCGGTGCTTCTTGTCCTGGACGCACTGGAGGAACTAGATGGCAAGGTGCCGGCCGCTACTCAAGGTCATCTCTGTCGGTATTTCGAGTGGATGAAGCACGTCGAGAGTGATCTCCAGCTCGGCAAGGTGATCGGTATCCAAGCCTCTGAGGTTGAGCGACTCAAACATGACCACGCTACGAAGGTGGAGCTATACAAACAGGTTGCTTCGGACACTGCGTTCGGTGAGTTGGCAGTGCGAATGGGCAGCAACATCGTGCCCGTCTTAAGAGGTGAGACAGACCCACTGCAGCTCATGTTCGCTGAGGATGCCATACTCGATCGAGTCTACAGACGAACTGCGACCTTGAACGACCTGCCAGCGCAACAGAAGGCCTATTTGAACGTATTAGCCAAGAATAAGGCCAATTTACGCGTGCTCGAGGTGGGTGCCGGCACTGGCTCGTCCACTGCGCAAGTACTCGATGCCCTTGCTCCCATCGCAGATGATGGGGTGTCCATTGCTAGCAGCGTGTCACATTACATGTACACTGATATTTCGGCCGCCTTTTTCGAACAAGCGAGGCAGAAATTCCAGCCATACACGAACATCATGGAGTACCAAGTTCTGGACGCAGAACAAGACACCGCCAAGCAGGAGAGCTTCGAAGTCAGGAGCTATGATTTGATTGTAGCTCAGAATGTCGTCCATACCACCACCGACCTCACCAAAACACTGAGTAATCTTCGCCAGTTGCTGAAGCCCGGAGGCCGCCTGCTTCTACAAGAAGGTATAAGGCAGGATTACTACTGGTCCGGGCTATCATTTGGCCAGCTGTCAGGGTGGTGGAGTGGCACTGAATCCATGCGTCAATGGATGCCATGGGTCTCATCCAAGCAGTGGAATGAAGTCCTTGAGGCTGCTGGTTTTACAGGAGCACGCTTCGAACTTCCCGATAGCCACAACGAACAGCTCCACAGCCAGAGTCTTTTCGTGGCCCAGAACGCTTCTGCAGACGCCAACGAGCCCGGTCCCATGTGGAAGAACGTTATGCTCGTCACACTCCCTAGCTTCGAGCGGAGCAACACTCAAACCTTGTTGCAAGACATCAAAGACAAGTTGAACGAGAATCTCCGGTTCCAGAACATCAGGATCGTATCCCTGCCAGAATTGGAAGGGATCGAGTATAGCCAAAGTCTCTGCATCGTTCTAGCAGAACTCGAACGCCCTGTGATTGCAGATCTGTCTCAGGCCGAGTATGAGGGTGTCCGCAAAATGCTGATCGAGACTAAAAGCATCTTGTGGGTAACTGGAGATGAGCTTTTCTGCCCCCAGTACGGTGCCATAACCGGCCTGATGCGTACAACCAGATGGGAACGTGACTTGGACGATTCCAACCTGGTCACGCTGAAAATCTCTGAGCCTCGACCTGAAAATACCTCGCTGAGTGCGTCGATTCGAAGGCTGTGTGAGGCGCAGTTCTCGCTCACTCTCCCAGTTGCGAACATGAATGGCGAGTTCATGCTTCAAGATGGCCGGATCTGGACGAGTCGGCTCCGTGAGGCCATTCGTGCAGATGAATACTTGCAAACAGCTCTGTACCGCTCAGAAGCAGTCCCAACGCTGGCCAAGGATGCTGGCAGACCCATCAAGCTCACGACAACTGTTCCAGGTCTGCTAGAAAAACTTGAGTGGGTGACCGACGAGACGTATAATGAGCCACTCTCCGATACAGAAGTAGAAATCGAGATACGAGCTGTTGGCCTCAACTTTCGCGATCTCATGATTGCCATGGGGGAGCATACGGCGTACTCGATGGGCAGTGAAGCAGCTGGCATCATCTCTCGCGTGGGCTCCAAAGTAGTCGACTTCGCTCCTGGCGACAGGGTTGTCTACATCTGTGGCCTGGACCATGTCGGGTGCATGCACACGTATGGTCGTTTGGATCAATCGACAGTCGTCAAAGTCCCCGATGGACTCAGTCTCGAGATGGCTGCCGGCTTGCCTGTTGTCTATGCCACAGTCATTTACAGCCTACGGGAGACGGCTCGGTTGATGGCCGACGAAACCATTCTTATCCATGCTGCTGCCGGTGGTGTGGGCCAGGCTGCGATTCGTTACGCTCAACATATTGGCGCCGAGGTGTATGTAACCCTGTCGACTACCTTGAAGCGAGACGTAAGTTTATTGCCGTGACAATCGAATCCACCTTTTGCTAACAAAGAATAAGTTGATAATTAGGGAGTTCGGGATTCCAGACGATCACATCTTTTCAAGTCGCGACCTCACATTCGTCCCGGGCGTGTTGCGTATGACAAAAGGCAGAGGTGTTGACGTAGTCCTGAATTCGCTCTCTGGTGAGGCGCTGCGCCGCTCATGGGATCTGGTGGCACCCTTCGGTCGTTTCATTGAGATTGGGAAGAAAGACGCCATGATGAATGGCAAAGTGGATCTTCGGCCCTATTTGCGCAACGTGACCATGGCGAGCGTCGACCTCGTTTCTATGATGAAGAACAAACCGTTTCTCATCAAGATGCTGACAGAGGAAACGATGCGACTGTGGAAAGAGGGCGTGGCACTGCCTGCATCACCAACTACGATTATGCCCATGTCGCAGGTGGTGGATGCACTTCGCATTCTCCAGGCTGGCACGGGCATGGGCAAGATTGTTCTGGTGCCTCAGGAGGATGACGTTCTGCCACTCCTTCCACCGTCACCGGCGCCGCTTGGCTTTCGTCGAGATGCATCCTACGTGCTCAGCGGCGGCCTTGGAGGTATTGGACGGAGCGTTGCCACATGGATGGCTTTGCGAGGCGCTCGAAACTTGATCTTCCTTTCCAGCAGCGGCCGCATCACTCCAGCCGTCACAACGATGCGCGAGACTCTCGAAGCAGACGGATGTCGTGTGCATATCTTCACGTGCGATGTCAGCGACAAGGAACAGCTGCGTCTCGTTCTCGAACAATGCAAGACCCTCCCACCTATAAGAGGCGTCGTCCAAGCAGCAATGAAGCTAAAGGTATGATAGTAATAAATGCTACCCAATGGAATAATGCTAATCTATGGCGTTCAGGACGTCATGCTCGAGAACATGTCGCACGAGGAATTCCAGCTGGCTGTCAGACCCAAGATTCAAGGTTCGTGGAACCTACACGAACTTCTGCCCCAGGATCTGGAGCATTTCATCATGCTGTCTTCAGCCACGGGCGTCCTCGGCAACCGGGCTCAGGCCAACTACGCCGCAGGAAACACCTTCCAGGACGCGCTGGCGCACTTCCGTCGGCAGCAAGGTCTAGCGGCCACGACGATCGACGTTGGCGCAGTGCTAGACGTCGGATACGTGGCCGATCACGCGGACCGCCTCGCCATGACAAAATACCTAGGCAGTATGATGAAAGTGCTGCGCGAAGAAGAGTTGCTTACGCTCATCGAGTACAGCATGAACGCTGCTCTGCAGTCGCCTGCACAGCTCGTTACGGGCCTGACTCCGTTGGACAAGCATCGTGCTCGAGGCGTGCCGATGCTCAGTTACATGAACTTCCCTCTCTTCACGCAGCTGCGGCGGCTCAATACGCAGCAAGACGGCGCAGGGACGACCGGGGGCGATGGACCTGACGTTGAAGCGCGGCTTCGAGCGGCTCGGACTCTGGATGAGGCGGCTCAGATTGTGACGGAATCGGTCATTGATAAGTTGTCTTCCTTGCTCTCAATTGCGGTCGAGGATGTGGATCCGACGCGGACCATCAGTGCCAATGGCGTTGACTCGCTTGTTGCGCTAGAACTGAGAACGTTCATGGCGAGAAAGGTCAAGGCGGATGTGCCTGTGTTGGAAATCATGGGCTCGTTGAGTCTTGCTCAGCTGTGTAGGAAGGTGGCATCGACGAGCAAAGCGGTCGAGTTGCCGACGGCAGGAGACAACTAAAATAAGTCCCGAGTCACGAGTAGAAACAATATAAACCAAGATAACCGTCTTTGAAATGCATTCAACACGTGACCCTCACACGTTGCTACAAGTCCGTGTGCGTGCCACGAGGAGAACAAGGGGGTGTCAGAAATACAGGGAATGGAGAGATTTTGAACACATACGTCAGAAATACGCGCATATAGAAGTGATCACCGTTCAGTGTACTAGGTGCTCATATTTTGGACATGTGTGCACTTATTTATTTTGCGGTCCGGCTTAAACTAACAGCCCTTGGAGAAGTTGAAGAAAATCAGTCTATCTCTTGCATGCACATCACTTCTTCCTCAGCACCCACGTCACCATCTCCTGATCAATCACAGGGCCCCTCCCCAAGCTCAGACACTCGTCTACGGCGTCGTGCGCGATCTTCTCGAACTTAGCGGCCTCGACGCTCGCCTCGCCCTCGCGGGCCCGCAGACTGGCGACTACCTCCTTGGTGCCCAGCGCCATGAGTTCCTGCTGCATAGCGACGACGGCGGGCTTAGCGGCGCGGACGCGGTCGTGAGCGACCAGCTCCACGCCAGGCACCTCGCCGGCGGCGACCCTCTGATGCAAGTCGCCAACCCAGGTGGCCCGGGCGGCGTGTCGGGCGGGATGTTTGATGTAATCGATCAGCGCCTGCATCTTAGGGGTGGAGGTGCCGTCTGGGGCGAAGACGGCGGCGGTGGTCAGGTCCCATTCCTGCCAGTGCAGATAGCCCCCGGGCCGCAGCATGGCCAGCAAGCGGGCGATCAGCGGGCGCGGATCGCCGGGCTGCAGGGAGACAAAGTGGCGGAGGCAGAGGACGTCGTAGCGCGCGAGCAGGGAGGCCGGCAAGGGGTCCTGGAAGACGTCGAGGACCGCAAAGGTCGCATTGGGGGGCCACCAGTGCTGGGCGGGGACCTGGGCGAGGGAGATGTCGGAGGCTTCGATGCGGGCTTCGGGATGGGCCGCGGCGAGGGCGAGGGCGAAGATGCCGGTGCCGGTGGCGATGTCAGCCACGTGCGAGGCGGGCCCGATAGGGACGGCCGGGTGCAGCAGGTAGCCTAGACCGTTGACGAAGACAGCGTGCTGGAGGTGCAGGCGGGCGGAGGCGAGCAAGTCGCGGTTAAGGGGATAGGGTTCGCGGTAGAGCGGGTCGGGCTTGCTGTCGTGGGACATGGCTCAAGGTAGACGAGAGTTGGGGGATGCGTTAACAAGTCCGACAAAAGGTTTTGCCTAATAGAAATTCCGACGGGAGAGACAGTCGTATATATAAGGGGTCGCTAATAGCTAACAACTTACTTTTAGCAAAGACTAGCGGAAAGAACAGCCTTTTGATTTAGCCTTTTATAGTGTACTTAGTAATAACATAAGTAATTTTTTTTATTAAAAATATTAGTAAGCTTTATTTACTTAGAATATAAATTATAAAAGCTGTTTTAATATAAATTATAGCGAAATAATAAATTTACTAAATATATAAAGTAAAGCACTAAAAATAAAAGTAAAAGTATATATAGAGTATCAAGTATTGTTTTTGTATATGTACTACCTTACTATAGATTGTTGTATATAAGTTCAAAAAGGTAAATATTAATACTTGAGGAAGCTAATATTTTTTATAGCTAGCTTTTGCAAGTAATTATAGTCTTTAGTAAAGAGTAAACTATAAGGGAAATAAGTAAAATAATATTGTTTTAGGACTAGTTAAAAAAGCTCTTGCTTTTCTTAGGTAGTAAACAGTTTTTTTCCTTTTTATTTAATTAATAAAAATACCTTTTTTAATATTGTTAAGTATTGAAAACACTATATAATATATACTTTTAAAAATATAACTTATAGCTTTATTATAATAAAAACCTTATAATAGCATAATATTTTATATATTATATTTATTTAATAAATTAAAGCTATTATAATTAATATACAAAATATACTTTTTATTAATACTTATTATTATACTAAAAAGCTTTATTTTATTATTAATATTATACTAAAGTATAAATAGTATATATTGTTAGCTAAAACATAGTAAATAGCAGCAGACTTTTATTAAAACTAATTTTTACAAAACTCTTTATCTCTTGCAATAGCCTTCTTGTAAAAAATATAGCCAAGGATTATATATATCTTTGCCTCAAGCTACTGCTATATACTAGCTTTTATAAGCCCTATAGTAAAGCCTGCCCTATATTGCTTTTATTAAAAATAAACTTGCAAAAACTACGCAAAATAACTTTAAAAACTACTTATATCAATAAGCAATTAGCCTAGCTTTATAATAAGTTTTATAATAACTATATATACTATTATATTAATATAGTAAAAAAAAAGCTATTAAAAGCATTAATTATAGTAAAAGCTTGTGTAATAATAATATATATAATATAACTTACTATAGCTATAGTGCTATTACAATTAAATTATTAAGTAAATTAAATCAAAATTAATATTAAAATATATATATAAACTTCTATTTTGATAATTTATTTATTATATAATATAAGCAATTATTAACTACTTAGCATAATTACAAAAATAATTTTTTTATTTAAAATTAATAAATTAATATATTATATTTAATTTTACTTTAAAAAAACTATATTAAAATAATTTAAATTTATTTTAAACTAATTAGTTAAAATATTTAATTCTTGAAAAACTTAAGTTGTTTTTTAATTATAATAAATATATTTTAAAAAAAAAAGTATTTATAAATAATATTTTCTTTATAAAAGCTTAATAAACTTAAGTTAAATTATATAGTTTATAATAAAAAAGTTTAAAATTAAAAATTACTTAAAATAATAAAGTTAATATTATAAAAAACAAATTAAAATTAAAATTTTTACTAATTCTTAAAATACTATTTACTTTATATTTACTTAAAAGCTATTTGTAAAATAGCTAAAATATTTTTTAATTTTTAAATAAATTTAAAAAAAATTTAATAATTAATTTACTTTATTAATTATTATAATAATTAATAAAGTAAATTAATAACTACTTAATAAATATAAAAAAATTTAAATTAATTATTATTTATATATATATAATATTAATAAATATTATAAAATATATAAATTTATTTTCTTAAAGTTAAAAAATTAACTTAAAAAAGTTAAGTTATTAAATTTTAATAATATACTTATATAAATTAAAACAATTATAATAATATATATATTTTATTAATAAAAACTACCTATTTAACCAATTAAATTATATTATTTACGCTAGCTACAAGGGGTATTAACTTCCTCGAGTGTTAATATTTACCCTGTCCAACTTAGAACCTCCTTCCTAGTTGAGCAGTTACATGCTTCGATTGGCCCTGTGTGGATACCTGTCCCGGCGCTGTTGAGACCTTTCTCCACGCCCTCTTGTGCTTCCGGGAGAAGAACAGACGCGGTCGCGACCCTGTTGCTTACTTGTTTCACCCATCTCATTTCCACATCTAGCGACCGTCGGCGTAAAACCCGGTGTTTCCCATCCACAGACAGACCTGCAGTAAGAAAAAGGCAGCATTCACAGCTTCGCTCAAATTAAACCCCCCCCCCCCCCCCCCCCCCCGGAGCTGCCTCGCTTACCACCTCGCACCGTTTTATATAAGTATTGCTATTTATAGCATATAATTTTGCTATTTATTGTATAGTTTAGGCGTACCTCGGCTGGCTATATATCTACTATATTACTCTACTAATTCTATAGTATAAACCCACTAATTCCTCTATAATTCCATAGAATCACACCTACGAATTATCCCCCTATTATCCCCAGCAATAAAGCCTTCCAATCCATTAATTTATTTAAAAATCGCATCTTTAAGAAGATTATTAAATATATGTATATTAGAATAAATTTACTGTTATTTTATTACTAATTAAACTCTTAATAGGACTAATACTATTAAGCCAGTAAAATCTTTAAAGAAAAGCAATTAACTCTTTAAATAAGGGGAATGTTAGTAATATCAGCAGCGGTGGGATTATAGTAATAGCTTTATTATTAGAATTAACACCCAGTGAGGCAAAACGCACGCTCCCGGCATCAAAGAGGGATTTAATAACATCAAACATCCCTAGCAATAAGTTAGGTGGCCTTATATTGGCAGTAATAGCTCTAATTCGCGTGTAGTGTTATTATCATTGTGTGCAAGGCTAGCTCAAGCTAATAGATTCCAGCGCCGCTACTGGCCCCGCCTGCAAAATACACTGTATCTCAAGTACTATGTATAGCAGGTGTATGGCTAGCTGAGGTACGCCTAAATTATGCTACAAATAGCAAAATCGTATGCTACAAATAAATACTTTTTATATATGCCGGGGGGAGCTGACGGTTGCATGGAGTCGCTCGGTTGCAATAAGGAATTCTCGCATGTGATCGCGGCTCAGCTGAAGGCTAGAGCGATTATGTGACATTTGGAGGTCCCTGCCTTTTTCAGGAATCGGCTGCTAACTAGTCTGGGGGCTTCCAGGCTTCTAGATTTTTGGGCACCTAGGCACGGCAGATAATATCTACTCATCTACAAATGGTTTTTATCTTTCGAGTGCTAGCATCGACCATTCCACTCCATGGCGTTATGTGCCTGTTTGCTGGACGCCGGGTTTTTCATGTTACATCATCAGAAGTGTCTCGCGTAGTTGCCTTGACGAGGAATGAGAGTTGAAAGTTGAAACACCGTCTATACTCCCACCTTCCAAGGATCATGGAACGAGCGGGATCGACTTCAGCTCCTCTTGGTCGCGACACACATCAACGGCTTCGTCTCCCACATGGAGAACACTCGTTGATCCAACCAGGCTCGGGGGTCCTCGCACAACTGTAGATCGAATTGGAGCAACACAGCGGCCATGAAGAGACGCATCTCGTTCATGGCAAAAGCCTAGTTCACAGTCAGCATCGGCGAGACGAGTTTTTGGTTCGCGTGAACGTGTTCGTGGGCGAGTCGTACCTGACCCAAGCAGTTCTGAGGGCCGTAGCTGAACGGCTGAACGGCATCAAGCCGGTCGTTTTGGAATTTCTCGTCGCCCAGCCAGCGCTCTGGGTGGAAAGATTCGGGAGCGGTGAAGTGGGCCGGAAGGCGAGACGTGGCATAGTGGGGCGCGTGGACGTTCACACCGCCTGGGATCCAGTAGCCGCCGATGGACCATCCAGGCATCGGAGTGACGCGAGGTGCGCCGGTAGGCACCGGTGGATAGAGTCTCAGGCCTTCTTGCAGCGCGGCGTCCAAGTACTTCTGTTGGGCGAGGGTTTCGTAGGTTACGTCGTCCATAGATGAGAAGGCGGAGCGAACCTCGTCGGTGACCTTGGCGAGGCAGTCGGGTTTGGTAAGAAGATAATACAGTGTGCCGGACAAGCCTATCGCCGTAGTGTCGGTGCCCGCAGTCATGAGAAGCTGTGCGGTGGAATGATATTCGTCCAGGGACATCTTGCCGTCAATACCAGTCAGGGGTTTTGTCCAGAGATCGGGAGGGTCTCGGACTGGTTCTTGCAGGCGACGATCCACACGGTCCGCGGAGTAGCGGAGATTTTCCATGGCGGCCTTCCGGACGAATGCGCTTTGGAAGAAGCAGTCTCGAACGAGCCAGCGGGTGAAGGAATTGTACGTGGAGAGGACCCGAAGGCGGATGACGGTTCGAATGCCACTAAAAGCCGCATGGACGTAGTCGGAGAGACGGCCATTTCTCAGCATTTGCAGGTCGTCCCTGTCGAAGGAGAAGACTTTAGCGCGGCAAACGATCTCTAGAAGCTTGGCCTTACCCTAGCGCGAGGTCACCCATGGCATCGAAAGTCTACGGCCTCGTTAGTCAATCAGAACCAAATGTGCCATTCAGCGTTCAGCTCTCAACTCTCCTCCGATAACCTGCACATCAGAAATCGCGATAGACGGAATACACGGGTGGACTTACTGCACATCTAAACAACTCGACCATATCCACCGCAGCATCACCGCGCTCAGCCAACTTGGTCTGCAGAAGCCGAGCCCAGCCCTTGACGCGTGGTTCCATCTGCTTCATGGACTTCTCACTGAACGAGACGGCCAGACTCTTGCGCAGTCGCTGGTGGTCTTCGTCGCGGATGGCCTGAATCATGCTCGGGGCTCCGTTGGCCGGAGGCCAATACGACGCTGGCGAACGATATGGATGCTTCTCTTGGCCCACGTTCTTTCGGTAGCCATAAATGTCTTTCTGTTGGGCACGACAAGGGAGTCAGTTATGTCAGCGCGGCTGGGGAATAGCTACGGGCACGTTTTCCCGCGGAGCCTTACCCAAGCCTGAGCACCACCAGCAAATGACACTTCGTTAGGCGCCAGCCGCACGACCGGGCCGTACTTCTTGTGCAACGCGGCGACTCCAGCCGCTTCCTCACCCTGCCATTCCATGTACATACGAGGAAGGCGCGAGATGGCCCAGAGCTTGGGGCCGGGAATTTTGCTCAAAGGGCCAAAGAAGGCGCCGGTGATGACTTTGAGCCACGCGTACAAGACATAGAGGACAACGGGCGTCAGCCAGAGTGCCAGAGCATACTGGGTGTGGTCGGAAGAGAGCATGACGAGCGAAGTCCAGTGGTAGATGAGAGTACGGGCAAAGAATGGATGCCCCGCGGTGAGCTGCGACCTTTATGCTGAGGGCGGTCATTCGCGGTACGAGCGCCGAGAAGATTACCTTCGGATAATACATAAAGAGCAGTACAGATATTTTAGGCTGCAGCTACCTGTAATCAGCTGCCGCGCCCCTCATCTAGCCATATACCCACACCAAAATATGTTAGTTACACCTCATGCATGTGAGGGAGGGCGGTGTGGGTCACATAAAGGTGGGGTAGTGATGTTACATTATAGCCTGCGGATTTGATTAGCTAAGAAGGGTTAGTACCTTAGCTGACCTTTAGCTAAGAGGTCTGAGCTTCTATTACTTATTTCCTCTCCTTCATTTCTCTTTAAACCTCTCTTTCTTTTTGTCCTTTTATATAATACTATTACCACTATTATAATAATAAAACTAGCAGCTACCTTAAGTGCATATAAGCAAGAAAAATAAATATAAAGTATTATAAATATATTCGTAATATATTTAGAATACCTTTTAGGATACCTTTCCTATAATCTAGGAACTACTAAGTGTATCTATATTATGAAGCTAAAGAAGATAGTAAGGATTGTAGCTTAATATAATAAGTAAAGTGTTACGGCCCAGTCTATTGTAACAAGGATATCCCTTATAAGACTAGTTGGTCTGCCAGATTGATGCCAATTATCGGATCAATCGCCCAATTGTTACGATCCGGAATTGCGTAACAGTTTTATCTCTTATAACTAGCTAGTCTGCCAAGGTTGATTGCCAAACATCGGGTCAACCGCCCAATCTTTTGCCTAGTGGCGCGTTCGAATTGGCAGGTTTGTTACACTAATCTTTTGCCTAGTGGCGCATTCAAATTTGGCAGGTTTGTTACATAAAGTTAAAACTTTGTATAATTAATAAGATAAGTATTCTAAATAAGTTAGTAATATATTATGCTTATTGTTTTGGGGATAACCTTACTATTATTTTATTAGGTAAAGTATTCTATTATATACAAGTAATAAATAATAACATTAGAGAAGAAGTAATATATAATAATACAAGTGTATATAACTTATTACTAATTTATTATTAATATTTTATATAAAAAAATTTATATTCTTAAATAATGCTAACTTAATTACTTACCTCTAAAGTATTTACTAGCTTAAGCTACTTATTATTTATAACAATGCCTTAGCTAAGCTCAAGGACTAGTAAGCTATTAGTAGGTTATTTATAATATATTTATAATATATTATGCTAATTTTTAAGGTTCAGTTAGGCTGTATCTGCTTGCCGAAGCTTCTATGCTACTTTGGCTTTTATCTATCCTAAAAGGCAATAAAGAAAGGGAAGGACTAAAGAAAAAGAGGAGAAGGAAGGATAGCTATTTAATATAGGAAAAAGAAGTAATTAAATAATATAGATGCAGAGATTTTTAGCTAGAACGAGTAGAAGGGGGAAGTAGAACGGAAAGGGGAAAGAAAAAATATGGAAGATAAAAGTAAGAGATAAATGGAAGGGATAATAGCTTATATAACTCCTTCTCTCCGCAGCGGCTCTCAGACTGCTATCCAGCTAGTCTCTTTAGTCCTAGAGCGGCTAGAAGTAATAGAGACTGCAGAGATAGCCCTAGTCTTAGTCAAAGCTAAGGCTATACGAGAGTCTAGCCAGCTAGCAGTAGTTAGACTTATTAGGCCTTGGAGGGATTTATAGGTCTTTGAGGTTTCTTTATCCATCAAACCTCCGGCTGAGATTATAATAGGATGAAAGAATGCCCCTAGAGCTCTATACTTCCGGCGTTTCTCCTTTGCTGCCCCCCCACAGCTGCTGCACAGCAGGCTAGAAAGCCGCGTCGGGATCAGCAGTCGGCTCCTCAGGGCCTCGATCAGCTCTATGTCTACCTAGGCGATAACGGCGGCTCAGCTCCCAGTCTGCCTCGCTTCCTCGTTACCACATAGGGGCTGGACATCACATGAAGCGCACTACACCCACTCCGCATAGCACCCAATAGAGCGGAGAATGATAGATGAGGTTTCACCTCAGACTGCTAGCGGCGAGCAAGATTCAGGAAGCCTCTAGAGGCTGGGATATGCTTATGTGTAGAGTCTCCAAGTACCACATCCAGGTCCCGAGATTTTGAATTTCAGCATTCTATATAACCACGCTATGATTCTCCAACCTATACCTCCAAGATTCTCACAAGCATAACCATTCCGTACATCTATCCTCAACCTTTTCGTGTTTTTCCTGCAATGAGAGAACGTCTCAGTCCCCGCCAGTCTCACAGTACCAAAGGGGATAGGCTGCGATACACACACAATGCTGCTACGTACAAGTAGCCTCAGTCAATAACTCCTCCCTGACCCATACCTATTACATCATCCGCCGATGCTCCGTATTCACCCTCCGGTGGCGGTGCTCTACTTTTTCGTCAGTATGTCTGTCTGTCAGTGGTACAAGGACATACTTGTTGTCTTTGGTCTTGTCTTCCCGCTCAACCTTTTCGCCAACGTAAATCACTTCAGAATCGCCACGAATATCATCCACTGATACAATTCTACGGCCCTCTCCTGAGTCGTCCCGCTCCTCCTGGCAAGAATCCTCCTTAAAGTCTGTCTTGTAAAGCACCATTTCGGCTACATTAAGAGGAGTCAGAGCCCATAGGTTCATTCAAGTGGGCGCCATACTCAGAAGTGATAGTAGGCGGTGGAGCCGGAGGCGGCCTACCTCATCAGCATCTTTATGCATTTATAATGGAGGCACTTACTCATTTTCTTTAGCGAATCCCATGCCCTTCGTCACATCCGGACTGGCCTTCTGTACAGTGTTGTCCAGGTTTGAATCCCCGGGAGGAGGTGGTACTCTAGTCCTTCGTCAGTATAGACATGTTGTTAATATAAAACACATACTTGGTTTCTTTGGCCGTGATGTTGAATCGTACACTGCGTTGCTAAAGCGTCCCCTCATCAATCCTTTGGAAATTGGAGTCCTTGATGGGCGTTTTCGACTGCTCCGCTTCCTCACGCGTGTAGTCTTCTATGTTGAAGTCATGGCCTGGCGGAGTACTGCCACTGTCTGGACGAGGCTGCGGCTCTGTGTTGGGGTCCATGACCAACTCAGGCTTCTATCTGCTGTGGGATAGTACTTCGTTTTCAGTTGAGTGATGAAGCGACAGGAGCTCGGTGAAGTAACTGGCAGCGTCTCCAGCAACTCCAGCAGTGATCGGGGCAGGAGTCTTTAAGAGGTTCTTCACATCCGCAATGGCATTGGCAAATTAGGATGCTAGGTATGACTATACTACCAAGAAGGCACAATAGCAGGACTGACTCTGGAGAAGACAGTATTTATATAACGTTGAAGCCATCCTTAGCGACGACACCAAACCAAGTTCTTTCCATCGAAATTCTTGCTGCCGCGAGTTACGGCCGCTCTGGCGAAGTCAGCGAGCTACTGCAACCAAGAGATAACAAAGCCTATCTTAATGCATCTTGACTGCATGTGCCTCTGCATGTGCCTGGCCAACCATGCAAGCTGCATGGCCGAGGCAGCTCATCATGTTGGCCCTCCAGTGATGCTGATACTTTCTCTTTTTAGAATGCCGCCGGAAGCGTTCCGGAGGATGTTCCAATGATTCGGCAGGAACACGGCCGATAGGCGAGAGCGGCTTCGAACTTGCCGTTGGCAATGCTTCATCTTACAAGGTTGTGACCACAGTGCCCCATTCCCTGGCCAAGCGTGAGCCAGGGAAGTTGGCGGCAGAAGCCTATGGATCGAGCTTGGCTGAGAGGGACAGGGATCACAAGCTGGGATTACATTTTCCCCTGGTATCACACTTTGTAATGCATCCACCTCGCCAGGATCACAGATCGGGATACCGTCTCAATTCTACGAAGTACACCTTGCAGTACCTTCTCTCGTCTCCGCAACGACTACAAGTTGTCACCGCTCTCACTATTCTTGCAAGAGAGATCCGCGGAGCTGCATATGCAGCAGTGGTGTTTTGCTAACTCACATGTGTGTCAGTAGCCACTACTCCTGGGAACCATAGTGGTTTTAAGGTACACCTTAAGGTGAAAGTTCTAGCTCCCCGGAATTTCTAACAGTGTGCTACTCCCTAGTCGCGATTAAATACACCGGGCACTATATACTGCATCCCTTTCTAGACTCAGCCAGCCTTACTAACGTTTCTCTATCTCAGGTTGCATTAAGGCCTATCCTAAGGCCATGTATCAACTATACAGTCTTAGGCCTATAGGCAACTGTAAGCATGCTTGATTAAGTTCAACTGGCCTTTATTCAAGGCTGACGCTGACAATAAACGGCCAGTGGAAGCCTTACGACGATGGCTTTGAACACCAGGTCGTAGATTCTAACATATCCATCGGCCAGGCCTACCCTACTAATGAAGCCACAACAATTCTCAACCGGAAATACTCGGGCCTTGTTCCGACTGAGGATGGTGATTATCTAGACTATGATGACCAAGCGAATCATAGCAAGATATCGGGCTCGTCATTTATAATGCCGACGTCTAACGCTCTGTCAGATATATCCTCGTACGAAAGCTTCTCAGCAGCGTTGTCCAAGGCGCCGTCTTTCAATTCCGACTACCCTCCAGCGTCTAATCAAGGCTCGTCACCCATAGCGTCACCACGTATAAAGCCTCAGCATCTTTCTAAACCAGTCCAAACTCAAAGAGGCAGTAGAGCTTCGCCTTTACTACAGTCCGGCCTTCAATCAGCTCCTTACAGTATCGAGAGTGCAAGGAACAAACAATGGCCTACCAGGTCTTATAGCAAGGCGCCAAGTCAACGTCATCTACCGTTTTTGCATCATGCTAGGCATGGAATCTTTGCAGCCGGGCAATGCCGCCTGTCTACGCGAACTTCTTCTCCGACAACCGCCCACAAAACAGTGCCGCTCAGCTTTAACAAATTCTTGGCTACATTTCAACAACTATTCTTGATGGCTGGCCCACCAACGCTTCAGGAAAACACTGTTCTGTCGCAAATGCCGTCGCAGACATCTCACCAAGACGTCCATCACCATGGACCGCCCCTGCCGCTGCCATCTCACGGGGTTTTCAGGCTGGTGCGGCATCTGCAAACCCGGCAGATAACTGGTCCTAAAGAACTCCGCCTTCTGGTACCATAAATCTTTCTACCATGGGATTAGCATGGCCACGGGTAGCCCTGTCCAGGAGCCTCGGGAAACAAGACACATGGGTGGAAATCCAAATGTTTGGGAGGGTCTTTGTAGAAGCTGCTGTGAGGGGATTGCGATAGTGAGTAATAAGAAGAAGTAGATAGCCTGGCTCAGACACGCTTATAAAGTGAGTTTCTACAAGTCCGGGGTTTTCATGATGGGACTAACTTCCTCTAGTGCCACAGGCATCCAAAAGCTAAGGACGAACCGAAGCGTCATCGTGAGAGCAGCAAGGCCAAAAAGTATCGTCAACCTCCTCTTCACTCTTAAAGACATTGTTAAACTTCAGAGCACCATTCAGTTTATTTATACTCGGCCACGGCGATAAAGGGGCAGAGCTAGGGGTGGGCCAACTAACAGTAAGAGCGCCTTACCTAGTTAGGGGTATTGCTATTTCCAGAGGCAGCAATAATATATTCGTAAATACTTAATAAAATAAAATTCCCTTTTTATTTTATATTTTATATTTATTAATTTATTATTTTTTATAAATTATATAGTTTTTGAATATTTTTTAAATTTTTTTAAGTTTAGTTTATTTTTATAATAAGTAATTTTTAATAAAGTAAATTTAATTATATAATTTTATTAAGCTTTCTAAAAAAATAATTAAAATAAATTTATATTTTTATAAAATATTATAAAATTTTATATAAGTTTTTATTAAAAAGTTTTAAAAGTTTAAGTATAATAATTTTATTTAATTTTTTTTATATTTAATAAAGCTTTTTTTTTTAATTTTTTATAATTTTTTATTATTTATTAATTAATATTTTAAAAGCTTATTATAGATTAATATATTTATAATTATAATAATAAGCCTATAGATAGGGTTTATAAACTAATACTAGCTTATATAATTAATTAAAGCAATATTTACTTTTTAAAAATAAATATTAATAAATAATTACTTAATTATAATAATATTTACTTTATAAAAGTAAATATAAGTAAATATATAATTATATATTTTTAGTTAATGTTTTTAAGCAAGGTTTAATTTCAGACCTCTTGTAGCGGTATGCTTTTATAACCTAGCGTAATTTAGTGTATAAGTATATGGATAAAGCGTATTAGTAATTAGGTACGGAGTATTGTTTATGGCGTATTAGTTAGCAACTGGAGTGCGTATCGCCCCTTTTGGGGAGGTGAAATAAGCGGCATACGACAATCCCATGGGTCGAGGTAGGAGGGACCCGACCCGACAAGTTGATTGAACCACTGACAGAGACTTAGTGCACCACTAGTACTAATAGAAGAAGTATTCTGTATGGGGATAATGTACAAGAGTCTATTAGAGGGGTTTAGTATACTTAGATAGCTAAGATATTTGAAGTTCAATAAGATATTTGAAATTCAATAAGGTATTTGAAATTCAATAAGGTATTTGAAATTCAACTATAGCTAGTATATATTACAAAAGAATTATTCAACACTATGCTAGAGCCATAGCAACTTTTACCTATTGTTATGAGAAATTTGTACTTTGAAAAGGTGGTCAATAGTAGCTATATGCACTGTCTATATAAGTCGAAGTGTATCTAGCAGAATTATTAAACATGCCGGGCTACCGGTAATTACCTTATTGTCCTAACTTGATGGCTTATGGACGGGCTATGGACCCGAAAATAGTTACTGCGCCCTATATCAACTCATCATAATTCCAAATCCATGGGTCCCGTATTACTACTAAGGTGACTCCGTCTCCATCGTAACGTAACGCTTAGGATAGGAGAGCTGTGGGGCCGCAATATTGATTGATAGATTATAAAGGTCAAATATATTGCTACCAAATGATTTGATTAATTGAACTTTCCCATCTCCAATACTATAAGTTGTTCTTAGAAGCTGAGTTGAATCTCCTCAGGCATTATGAAGGCAGCTTCCGTTGCACTGCTATATGTGGCAGTTAGGCCTGCTTATGGCCAGTTTGAGTTTCTGCCACCCCAAGTGCCGACCACAGGATGGAACTCCTCCTTTAAATTCACTCCTGAGCAAATAGAGCTCGGTAAGCTCTCCCCCGAACTCGCCAGCAGTATTGAGGCCATCCTCAACTTCGACCGCAGCCAGCTTGCATACGGCGGCCCTAGCCAGGACAGCTTTTATCGACTGAGCGACGACTTTAGCAAAAACCACCCGCATTCTCCGGGTCAGGTTCTCAAGGTCCAGGAGTTTACCGACCCAACCGACTATAACATCCCCGCTCAAACAGCCCTCTCTCGCATCATCTATACAACTACCAACCTTAATGGGACCCTCGTACCTGCGTCTGCTTGTATCTTATGGCCCTATAGTCTTAAGGAGTTTGGCAATTCATCGAAACACAAGCCTACAGCGAAGGCTCCCGTTGTACTCTGGACACACGGTACCTCTGGCTTCTTCGCTGATGGTGCCCCATCAGCGCACCGGTCTCTCTTTTACGGCGACTTCGTCCCATTTACGCTGGCTCAGGCTGGCTATGTCGTTGTTGCCCCTGATTACGCGGGCCTTGGTGTTGCAACTTCCTGGGACGGGAGTTACGTCCCGCATCAGTACCTGATACGGGAGGCTGGTGCAGCTGACTCGTTGAACGCTATCAGAGCTGCCTACAAGGCATTCTCCGACAAGATAACCCGCGAGTACGTTGTTGTTGGGCACAGCCAAGGCGGCAGTGTCGCCTGGGGTGTCTCCGAGCTTCTTGCTCAGCGTCCCCAGAGGTACACAGACATACAGAGTCATCACCTTGGCACTATAATTTTCAACTCGGCCAGCAATGCGATCGTAAAGGGGATACCTCAGGTCTTCCTACCTTGGATTGGAATGAGTCTGCGAGAAATCTTCCCGAGCTTCAAGTTGTCGGATTGGCTCACACCGCTGGGAATCGCACGCACGAAGCTCCTCGGTGAGATTCAGGGCGGACAGTTTGTTTCACAGGTCCTGCTCGAGAACGCTACTGAAATAGTCAATCCTTCGTGGAATGAGACTTGGTACGCGCAGGCTGTGGCGGAACTTGTCACTCCTGGCAAGCGCACCTTCAAGGGCCCAATGATCCTGTACGAGGGTACTGAGGATAGCAGTAATGGCTATGTCAACAACATGGCTATCTTTGAGGACACTTGCCACAGGTCCCATGATGGGTTCGAGTTTGTGGGAGTTGTTGGAGCGCAGCATTTCCCTACTATGGGCGCTGCCAGGCAGAAGTGGCAGAAGTGGATTGAGGACCGTTTTGAGGGAACGCCAGTTTCCTCGGAGAGATGTGTCAAAACCGAGCTGAAGAGCTATTTGGCCGCCGAGCAGTACCAAGCGAGCACCAAGTCATATCTCCAGTGGTCGGGACAACCAGAGTGGTTCTATCAGCTTCCGGCTGCCTAGAGTAACAACCACTGGGATGCGGTGTTATGCTGCTACAACATTAGAGAAAGGCAATGAAGTAAATCATTCCAGGGCCGACGAAGTTTAATGAAATATCATGGCTAGACTTCTGTGAGGGGGATACTGGGGAGGAGTGAAGAGGTTAGGATACTGGTACAAGACTGCATAGGTACAGCGTATTTGTAGGTAGGTCTCCAATTATATTAAGATTAATCTCTGTTCTTCCTATGCCTTGGATCCAGTTCACTCTTTTTATACAGTACAGCCCTCGCAAGGCTGTTATACAGCCTTGATTGGCTAAGCCAGCCGCCTACATAATCCACTCGAGGCTCCTTTTAACCCAAATACTTTTTTGCTCCTGTGTAATTTAAATTAATTTATTTACTGATCTTTGACTAAGTATCATATTTATATTGCCAGATTGTAATTCCTAGCTTAATTTTCCCTGCTACAACTTCACTATATAACCAACTTGGCCATTCATAATATTTTACCATCTCAGGCTTTATATATTCAACCAGCATACCTAGCCATTGGCTCATAGTTCTATCAACTTCCACGGCAGTCGATATCTTCCTGCCAAATGATTCCTTGTTTATAATAGGGGTCATGATTAATCTCAAGGCAACAAAATGGGTCTGCAATAGTTTTCTAACTTCATTTTGAGGGTTGATAAAGTCAAAAAACGCTTGCTGTGACATGTGGTACGAGAAGAGACTGTAAACTTTTGAGATAAAATATATATGCTGGGATTACATCATAAGCATACAATGTATATTAAGGCTCGGGCAAACTGACAGTCTTGAGAAGAAGTGAATAGAGCCTGGGCCGCGCTTAAGAGAAAACTATGGCATTCAACCTCGGACGTGCTTTGAACCAGAGGATGTAAGAGTTTTAATGATTGGCAAGCGCCACGCGCCTAGCCTGGATTCGTCAGAACAGATCCCGCTAATCCAGACGCTACAGATTGAGTTAAATCAAATATGTGATGGAAGAAAAACTTCATCTTCTTCTGCCTCATATATATCGAAACTGCTACAACGCCCCGGAGGAACATTATATAGTCAACCAACCCGTCATCTATAAGCGTAGATTGGAGGCTCAGCGAGAAGCATGTCGCTATCATGGTGTTCGCTTGCTTAGGTGATTTAATTGGTCGTCCAATTGCCTTTTTGAGAGAGTAAATGGCCTTGACTCGGTGGCCTATGGCGTTACACTTGAGCTGCGGCGAAGAGGGTTGCGCTGCGGCAAGATGCGATGCAGACAGGGCGAGCATGGAATAGAGAAGGAAATCATGCTAAGACAGTTAGTAAGATCACAAGCAAGAGGACGTACATAACTTGCATCGGATGCAATGCTCGGGACTTCGTGGGTCCACACAGAGTCATCCCGAGGTACATGCGGGTAGGCTGCTTGAATAAAGTGGTTGAAAAGGCGGAAATCTTGCGCAGTAAAGCTTGCACCTCTGGACAGAATAGATGGAGTGATGTAGGAAAGCGCTGTGTCTTGCGCTGTCCTGCTATCTTGCCTAAAATGTATTGTCTTGAGGTCAGGCCATATGCACCTGAGGCCCCTTAAGCTGCAATAATCACACGATGGATGATTCTCTTTGCACTTGGGAATATAGTTAGCTATCGTCTCGTTACTTAGGGGTATTTGCCGGCACCTTGATCCGAGCCTTTTTGCAGTTATAACACCCTGTTCGAGATTTGCTATGCCCCTTTCTCCCGTGTCGTGAGGCGTGGCTGTTCTCGGCCTTTGATATTTGACATGCAATACGCGATTGTCTTGTGAAATCAGGCAATTGACTTTCCTCACTTTCCCAATATGCCAGGTCTTGTGGATGTAACGAATGGTCTCCACTTAGAGGCAAAGGTGCAAGATAAAATAATGCAGAATTGGTCGCTGAGGTCGCTATGTCCATAATGATGTTGTCTTCCCATAGATCTTTAAAGCTGGCTTGCGGGAGTTTTGTTTATGTTGTGTGGAGATGTATTCCCAGTCAGCTGATTTTATAGCTAGGCGTTTCTTACTAGTGACCGGGCTATTATTGGCCTAACCGGGCTTTCAAAGCTGACATAATGAAGAATGCCAGAAAGAGAGCCAATAGGCCCATATGGGTCCATACAGCCACAGGTCTAATTGCAAGTTCTATCCTCTACGAAGTACTATAAGCATTTTCCCACTTCACCACTAGCCGCCTGTATTCGTTCTATCACAATAATCAAGGGCTGTTCTTATACTTCAATAAACAACACTTCGCAAGTTGTATTTGATATTTTATGCAACACTTATTACAAGTGGATAGGTTTTTACTAGCCGGTTCGAAGGCAGATTATCCTGAACTTTGTTTTAAATCTAGGTCTGAGGTCTTCCTTATGCTTTATTATAAAACTTTTGAACCTTTTGTTAAGAAATGGGAGTGAGTTGAGATATATAGATATATTTTGTAACTATGTAAGAAGATTTGGGGCCCAAGACAATATTTAAGAGGCCAGGCCTCACTGCAGTCTTCCTTTAAAAATATATAAAATTAACATCCAAAGGGAATTGATTGCATAAGTATGTAACTATAGCTCAACGACGGTTGCTAATAGTTAAGTGTCTAACCAAAAAGAAAAAAGCTCTAAGCTGCTGCCTATATATTAATATCTATAAATAAAACTTCTTGCAATATATAATACTAATAAAATAAAGACTTCTACAAGCGGTAAAAATTGAATTATTTTCTATTGTATTGCAATAAAACAATAGTGGAAGAATTACAGGCAGTTAGCAGTAAAGCGGGAAAATAGTTACAATAAGTTTTATTGACAAACAATTTGACTTGTAATTGTACAGACTGTTTGCGGCAAGATATAAAGGCATAAAAGACATTGTAAATGCCCAGAGGCATGTCCAATCGGCAGGTGTTTGAGCGAATTATTTCCTTTACTATATACTTCCTGGGTCTAGCTTCTTAGTTAGTCCTCTTGGGTTGAATGTTGCGTAACCGTAAACAGGCCTGATCTCCTTCTTTGAACTAGTCTGCTGGCTGACTTATATGTTCTAGTGTCTCTCCTCAGCTTCTCGTGCTAAGGCTACAGGATATTGGGCCCATTCTATTGCTTTCTATGATCTCTTTATTAACGCTTCCGCTCTCGCTATGGAGGTTTAGTATTAGACCGAATAGGTTCGTCCATCTCGATCAAGTAGATGCGGTAGAGTGAGAAAGAATGGACTAAGGCCGATGAAAGTGGTGATCTTGTTGTGTAACGCTATCGATGCTACCGATAAGAGCTCATCCCTGTTGCCTTGAGCGTACGTTGTGAAGATTCATAGGTATTCCTCTACTTCTTGATTCGATGTTGCTCTGAGTGCCAGGCTGTTGACAGCCGTTGTTGTACTCATATCAAGCGGCATAGGTGGCGCCATAGATAACCGATGAACTATGACTGTCAGTCCGTAACCACCCAACAGACCCCTCGAGTACGTACTTTACTAGTGCTCCGAAATTGTTTGTATTGGTGTGCCGCAGCCCACCCACTTTTTGCATTTAGTATTTCGGCCTTGCTTTGGCAAACCCCACCTCCCGTATTTCGTATTTTCGCATTTCGTATTCCGAACCTCTTTTGGCAATCAATGCATCTAAAACTGTCCATTAACTCGAATAGCCGCCCAATTACTCCTTAATCCCTGTATTATATGTGGAATCGCGTGATTCTCCATACCCGCCAGGTAGGAGCGTTATACCATGACCTGCTTTCCACTACGGTTTCAGTCGTTACGTTCATCCTCCGCGGTGTTTCATTGTACTTTTGGGATCTACCGAATATGGCTTATTGGGAAAATGGTTGCTTGTTATACATAGACTAAGTTCTAGCGCACTGCGTCATGAGCTGAACCTTGGATATTGCCAGGCTCGGAAGGAACTAAGACGCTCAATCGCCTAGGCCTGATCTTTCCTACTTAAGCAACTGTCCAACCCACCACATTCAATGTCCGCGCTCAAAGTCAAAACATCATGGCCAAGAGCACTGGCTACGACAGCATGGCGGGTCGCACGGAGCATATCCTTGCGCTGCCAGAAAACAGACAGCTGGCCTACGCCCACAACGGCCCCGCGGCGTCCCGAATCATCGGGATCTACTTTCCGGGACTATTTGGTGTTGGCACCGCGCCAAGGCTGAGCTAGGAATGCATCGTAGCTGGGGTTCACTGGGTGTCACTAACTCTCCCCGGAATGGGAAACAGTAGCACGCGCCCTAAGTCAGTCCCATACTACATCACAATTGTAAGAGACATCACGGCCCTGCTCGTCCATCTGTATCCCATAGATGCATACGATACCCTGTATTTGGCAGGCGGATCCTACGGTACTGTCGCGGCGCAAATGCTATACGGGGCCTCGTATGAGCTGTTTCCGCCTGGTCGCAAGGTCGCAGGCTGCGTCCTCAACGCTGGCTTCTCGCCACTCAGGTATCACACGGGCTACTCGAAGGGACTTAGCTGGGCCAATTACTGTTCATTTGGGCCTCCAACGCAGCTTATACCTTTTCACAGTCTCCAGAGACTCTTCAAAGCTGTCATCGGGTCAAAGCTGCACGACGTCCCTGGTGCCAAAAAGTTTCTCTACCAAGTAATATTTGGCAAAATGGACAATGATGAAAAACATCTCCTCAAGGAGTATCTAGAAACAAACAGGCTGACTGAAGATCAGTTCGTCGAGGAAATGGCTGAATGTACTGTCAGGTGCAACAACAACTGGGATGGATTCATGGAGGTTTCCGACATCATTCACTCAGACTGGGGGTTTGAGCCCAAAGCGCTCGATAAGGACCACACCTCCAAGCCTATGCTCATCGTTGGATCCGAGAGAGACGATATCCGCGGAGCTACAAACGACTGGCTCGTAAAGAATTACAAGTCTGCCCAGTTACGGCTGTTCCCTGGCGGCCATATATCGTCCATGTTCCACTCGGATGAGATTTGGAAGGAGATGTTTAGTAATAAGTAAATACATTTGCAGCTAAGAATTGTACTAGTTCTGTTCACGAGGCTGACGTGTATTTTGGTTAATGAAGATGCACAGAGCACATTGCTGGAGGACCTTGCTGATAAGTGTGACAGTTGATTCTAAGCATGGCTGTATAATTTTCCATATTAATTGATATTGTAAACCCATACCTTGCAATTTTCACTGCTTACCCATTGTAATAATATATTTAACTTCTTCTTAGGGACTCTGTAATTATATATACTTGATAAAGTAGTGCTACTTGTAACGAACCTGCCAATTCGAACGCGCCACTAGGCAAAAGATTGGGCGGTTGATCTAATGATTGGCAATCAATCTTGGCAGACTAGCTAGTTATAAGGGATAAGGCTGTTACGCAATTCCGGATCGTAACATTGCGGGAAATAATATATATGTCAATACGCTTCTTTATTCTCCGCAGCTTGTAATACGCTTTAAACCAATGCGCGTATTCTGGGCATTGTGATTGGCTGAAACCGATCCCTTATTCTGACTATTGCATAACATTGCTAAATTTCACTACCCGACACAATCGATCCCCTGTAGATGGTTAGTTTTGTAGTATCGATATCTGTAAATATCAACTCTAGCTCGACATTTTGCCTAATAGTGTGACAGAGTGACAGAAGGCCACACTGATTGTCTGGTACTACAGTAGTATCTCTAATCGGACTTTGCCACAATAGTTTCTCTCAGCTTGGCCCCTTGAAAAATTACTTTAACAAGATTAAGTCAGTGAATGTCTACTGAAACCAATGTCAATGCTATGTTACTGGCTTACAATTATCTCCGAGGTTTAGTATTGTCTCAATATTTAAAAGGCCTATGCCATCTCTTCACAAAGATTGTTTCACACATTCTACAATTGCACTGGCACCGTCACATTTCTACTACTATTACCGCTCTCATCATTATGCGAAGCAAAATACTCCTGTCTTTGTTCGCTGTCTTCAGTACGCTCGGGAACGCTCAGCAGAAATATGTCCTCACAACTGGTCCGACAGCGAGATCGCAGTGCTCTGCCACTTCCTCAGTATCTCCTACGTTCTCCTTCTCATCATTTGCATTTACTCAGTCAGACACCTATCGCTATGCAATTCTTATTCCATCCCCTACTTCCACGAAAACATTTGCTGCTCCTTTCTCCGCTCTCAGTTCTCTGATCCCCTCTGTACCCACAACCACCTGGGGTAGCTGGGATCCCAACACTACTGTGACTGCGACCGACTTTCATAATAAATATGGTAGTGCCTCATGGAGTGCGCTTTGGGAGAATGTGCGACCATTTCTTACCAATTTCACATCCACCGGCATCTATAGCACAACCGTTTCGCCGACACCAGTGCCAAGCGCCGAACTTATATTGCCGCCACGAGATTACTTTGGTCCAACGGACTGTTACCACTTTCCTGATAACTTTATATATGGCGTGGCTGGCTCAGCTTCCCAGATTGAAGGCGCTATAAGCCACGAAGGAAAAGCGCCATCCTCAGCAGATATTATCGCCAAAAAGCTCCCTAGCCAAGATTACGTGACGAATGAGAATTACTACCTATATAAGCAGGATATTGAGCGATTGGCTGCTATAGGAGTAAAATATTATTCATTCTCAATTCCATGGACTAGAATTTTACCATTTGCTGTTCCTGGTTCACCTGTTAACCGGCAGGCTATTGATCACTATAATTAATCTAATTTGACATATTCTACCCCAATCCCATACGTCTTAGACAGCCGATGACTAACTATTTTCTTTTCAGTGATCTTCTCGACTTTATTATAGCAAAAGGGATGCTCCCCGTTGTTACGTTGATCCATTTCGATAGACCATTACAGTTTTATGCTGCAAATATCTCATCTTTGTATGAAAAACCAACAGTGGGCTATAATAACGGCGCTTATCAAAATGAGACCTTTTTAGATTCTTTTATTGTAAGTCAAGCTCCAGGCCATTATTAATATCTGCCGTACTTACTCTTTATTCTCTAGTACTATGGAAAGATTGTCATGACACATTTTGCCGATCGAGTTCGTTTAGTGCAATCCCATTCTAAAAGTAACAGCTCATACTAATTTTTTCTGTTTAAAGGTTCCTATTTGGGTGACGTAAGAATCGAACTTGTATTCTACGATTTAAAACTAATTGTTATCACCAGGTTTAACAAACCATTTGTTTACTGCCAGAATGGACATTCTGTGGATACAGTACTCAAAGCACATGCTCAACTATATCACTTTTATCACGAACAAATCAAAGGTATAGGCAAAGTTGGAATGAAATACAGCAATCTATTCGACGTACCGCTTAATCCGTTGAATACCTCCCACGTTGAGGCGACCAATGATTACAACAATTTTCAGCTGGCAATCTTTGGCAATCCTATTTATCTCGGCACCGACTATCCGGCTATATACAAAGAACGAGTTCCGGACTATGTTCCCCTTACAAACGAAGATTTAAAGTATATTAAAGGGACAGCGGACTTTTGGGGAACTGATGCATATACTATTAGTAAGTTTCGCCATATCCAATCATTTTCCCATAATTTTCCTCATGAGCTTCAACGCATTACTTTGTAGCGGACTAACCTTGACACTCTTAATCAGCTGTCGTCTCACCACTATCAGCTAGCGAGTCACCTTGTGTAAATACCCCATCCAACCTATATTATCCGGAATGCGTACAGCAGAGCTGGGGTGGGAGATTTGGTTGGAATGTTGCATACGCCAGCCAAACATATGTCTATATTACTCCGACTTATTTACGCCATTACCTGTCATACTTGTGGAATACGTATCGGTCTCCGATAATCGTTACCGAATTTGGCTTCCCTGTCCAGAATGAAGCCGCACTACCACTAGCACAACAGCTCTTCGATTCACCTCGCAGCTAGTACTATTTGAGCTTTATGAGTGAGATACTGAATAGCATCTGGGAGGATGGCGTGCAGGTACTTGGTGTAATTGCGTGGAGTTCTGTCGACAACTGGGAATTTGGAGATTTCGCGCCGCATTACGGAATGCAGGCTGTGGATCGGACAACACAAGAAAGATATTATAAAAAGAGTTTGTTTGACTTTGTCGACTTTATTCAGGCTAGAACTTGGTCAAATCACTTTACAAAGGAGCGTTAATAAGATTGATTAAATGTTATAAACTAATATATTGTTTAAGAGAAGCCTTATAAGCTGACAGCCTAAGCTCTTCTTATAAAAGAAAAAAATATAAAAAGCAGGAAAATTACTGTTCGAGGATACAAACCCCTTGGTATTCCCTATCGCATATTTTTTTAAAGAGTTGTTTCCAATCCTGTTTTAGAAGTTACAGTAGATGAATTGTGGCGAACCGGTTACCTATAGGTTAGTATAGATAGTAATTTCCAATTACCTGTTCTGGGTTCTATCAGCGGATGGCCAGGTCGGATGAAGGGTACAGTAGTCAATAGTCACAAATGTATAAGAGAGTATATTAATCCAATCTTAATATCTTGTTAACAACTGGCTATCTTAGATATCCTAATAAGTGTGGTGAAGTGAACTTATATATCCAGTTGTCCTGGCTGGGATCGATCGAGGATATCTTTCTCGATCCGCCTGTGATTGGTCTTTCGGCTAATAGTTAATCCCGTCGCCGGCTGTCTGTTACGACCATAAGAAGCTGGGTCGTGACATGAATACAAAACAAATTGATCACAGTCTCTTGATTTTGTAGCGAAGCTTTTACACTCACCTTCTATAATGAAATAGATATTATTAAGTCGCATTCTCTCCAGATTCAAGAAAGCTAGCTTGCTTGTTTGATGGCAAACTCGGAGTATGGGATATCTTATCAAACTCAAAGAAGAACCTTTTCTACTATAGACACTATTGTCTGCAGTAGCTGCATTGAACAAATCTTTACTTCGGTTGGACTAACAGATAAAAATTAGTTTGTGTTCGGTAAACAACCAGGCGCATACATATCAACGTAAGATAAATAATTGGAAATTTGAGCTTCTTAAAACAAAGCCGCTATAATAAACTATTACCTATAGGGTTAGTATAAGTAGTAATTTCTAATTACTTATTTATAGGTGGTTTATTAGTAGTATAGTTAAATTAGACTTAGGCAATATATTATATATTATATAATAATAAGAAAGTAAGTTAATTTAATCTTAATATTATATATTTATATTATATTATTAAGTTAATAACTAGCTATTTAAGCTATTTTAATAAGTAATTAATAAATTATATATATAATTATATATTTATTTATATTTTATATTTTAAAAGTAAATAACTTTTATATTAAAATTATATTATAATATATTTATAATTAAATTATAAATATAAAATAAGACTATTTTTAATTAAGTGCTTATTTTAAGATTAATTTATACTATTTATTTTATAAGCTTATTTTAATAATTATAAAATATTAGGTTATAATATAATACTCCCTTCTTATTAATCTTATCTTTAAGGCCTATTTATTACTTTATAAATATAATAAGCTCTCTTTATTTTATTAATAAATAATTTTCTTTTTAATATTATTATATTTAACTATATTATTAAGTTTAAGTTAAAGTCTTATTTTATTATTTATTATTATTTTAAAGCAAATTTTATTTATACCTTTAGTGTCATGACCTAATACTTAAGGTCGCGATAATGGGCCTACTAGGTAGGCATGCATAGATTAACTATAATCCATCAACTAATTATATATTACTTAATGGAATCTATTATTAAGTGCATTAAGTATAACTTAACTAACTTAATTATTAAGTATATTAAGGATATTTAATTAACTAAATATATAAGTTTGCTTTATTATACTTATTTAAATAGCTTAGATAGCTAGTTATTAATATAGTAATAAGATTAGATTTATATACTCTCTACTAGCTATATAATATTCTATATTATTTAAGTCTAACCTAATCTATCTGCTAATAGAAATTTTAAATAGGTATTTGGAAATCTTTATCTATACTAACCTATAGGTAATTAGTTTATTATATATTAATAACTCTTATTTAGATAGTTACCTTAGACCTAAAGGGTAGAACTAAATAGTTATATTTAAACTTTAAAGTAAAGAAGGAACTAACTATATAAGTCTTGTAATTATAAACATTACTTACTAAATTAAGGATATATATTAAGATAATGCTAAGATATAAAAAGAAGATTTATAAATAACCTTAATAAAAGTTATTATAGTACTTAATAATCTTATAAGATAACTCTAATAGCTTTAAAATTAAAAAGCTTAAGATTAAGTTATAATCGCCTAGCTATAATAGTAACTTAAAAATATAAGAGTTAATATAGTTAACCTAGCACCTGCTATTATACCTTAAAGATATAAAAAATAGCTTAAAGAAGTTATAAAACTAGTACTATTAAAAAAGTTTATAAAAGATCTTGCTAAAATTTAAAAATTCTTTATTAATATATATACTTACTTTAAATATTATTATTCTATTACCTTTGCCCTTAATAAGGTATATAATTGCATATAATTTATAAAAACTAAACTAAAAGGATTAGTAGTAATATAGTTTAACTTAATCTTAGAAGATTTTAAAAAAAATACTTTAGATAAATAAAATAAATAAATATAAATAATCTTTTTTATATATAAAAACTTTAAAAAATAATTATAAAAAACCTTTAGATCTATTAATAAAGAATATAAAGCTAAAAACTAACTTTAAATAATTAAATAAAAAGAAGCACTAGTAAAATATATAATTAACTTTATCTAGCTTTTTATTAAGGTTAAATAGACTAAGGAAACTAAGAAGGATATATATTACTAAAGCATTAAGCTAAAAGTAAAAGATAAACTTTATAAAATTAAAAGAGAAGATAGATTGTTTATTAACTATACTTAAGATATAATTAATATTAATAATTAATAATGGGAAAGGAAGTAAGAATGAAAAACCAAGAAGAATAGAAGTAATTAAAACTTTTAAAATTCTTTAAGATAAGGCAGTAATAAAAATACTATAAATTAAGAAAGATAATAGAATAATTATATTATAAGTAGTAATAATATAAGGCTAAGAAGAATAAACCTTAGCAGTATTATTTGCTATAATTATAAAAAACTAGGTTATAAGTTTTTTAAATATTTAAAGAAGAATAATAAAGATAAGAAAGATAACTAAAAACCTGCTAAAGAAAATAAAAAAGTAATAAAGGAAGTCAGGGCTATTATTAAAGATAAGTATACTAGCTTTTACTAGACTGTATACTATAATAATAGCTATAAGATCTATAGTAGTAATAAGGATACTATAGGCTACTACCTTAAGATGCTTAAATATAAAAATATTTTAGTAATTACTTAATTTAAATAACTACTAAAATAGGAATTTAATAATAATAGAATTATAAATAAGGATTTGGCTTAATTAGACTAAGATACTAAGCCTAGTTATAATAATAATAGCCTGCCTAATACTGCCTTAATTAGTTAGAGACTAGTAGAAGAAGTTACTCTAGAGATAGTAAGGAACCCTGCTTAAAATACTAAAGCCTTAATAGTCTAAAAAATCTTAAATTAAGAAGCAGAACTTAAAGAAGAAAATTACTTTTAAAATAATTATAAATAAATTAACTTTAGGAATTGCATAGATCTATTTTGCAGAAATTATATATTAGAGAAAGTTTTTAAATAGCATAACTATTTAGCAGAATATATATATAGGCAGGGAGAATTTAAAAACTACAATAGTATAAAATATATTATATATTATTACTAATATATTTCTTTATAAATAACTATTAAGGAATTATAAATAGTAAGATAAGACTTTACTACTTATAGTAAAGGAACTTAAAATAATAAGAAAAAGAAAAAAGCAAGCAACTACCTTATAAAATAATATTATAATATAATAAGGTATAATATTCTAGTACTAGGCTGTTATTAATATATTTAATATAGTAAATATAAAGATATAGTTTAAGGAGTATAAAGCTACCTAGATATATTAGAAATTGCAGCTATAGAAATAATAAAATCTATAGGAATAATTAAGGAAAATAGCAGATTGATTATTAAAGGAACTATAAGGGGATATGCAGTCTTAATTTTAATAAATAGTAGATTAGATAGCAACTTTATAAACTATAACCTAGTTAATTAACTATAACTACCTTGGTATAAGAAGCCTAGGGAAAAAGTATATAAAGTAGGTATTATTAAGGATTAGCTTTATAGCTATAATAGAGGGCTTATTAATATAAAGATTAATTATTTTAAAGTTAAGTTTTAAGATTAAACTAAGTTACTTTAGCTTAACTTAATAAGAATTAAATATAATATTATTTTAAGTTAGCTATGGTTATATAAAGTAAACCTAGCGATAGATTGGAAGGCAGGCTAATTAGGTTTATAAGATAACCTAGGATCTTTAATTAATTTAAAGTTATAACTTAGCTAAGATAAGTAATAGAAAGGGCTAATAGTGCTGCTAGAAGAACTAGATGCCCTTATGCAACTTATAAAAGAAAAAGTTAAAAAATAATTTAGATTTAAAGAAAAAACTAATATAAAACTATAATTTAATAGGAAATAAGAAAAATTAGCTGTAATAAGAATATAGAAATATATAGCCTATATTAAAAGAGAATTAGTAGTGCTTAATAAGGCTTTATAAAAGGCAAAAATTAAAAAAGAAAATACCCTTAAAAAAGAATATTTTAAAAGGATTTTATAATAATATTAGAAATATAAAAAACTTTATAATAAAGTTCTAAAAGAAGGGCTTTTACTATATATAGAATAAGATTATAAAATTATACTTAAGGATAGAGCTTTATTTAAGTTTTATAAGATCTATAACCTTAGTAAAATAAAGCTTAAAATACTTAGGGAATAGATAAAGGAGTAACTATAAAAAGGATATATTAAGGTTTTAAAATTACTAGTAGGATACTTTATTATCTTTATATTAAAAAAAGATAGGAAACTTTAATTAGTTATTAATTATTAATAGTTAAATAATATTATTATTAAAGATAAAATACCTTTACTATTAATAATAGAAATTAGAGAATAGCTATAAGAGATAAATTGGTTTACTATGCTTAACCTTAAAGGAGTATATAAACTTATATAAATAAAGCAAGGATATAAATAGATAACTGCCTTTAGAATAAGATATAAACTATTTAAATATCTTATTATATTATAAAGATTAATAAATATACCTGCTTTATTTTAAAAATATATTAATTATATTCTTAAGGAATATCTTAATAAATTTATAATTATATATATTAATAATATCTTAATCTTCTTAAAGACCCTTAAAGAATATAAGGAATATATCTATAAGGTATTATAAAAGTTATAAGATATTAAACTTCTTATTAACTTAAAAAAGTATACATTTTATATATAATAAGTAGAGTTTTTAGGATATATTATTAGCCTAGGAGAAATTTAAATAAATCTTAAGAAACTTAAAGTAATTAAAATATAAAAACCCTTAAAGAATATTAAAGATATATAAAGCTTTTTAAGGTTTGCTAATTATTATAAAAGGTTTATTAAGAACTTTGCTTAAATTACTATATTATTATTTAACTTTATAAAGAAAGATAGGAAGTTTTTATAAAGATTAGATATTAATAAAGTATTTAAATAATTAAAAAATGCTTTAATATTAAAACTAATATTTATTATATTTAACCTTACTAAAGAAATTAAAATTAAAATTAATGCCTTGGATTTTGTTATTAAGGGAGTAATTAGATAATAAGATAAAGAAGGAAAACTTAGACCTATTATATTCTTCTTTAAAAAATTATATAGACTAGAGCTAAGGTATACTACTTATAATAAAGAATTTATAGCTATTATAGTAGTATTTAAGGAATAAAGATATTATTATTATAAAAGCATATATAAGATTAAGATTTTTATAAACTATAAAAATATTACTTATTTTATAACTATATAAGTATTATTAAAATGTTAAATAAAATATTTTAAGTTTTTATTATAGTTTAATTATTAAATTATTTATTATAAAGGAATAAAGAATAGAAAAGCTAATGTATTAAGTTATAAGGCTAAACTCTTTTAAAAAATATTAAAAGTTATTACTTAAGCAATATACTTAAATAAATAAGGATATTATAAGTAGAAAATAATTACTACTATCTTTAAATTTAAAAAATATAACCTAGTAGATAAAGAAATTAAGGAATATATAAAGGACTAGAATTAAGATTAATTCCTAGAAGAATCTAGCCTATATAATAAACTTCTTATAATTAATAATAAAATATAGGTATTAGAGGAATTATAAAAAAAGGTAGTAAAAGCAGTTTATATATACCTGCTATATAAGTATAAAGGAATTAAGAAAATAAAGGAATAAGTATAAAGATATTATACCTTTAATAAAATTAAGAAATAGATATAATATATAGTATTATATTATAATCTATATTAATAAGTAAAGGCTAGAAGATATAAACTATATAGGCTATTATAACCTCTACTAGTGCTAGAATAATTATAGGAATTAATCTTATTTAATTATATTATAAAACTACTACTATTAAAAAAATTAGTAATAAGAATTACTTATAATAGTATATTTATTATAATTAATAGACTAATAAAAATATTATACTTTATTCTTTATAAAAAAGCAAGTATTATAAAAGAATTAGCATATATATTTACTAGATTTATTATTGCAAATTATAGACTACTAGGAGAAATAATCTTTAATAAAGGATCTATATTTATATTTAAGTTTTAGAAAGTATTAAATAATAGACTTAGAATATATTATAAAGCAAGTATAATATACTATCTTTAAATAGATAATTAAACTAAATAAATTAATTAAATTATAAAAGACTACTTAATATACTATATTAACCTAGGAATAGAAGATTGGGTAGAAAAGTTACTTATTATATAGTTTATATATAATAGTATATAATTAAAATCTATAGGGAAATTACTATTTTTCCTTAATTTTAGATTTGAATTAGAAGCTTATTAACTGCTATAAGAAGGTAAAGATATAGAAAAAGCCATTATCTAAGTAGATAATTTAAAAAAGCTATATAATAAACTATAAATATAACTTAAGTTTATATATAGTAGAATAAAGGAATATATTAATAGAAATAGAATTAAAAGACTAATTTTAAAAGAGGGGGATATAGTTTATATTTTAATATATCTACCCTTAAGCCAATAATAAGGTATTAGTGCTATAATTAAGATAAAATGCCTAAGTAAAAAACTTAATTTTAAGAAAGTTAGACTTTATAAAATATTATAAAAAGTAAGTAAAGTTAGCTATAAAATAAATATCTTACTATTATTAAATAAAAAGGGGAAATTAATTTTTAAGATAAAGTATATTTTATAATTAGAAAAGGCCTTAGTTAATAAAGAAATAGGTAAAATAATTTATAATAAAATTATAATAGAAGGCAAAGAGCTTAAATATAAAGTTAAATTAATTTTTATTATTAAACTAGACTTAGAAATAAAAATACTATAATATCTAATTAAATAAAAAGGATATTTTAATAAAGTAAATAATTAGGAATTTATTAAGTATTTTAAATACTTAAAGACCTTATTAGTAGACTTTTACTAAAATCTAGGATTTGCAATAATAAAGAATCTAAGATAAAAGCATTTTAGTTAACTATATTAATAAAACTAGCTAGATTAGGCATTAATGTTTTAGCCTAATAAGCAGCCTTTGCTTTTTACTCCTTATACTTAACTTATTTTAACTTTTTTAAATTATTAATCTTTTGCTTAATAGCCCTTTTTATTTTTATAGATTATTTTTTTTTTTAAATATAAAGATGCTTTATGTATATACTAGCCTTTAATTAGGCCTCCTCTGCTTTTTTTAATTTTAAATTAAAATTAGTATCTTTAGTTATTATTTTCTAAAGCTAAGTTATAAAAAGACTAAAAGCTTTATAATTTAATTATTAATAATAAATATACTAAGAGTAGTATAAGGAATCCTCTTTAGAAATAAAATATTTATAATTATGCTTTTTATAGTAAAGATAAGGCTTTATAACTAATAATATAAGTAAGATAGAATGCTTAAGTGCATTATATTATAAAACTTAAGAAAATTTAGAATGCTTGCATTTGCTGCCTGCTATTTTATTAGCTAAAGGAATAAAAGAATAAAAAAAGTAAGAATTAATATTTATAGAAGGTAGGGAAGGTATAGATTTAAGATAAGGTTTTAAGGATAAGATTAATAGAAGGGGAGTATTATATTATAACTTAATATTTAAAGTTATAATAATAAGCTTACTGGGTAAGTATATATAGATTAATTATAATCTATTAACTAATTATATGCTACTTAATAGAATTTATTATTAAGTATATTAAGTATAACTTAACTAACTTAATTATTAAGTATATTAAGGATATTTAGTTAACTAGATATATAAGTTTGCTTTATTATACTTATTTAAATAGCTTAGATAGCTAGTTATTAATATAGTAATAAGATTAGATTTATATACTCTTTATTAGCTATGTAATATTTTATGCTACTTAAGTCCGACCTGACCTATCTGCTAATAGAAATCTTAAATAGGTATTTGGAAATCTCTATCTATATTAACCTATAGGTAATCGGTTTGTTATATTTAGCTTTAAAGTTATTTTATATACTTATTATTTTAATAAAAAGATTAAATATTTTATTATTAAGAATTTAACTTTTTATAATTATTATTATTTTCTTAGTTATTTATATAATAATTTTTTTATCTTAATATTATTATATATATTAATTCTTTTTATTTTAGTTTTTTTTATAGCTAATTATTATAATTAATTAGATTATTAAAGAGCTAAAGTATTTTAAGTATTAAAAAAAGCTAGCTAAAATAGCCTTACTTAAGTAAAAAAGAGACTTAATAAAATATTAGCTTATTTAATATATTTTTATAAATTATAATATATACTTTATAATTATAATATAAAGATAGTAAAGTATAGATTAAATATTAAAAAAATAAAAAAAGCTAATTATTATAAAAAAAAGGAGTAATAAGTAGAATTAATTTATATTTAATATAAAAAAGTATAGCTTTTTTATAAAGTATAATTTATAAGTAAAGTTAATATATTTAATTTATTATTTTTTAATTTATTATTCTTAAAGATTAATAAAATTTCTTTAATAAGTCTTTTAAATTTTTTAAATATTTTTTAAATTTTTAATTATTTTTATTATTATTATATCTTTTTTATTAAATTAAGTATTTTAATATATAGGTTTTTAAATTTAATTTTATAATAATAATTAATTTAACTTTATATTTAATTTTTTATTTTTATATTATAATTTTATTATAAATTATTTTTTTTATATTTTTATTAACTAAGGCTTTTTCTAGCTATAAAATATATTTAATTTTATAAGCTAAGTTTTTATATTTCTTTAATATTATTAATATATTAATTTTATTATTAATTTTTTTTACTTTCTTTAAGATTTTATAAAGTTTAATTTTTTTAAAATTAAAGCTATTATTAAATTATAATAACTAAATTATAAGTTTAATATTATTTTATTAGTATTTAAGTATATACTAAAGTAAATAAATTATATCTTTTTTTTAAAAAATTAATTTTTTAATTTTTCTTTAATTAATATATTTTTTTATTTTTTTTTATATAAGTTTAAATTATACTTTTATTAATTTTTATAATTTAAAGATATTTTTAATAGTAATATATATCTTTTTTATATTAAGTTTTTTTTATAATATTTAATATATTTATAATATAAATCTATAATTTAACTTAAATAATATTTTACTTATAGATTTTAATATTATATTATTATAATATAGTTATATTATAAATAATTTTTTAATTTAATTATTTTATTAATAATTAATATAGATTTATAAATATCTTTTAATAATTTAATTAACTTTATTTATTTATTTATTTATTTAAAGGTAATAAGTAATACTTAGCTTATAATTTATTTTTAATTTAGCTATAAGTTTTTACTAAAACTTAAATATAAATATTAATTTTTTATTAATTATTAAATCTTTTAGTAATTTATAATTTATTATAACTATTTATTTATAAGTATATACTAAATCTTTTATTATATATATTATTTTATAAAATAAAAAATATATTATTTTTATAAGTTAATTAATTATAATTAAAATACTATTATAAATATATTTTATTAAAGGTTTTTTTAATAATAGTAGTTTAGTAATATAGTTTATTATTACTAAATCTTATAATTATTTTATAATTAATAATAATTATAAGGTTTTATATAATTTATATTTTTATTTTTAAATTATTAATATAAATTATAATATAAAATAATATATTATATATATTACTTAATTTTTATAAAGGTATAATATTATTAAACTTATTACTTAATTTTTATAATTTCTTTATATTTATATAATAAATACTTATAAATTAATTTAATTATTTTTTATTATAGTTTTTTAAGTATTTATATTTTATTATTTAGTATAAAGTATTTATTATTTATAATAATTTTCTTTAAAAATTAATTTATATTTTAATTTTATATATATTCTTTTATAATTTTAAATATAAGATTTTTTTTTTTATTATATATATAGTATTAATATATACTATAATAAACTGGTTACCTATAGGTTAGTATAGATAGTAATTTCTAATTACTTATTTAGGTTTTTATTAATAGATAGGTTAAGTTAGATAAAGGTAGTAAGTAATATTATATAATTAATAAAGAATATATAAATTTAGTTTTATTATTATATTAATAATTAGCTATTTAAGCTATTTAAATAAGTATAATAAAGTAAATTTATATATTTAATTAACTTAATTAAGATTAAAGATTTAATTATTAATTTAGCTAAAGATTAATAATTATATTATTAATCTTAAATAAATTAAGAGTTTTTTTCTTAATTTACTTATAATTAGTCTTTTAGCTAATAGTTAATTTAGTTACTAAATGCTTATTATAATTATAAGAGCTAGGTTATAATATAATACTTTTTCTTTTATTAATCTTATTTTTAAGACTTTATTAATTTAAGTATAAGTATTTACTTTATCTTTCTTTTTTTATTAATTCTTTTTTTTTTATTATTTATTTTTTTATTTTCTTTTATTAATAGTTATAATAGATATTTAAAAAAAGACTTATTTTAAAATAAAGTATTAAAATATTTTTTTAAAAATTATTTTATTTTATTTTATTAAAATAAAAGATTATATTTATTCTTTTAATAAAAAAAAATATTATTTCCTTAAGTATTAAATATTTAAAAAAGATTTTATTTATTATATTAAATATATTAAAGATAATAAATTATTATATAATATTTATTTACTTTCTCTTTTATAATTATAAAAAATTACTTTTTTTTATATTTAATTTAAAGATATATTAAAAAAAGCTAAAAAAGAATATAAGCTAGTTAATATAAAGATTAAGTATATTTAAAAATAAAAGTATTTATAATTAAAAAGAATAATATATATTATTATATAAGGTATTAATAATTTAGAAGAGTTAAATAAGATTAAGTATAAGGAGTAGGAAGTAAAGGCTATTTATTAAGCTAAAATATTAATATTTAATTTAGCTAGTTTTATTAATATAATTAACTAAAATACTTTTATTTTAGATTTTTTATTATTATAAATCTTAAATTTTAGTAAAAGTCTATTAATAAGGTTTTTAAATATTTAAGGTATTTAATAGATTTTTAATTATTTACTTTATTAAAGTATTTTTTTTATTTAATTAAATATTATAATATTTTTATTTTTAAATTTAATTTAATAATAAAAATTAATTTAACTTTATATTTAAGTTCTTTACTTTTTATTATAATTTTATTATAAATTATTTTATTTATTTTTTTATTAATTAAAGCCTTTTTTAATTATAAAATATATTTTATTTTAAAAATTAGTTTTTTTTTTTATTAAGTAATAGTAAGATATTTATTTTATAATTAATTTTATTTATTTTTTATAATACTTTATAAAATTTAATTTTTTTAAAATTAAGTTTTTTATTAAGGTATTTTATTTTAATTATTATATTAATGCCTTATTACTAGCTTAAGGGTAGATATATTAAAATATAAATTATATCCCCTTTTTTTAAAATTAGTTTTTTAATTTTATTTTTATTAATATATTTTTTTATTTTAATATATATAAACTTAAATTATATTTATAATTTATTATATAACTTTTTTAAATTATTTACTTAAATAATAGCTTTTTTTATATCTTTACCTTTTTATAATAATTAATAAACTTTTAATTTAAATATAACAAACTGGTTACCTATAGATTAGTATAGATAGAGATTTCTAATTACCTATCTAGGATTTTTATTAGCAGATAGATTAGGTTAGACTTAGGTAGTATATAATATTATGCAGCTAGTAAAGAGTATATAAATTTAATCTTATTATTATATTAATAACTAGCTATTTAAGCTATTTAAATAAGTATAATAAAGTAAACTTATATATTTAATTAACTAAATATCTTTAATATACTTAATAATTAAGTTAGTTAAGTTATACTTAATATACTTAATAATAGATTTTATTAAGTAGTATATAATTAGTTAATAAATTATAATTAATTTATATATACTTATTTAATAGGCCTATTATTATAACCTTAAGTATTAGATTATAATATAATACTCCCTTTTTATTAATTTTATCTTTAAGACTTTATTTTAAATCTATACTTTTTTTACCTTTTATAAATATTAATTCTTACTTTTTTTATTTTTTTATTTTTTTAGTTAATAAAATAGCAGGTAGTAAATGCAAGTATTTTAAATTTTTTTAAGTTTTATAATATAATATACTTAAGTATTTTATTTTACTTATATTATTAATTATAAAGCCTTATCTTTATTATAAAAAGTATAATTATAAATATCTTATTTTTAAAAAAAATTCCTTATATTATTTTTAATATATTTATTATTAATAATTAAATTATAAAGTATTTAGTCTTTTTATAATTTAGCTTTAAAAAATAGTAATTAAAGATATTAATTTTAATTTTAAATTAAAAAAAATAAAGGAGGCTTAGTTAAAGGCTAGTGCATATATAAAGTATCTTTATATTTAAAAAAAGAAATAGTCTATAAAAATAAAAAGGGCTATTAAATAAGGGATTAATAATTTAAAAAAGTTAAAATAAGTTAAGTATAAAGAGTAAGAAGTAAAGGCTATTTATTAAATTAAAATATTAATACTTAATTTAGCTAGTTTTATTAATATAGTTAATTAAAATACCTTTATCTTTAATTTATTATTATTATAAATCTTAAGTTTTAGTAAAAGTTTATTAGTAAGATCTTTAAGTATTTAAAATACTTAATAAGTTTTTAATTATTTACTTTATTAAAATATCCTTTTTATTTAATTAAGTATTATAGTATCTTTATTTTTAAGTCTAGCTTAATAGTAAAAATTAATTTAACTTTATATTTAAGCTCTTTATTTTTTATTATAATTTTATTATAAATAATTTTGCTTATTTTTTTATTAATTAAGGCCTTTTTTAATTATAAAATATATTTTATTTTAAAAATTGGTTTTTTTTTTTATTAAGTAGTAATAGAATATCTATTTTATAGTTAATTTCTCTTGCTTTTTATAGTATTTTATAAAGTTTAATTTTTTTAAAATTAAGTTTTTTACTAAAGTATTTTATCTTAATTATTATATTAATGCCTTGCTATTAGCTTAAAGGTAGATATATTAAAATATAGATTATATCCCCTTTTTTTAAAATTAGTCTTTTAATTTTATTTTTATTAATATATTCCTTTATTTTAATATATATAAACTTAAGTTATATTTATAGTTTATTATATAGCTTTTTTAAATTATTTACTTAAATAATAGCTTTTTCTATATCTTTGCCTTTTTATAGTAGTTAATAGGCTTTTAATTTAAATTTAAAATTAAGGAAAAATAGTGATTTTTTTATAGATTTTAATTATATACTATTATATATAAACTATATAATAAGTAATTTTTTTATTTAATCTTTTATTTTTAGGTTAATATAGTATATTAAGTAGTTTTTTATAATTTAATTAATTTATTTAGTTTAACTATTTATTTAAAGATAATATATTATACTTGCTTTATAATATATTTTAAATTTATTATTTAATACTTTTTAAAATTTAAATATAAATATAGATCCTTTATTAAAGATTATTTCTCTTAATAATCTATAATTTATAATAATAAATCTAGTAAAGATATATATTAATTCTTTTATAATACTTACTTTTTTATAAAAGATAAAGTATAATATTTTTATTAATTAATTAATTATAATAAATATATTATTATAAGTAATTCTTATTATTAGTTTTTTTAATAATAATAGTTTTATAATATAATTAAATAAGATTAATTTTTATAATTATTTTAGTATTAATAAAGGTTATAATAACCTATATAATTTATATTTTCTAGCCTTTACTTATTAATATAGATTATAATATAATACTATATATTATATTTATTTTTTAATTTTATTAAAGGTATAGTATCTTTATACTTATTTCTTTATTTTCTTAATTTCTTTATATTTATATAATAAATATATATAGATTGCTTTTACTACCTTTCTTTATAATTTTTTTAATATTTATATTTTATTATTAATTATAAAAAGTTTATTATATAGGCTAGATTCTTTTAGAAATTAGTCTTAATTTTAATCTTTTATATATTCCTTAATTTCTTTATTTATTAAATTATATTTTTTAAATTTAAAAATAATAGTAATTATTTTCTATTTATAATATCTTTATTTATTTAAATATATTACTTAAGTAATAACTTTTAATATTTTTTAAAAGAATTTAGCTTTATAACTTAATATATTAGCTCTTTTATTCTTTATTTTTTTATAATAAATAATTTAATAGTTAAATTATAATAAGAACTTAAAATATCTTATTTATTATTTTAATAATATTTATATAATTATAAAGTAAATAATATTTTTATAATTTATAAAAACCTTAATCTTATATATACTTTTATAATAATAATATCTTTATTTTTTAAATATTACTATAATAGCTATAAATTCTTTATTATAAGTAATATACTTTAACTTTAGTTTATATAGTTTTTTAAAGAAAAATATAATAAATTTAAGTTTTCTTTTTTTATTTTATTATTTAATTACTTTTTTAATAGTAAAATCTAAAGTATTAGTTTTAATTTTAATTTCTTTAATAAAGTTAAATATAATAAATATTAATTTTAATATTAAAGTATTTTTTAATTATTTAAATATTTTATTAATATTTAATCTTTATAAGAACTTTTTATCTTTTTTAATAAGGTTAAATAATAATATAGTAATTTAAGTAAAGTTTTTAATAAATCTTTTATAATAATTAATAAACCTTAAAAAGCTTTATATATCTTTAATATTTTTTAAGGGTTTTTATATTTTAATTACTTTAAGTTTCTTAAGATTTATTTAGATTTCTCTTAAGTTAATAATATATCTTAAAAACTTTATTTATTATATATAGAATATATATTTTTCTAGGTTAATAAGAAGTTTAGTATTTTATAACTTTTATAATATTTTATAAATATATTCTTTATATTTCTTAAGGGTTTTTAAGAAATTAAAATATTATTAATATATATAATTATAAACTTATTAAGATATTTTTTAAAAATATAATTAATATATTTTTAAAATAAAGTAAGTATATTTATTAATCTTTATAATATAATAAGATATTTAAATAATTTATATTTTATTTTAAAGATAGTTATTTATTTATAGCCTTTTTTTATTTATATAAATTTATATACTTTTTTAAGGTTAAGTATAATAAACTAATTTATTTTTTATAGCTATTTTTTAATTTTTATTATTAATAATAAAGGTATTTTATCTTTAATAGTAATATTATTTAATTATTAATAGTTAATAATTAGTTAAAGTTTTTTATCTTTTTTTAATATAAAGATAATAAAGTATTTTATTAATAATTTTAAAACCTTAATATATCTTTTTTATAGCTACTTTTTTATTTATTCTTTAAGTATTTTAAGCTTTATTTTATTAAAGTTATAGATTTTATAAAACTTAAGTAAAGCTTTATTTTTAAATATAATTTTATAATCTTATTTTATATATAATAAAAGCTTTTTTTTTAGAACTTTATTATAAAGTTTTTTATATTTTTAATATTATTATAAGATCTTCTTAAGATATTTCTTTTTAAAGGTATTTTCTTCTTTAATTTTTGCTTTTTATAAGGCCTTATTAAGTATTATTAATTCTTTTCTAATATAGGCTATATATTTTTATATTTTTATTATAGCTGATTTTTTTTTATTTTTTATTAAATTATAGTTTTATATTAGTCTTTTTTTTAAATTTAATTTATTTTTTAACTTTTTTTTTTATAAATTATATAAGGGTATTTAATTTTTTTAATAATGCTATTAGCCTTTTTTATTACTTATCTTAGCTAAGTTATAACTTTAAATTAATTAAAGGATCTAGGTTATTTTATAAACCTAATTAGCTTATCTTTTAATTTATTATTAAGTTTACTTTATATAATTATAGTTAATTTAAAATAATATTATATTTAATTTTTATTAAATTAAGCTAAAGTAATTTAGTTTAATCTTAAAACTTAACTTTAAGATAATTAATCTTTATATTAATAAGCCCTTTATTATAGTTATAAAGCTAATTCTTAATAATACTTACTTTATATACTTTTTCCTTAAGCTTTTTATATTAAAATAGTTATAATTAATTAACTAGATTATAGTTTATAAGGTTGCTATTTAATCTACTATTTATTAAGATTAAGACTATATATCCCTTTATAGCTTCTTTAATAATTAATTTACTATTTTTTTTAATTACTTTTATAGGTTTTATTATTTTTATAGCTATAATTTCTAATTTATTTAAATAGCTTTATATTTTATAAATAATATCTTTATATTTACTATATTAAATATATTAATAATAGCTTAGTATTAAAATATTATATTTTATTATATTATAATATTATTTTATAAGATAGTTACTTATTTTTTTCTTTTTTTTATTATTTTAAGTTTCTTTATTATAAATAATAAACTCTTATTTTATTATTTATAGTTCTTTAATAGTTATTTATAAAGAAATATATTAATAATAATATATAATGCATTTTATATTATTATAGTTTTTAAATTCTTCTTGCCTATATATATATTTTACTAAATAATTATACTATTTAAAAACTTTCTTTAATATATAGTTTTTATAAAATAAATCTATATAATTCTTAAAGTTAATTTATTTATAATTATTTTAAAAGTAATTTTTTTTTTTAAGTTTTACTTTTTAATTTAAGATTTTTTAAATTATTAAGACTTTAAGATCTTAAATAAGGTTTTTTATTATTTTTAAAGTAGCTTCTTTTATTAATCTTTAATTAATTAAGGTAATATTAAGTAAGCTATTATTATTATTATTAAGCTTAATATTTTAGTTCAATTAAGCTAAATCCTTATTTATAATTCCTTTATTATTAAATTTTTATTTTAATAGCTGCTTAAATTAAGTAATTATTAAAATAATTTTATATTTAAGTACCTTAAGGTAGTAGCTTATAATATCTTTATTACTATTATAAATCTTATAGCTATTATTATAGTATATAGTCTAGTAAAAGCTAATATATTTATTTTTTATAATAGCCTTAACTTCCTTAATTATCTTTTTATTTTCTTTTATAGGTTTTTAGTTATCTTTTTTATCTTTATTATTTTTCTTTAAGTATTTAAAAGATTTATAGCCTAGTTCTTTATAGTTATAATAAATAATATTACTAAGGTTTATCCTTCTTAGCCTTATATTATCACTACTTATAATATAGTTATTTTATTATCTTCCTTAGTTAATAGTATTTTTATTATTATTTTATAATAAATAATAAAAATTCTATTAATTTCTATTCTTTTTATATTTATATTTTTACTCTTATTCTTAGATTTTATTATTAATATTTATTGCTTATTATATATAGTTAGTCTAATTTATTTTTTATTAATTAATATAATAAAGTTTATCCTTAACCTTAAGTTTAAGGCTTTAATAATATATATTCTTTTTAATAGCTTTAATCTAATTTACCTTAATAAGTAATTAAATAAAGTTTATAATATACTTTATAAATGCTTTTTTTTACTAAATTATATAAAGTTAGTTTTTTACTTTTTATTCTTTATTAATTATTTTAAAAGTCTTTTATAATTATTTTTTAAAGTTTTTATATTTTTTAAAAATAACTTTTATTTATTTTTTATATTTATTAAGAGTTATTTAATTATCTTTATAATCTTTTAAAATAAGGTTAAACTAGATTACTATTAGTTTTTTTAATTATATTTTTATAAACTTTACTTAGTCTTTTATTTTATTAAGGGCAAATATAATAAAATAATAATCTTTAAAGTAAGTATATATATTAATAAAAATTTTTTAAATTTTAATAAGATCTTTTATAAATTTTTTTAAAAATATAAGTTTAATAATTTCTTTAAGCTATTTTTTATATTTTTAAGGTATAATAATAAGTGCTAGATTAATTACTAATAGGTTAACTATTAGTGGGTTACCTGCATTATTTAATTACTATTATAAGCTTATAATAGTAATAGCTTATTAATTAATTATTTATTAATTAAGAATCTTTTAGTCTACTAATTATTAAATTAAATTATCTAACTTTTAAAGCCTAGCTATTAAATTAATAAGCATAATAAGTATAATAAAGATTAGGTCTTATTATATTAGTTTAAATATATTATTAATATTAATAAAGCTTTTTTAGTTTATTTCCTTTTTACTTTAAAGTTTAAATATAATTATTTAATTCTACCCTTTAGGTCTAAGGTAACTATCTAAATAAGAGTTATTAATATATAATAAACTAATTACCTATAGGTTAATATAGATAGAGATTTTTAATTACTTATTTAAGATTTTTATTAATAGATAGATTAGGTTAGACTTAGGTAGTATATAATATTATATAGTTAATAGAGAGTATATAAATCTAATCTTATTATTATATTAATAACTAGCTATTTAAGCTATTTAAATAAGTATAGTAAAGTAAACTTATATATTTAGTTAACTAAATATCCTTAATATATTTAATAATTAAGTTAGTTAAGTTATACTTAATATACTTAATAATAAATTTTATTAAGTAGTATATAATTGGTTAATAGATTATAGTTAATTTATGTATGCTTACCTAGTAGGCCTATTATCGCGACCTTAAGTATTAGGTTGTGATATTAAATTTAAAATTAAAGAAAAATAGTAATTTTTTTATAAATTTTAATTATATATTATTATATATAAATTATATAATAAATAACTTTTTTACTTAATCTTTTATTTTTAAGTTAATATAGTATATTAAATAATCTTTTATAATTTAATTAATTTATTTAATTTAATTATTTATTTAAAAATAATATATTATATTTACTTTATAATATATTTTAAGTTTATTATTTAATACTTTTTAAAACTTAAATATAAATATAAATTTTTTATTAAAGATTATTTTTTTTAATAATTTATAATTTATAATAATAAATTTAATAAAAATATATATTAATTTTTTTATAATATTTATTTTTTTATAAAAAATAAAATATAATATTTTTATTAATTAATTAATTATAATAAATATATTATTATAAATAATTTTTATTATTAGTTTTTTTAATAATAATAATTTTATAATATAATTAAATAAGATTAATTTTTATAATTATTTTAATATTAATAAAAATTATAATAACTTATATAGTTTATATTTCTTAGCCTTTATTTATTAATATAGATTATAATATAATATTATATATTATATTTATTTTTTAATTTTATTAAAGATATAATATTTTTATATTTATTTTTTTATTTTTTTAATTCTTTTATATTTATATAATAAGTATATATAAATTACTTTTATTATCTTTTTTTATAATTCTTTTAATATTTATATTTTATTATTAATTATAAAAAATTTATTATATAAGCTAGACTTTTTTAAAAATTAATTTTAATTTTAATTTTTTATATATTTTTTAATTTTTTTATTTATTAAGTTATATTTTTTAAATTTAAAAATAATAATAATTATTTTTTATTTATAATATCTTTATTTATTTAAATATATTACTTAAGTAATAACTTTTAATATTTTTTAAAAGAATTTAGCTTTATAATTTAATATATTAGCTTTTTTATTTTTTATTTTTTTATAATAAATAATTTAATAATTAAATTATAATAAAAACTTAAAATATTTTATTTATTATTTTAATAATATTTATATAATTATAAAATAAATAATATTTTTATAATTTATAAAAATCTTAATTTTAAATATATTTTTATAATAATAATATCTTTATTTTTTAAATATTATTATAATAGCTATAAATTTTTTATTATAAATAATATATTTTAGTTTTAATTTATATAGTTTTTTTAAAAAGAATATAATAAATTTAAATTTTTTTTTTTATTTTATTACTTAATTACTTTTTTAATAATAAAATCTAAGGTATTAATTTTAATTTTAATTTTTTTAATAAGGTTAAATATAATAAGCATTAATTTTAATATTAAAGTATTTTTTAATTATTTAAATACTTTATTAATATTTAATCTTTATAAAAACTTTTTATTTTTTTTTATAAAGTTAAATAATAATATAATAATTTAAATAAAGTTTTTAATAAACCTTTTATAATAATTAATAAATCTTAAAAAGCTTTATATATTTTTAATATTTTTTAAAGATTTTTATATTTTAATTACTTTAAGTTTTTTAAGATTTATTTAAATTTTTTTTAAATTTATAATATATTTTAAAAATTTTACTTATTATATATAAAATATATATTTTTCTAAATTAATAAAAAGTTTAATATTTTATAATTTCTATAATATTTTATAAATATATTTTTTATATTTTTTAAAAGTCTTTAAAAAAATTAAAATATTATTAATATATATAATTATAAATTTATTAAGATATTTTTTAAAGATATAATTAATATATTTTTAAAATAAAATAAGTATATTTATTAATCTTTATAATATAATAAAATATTTAAATAGTTTATATTTTATTTTAAAAATAGTTATTTATTTATAGCCTTTTTTTTATTTATATAAATTTATATACTTTTTTAAGATTAAGTATTATAAATTAATTTATTTTTTATAATTATTTTTTAATTTTTATTATTAATAATAAAAATATTTTATTTTTAATAATAATATTATTTAATTATTAATAATTAATAATTAATTAAAGTTTTTTATTTTTTTTTAATATAAAAATAATAAAGTATTTTATTAATAATTTTAAAACCTTAATATATCTTTTTTATAATTACTTTTTTATTTATTCTTTAAGTATTTTAAGCTTTATTTTACTAAAGTTATAGATTTTATAAAACTTAAGTAAAGCTTTATTTTTAAGTATAATTTTATAATCTTATTTTATATATAATAAAAGCTTTTTTTTAAAAACTTTATTATAAAGTTTTTTATATTTTTAATATTATTATAAAATCTTTTTAAAATATTCTTTTTTAAAAATATCTTTTTTTTTATTATTTACTTTTTATAAAGCTTTATTAAGTATTATTAATTTTCTTTTAATATAGGCTATATATTTTTATATTTTTATTATAGCTAATTTTTTTTATTTTTTATTAAATTATAATTTTATATTAATTTTCTTTTTAAACTTAATTTATTTTTTAACTTTTTTTTTTATAAATTATATAAGGGTATTTAGTTTTTTAGTAATATTATTAGCCTTTTTTATTATTTATTTTAGCTAAATTATAATTTTAAATTAATTAAAAAATTTAAGTTATTTTATAAACTTAATTAGCTTATTTTTTAATTTATTATTAAGTTTACTTTATATAATTATAGCTAATTTAAAATAATATTATATTTAATTTTTATTAAGTTAAATTAAAGTAATTTAATTTAATTTTAAAACTTAATTTTAAGATAATTAATCTTTATATTAATAAGCCTTTTATTATAGCTATAAAGCTAATCTTTAGTAGTATTTATTTTATATATTTTTTCCTTAGGCTTTTTATATTAAGGTAGTTATAATTAGTTAATTAAATTATAGTTTATAAAGTTATTATTTAATTTATTATTTATTAAAATTAAGATTATATATTTTTTTATAGTTTTTTTAATAATTAATTTACTATTTTTTTTAATTACTTTTATAAATTTTATTATTTTTATAATTATAATTTTTAATTTATTTAAGTAACTTTATATTTTATAAATAATATTGTTATATTTATTATATTAAATATATTAATAATATTTTAATATTAAAATATTATACTTTATTATATTATAATATTTTTTTATAAAGTAATTATTTACTTTTTTTTTTTTATTATAATAAGTTTTTTTATTATAAATAATAAAATTTTATTTTTTTAATTATAAATTCTTAATAATAATTTATAAAGTTTAATATTATATATAATATATAATATATTTAAGGTTTTTATAATTTTTAAATTTTATTTAATAATATTTATATTTTATAATATATAAATATTATTTATTAATTTTTTTTAAAATATATTTTTTATAAAAAAAATCTTTATATAATCTTAATTCTTTTTATTTATAATTATTTTTAAAATAATTTTAATATTTTTTTAATTTTACTTTTTAATTTAAGATTTTTTAAATTATTAAGACTTTAGTATTTTAAGTAAGATTCTTTATTATTTTTAAAGTAATTTTTCTTATTAATCTTTAATTAATTAAGGTAGTATTAAGTAAGCTATTATTATTATAATTAAGCTTAGTATTTTAGTTTAGTTAAGCTAAATTTTTATTTATAATTTTATTATTATTATATTTTTATTTTAATAGCTACTTAAATTAAATAATTATTAAAATATTTTTATATTTAAATACCTTAAGGTAATAGCTTATAGTATCTTTATTATTATTATAGATTTTATAGCTATTATTATAATATATAGTTTAATAAAAGCTAGTATATTTATCTTTAATAATAGCCTTAACTTTTTTTATTACTTTTTTATTTTTTTTTATAGATTTTTAGCTATTTTCTTTATCTTTATTATTTTTCTTTAAATATTTAAAGAATTTATAGCCTAGCTTTTTATAATTATAATAAATAATATTATTAAGGTTTATTCTTCCTAGCCTTATATTATTACTGCTTATAATATAATTATCTTATTATCTTTTTTAATTAATAATATTTTTATTATTATTTTATAATAAATAATAAAAATTTTATTAGTTTTTATTTTTTTTATATTTATATTTTTATTTTTATTTTTAAATTTTATTATTAATATTAATTACTTATTATATATAATTAATTTAATTTATTTTTTATTAATTAATATAATAAAGTTTATTTTTAACTTTAAATTTAAGGCTTTAATAATATATATCTTTTTTAATAGCTTTAGTTTAATTTACTTTAGTAAATAGTTAAATAAAATTTATAATATATTTTATAAATACTTTTTTTTATTAAATTATATAGAGTTAGTTTTTTACTTTTTATTCTTTATTAATTATTTTAAAGGTTTTTTATTATTATTTTTTAAAATTTTTATATTTTTTAAAAATAACTTTTATTTATTTTTTATATTTATTAAAAGTTATTTAATTATCTTTATAATCTTTTAAAATAAAATTAAATTAAATTATTATTAATTTTTTTAATTATATTTTTATAAATTTTATTTAATTTTTTATTTTATTAAAAGTAAATATAATAAAATAATAGTTTTTAAAATAAGTATATATATTAATAAAAAAATTTTAAATTTTAATAAGATTTTTTATAAATCTTTTTAAAAATATAGGCTTTATAATTTCTTTAAGTTATTTTTTATATCTTTAAGGTATAATAATAAATACTAGATTAATTACTAATAGATTAACTATTAGTAAGTTATTTATATTATTTACTTATTATTATAAATTAATAATAGTAATAGCTTATTAATTAATTACTTATTAATTAAAAACCCTTTAGTTTATTAATTATTAAATTAAATTATTTAGCTCTTAAAGCCTAGCTATTAAATTAATAAGTATAATAAATATAATAAAGATTAAGTCTTATTATATTAGTTTAGATATATTATTAATATTAATTAAGCTTTTTTAGTTTATTTTTTTTTTATTTTAAAATTTAAATATAATTATTTAATTTTACCCTTTAGGTCTAAGGTAACTATCTAAATAAGAGTTATTAGTATATAATAAACTAATTACCTATAGGTTAATATAGATAGTAATTTTTAATTATTTATTTAGGTTTTTATTAATAAATAAGTTAGGTTAAATAAGAGTAGTAAGTAATATTATATAGTTAATAAAGAATATATAAATTTAATCTTATTATTATATTAATAACTAGCTATTTAAGCTATTTAAATAAATATAGTAAAGTAAACTTATATATTTAATTAATTTAGTTAAGATTAAAGATTTAATTATTAATTTAGCTAAGGATTAATAATTATATTATTAATTTTAAATAGATTAAGAGTTTTTTTTTTAATTTACTTATAATTAGTCTTTTAGCTAATAGTTAATCTAGTTGCTAGGTATTTATTATAATTATAAGAGCTAGGTTGTAATATATACTTATTTATAATTACTTTTATTATTTAATTTTAGTAATTATATAATAACTTTTAATGCTTTTTAAAAATAATTTAATTATTTACTTAAGGTATTTATATAATTATTTTTAATTTCTTTATAATAAATAATCTTATAGTTAAAATCTATAAGATATTTAGTATATTTAATTTATTATTTAAAAAGTATTTATATTATAATAAAATAAATAATATTTTTATAGTTTATAAAGACCTTAATCTTATATATATTTCTTTAGCAATAGTATTACTATTTTTTAAATACTTATATAATTATTATAAATTCCTTATTATAAATAAAGTAATTAAGTTTTATTTTATATAGTTTTTTTTAAAAAAATATTATTAATTTAAGCTTTTTATTTTTATTTTATTATTTAAGTATTTTTTTAATAATAAAATTTAATATATTAGTTTTAATTTTAATAAATTTACTTAAATTATATATTATTAATATTAGTTTATTAATAATAATATTTTTAAGTTTTTTAAAAGTATTTTATATCTTTAATAGCTATATAAATATTTTTTTTTTATAAAGTTAATTAAAGACATTATTTTTTTAATAAATCTTTTTATAAATTATTAATAATAATTTATAAGTTTTAAAAAGCTTTATACTTTTTTAATATTTTTAAATAATTTTTATTTTTAAATTACTTTAATTTTATTTAAGTTTATATAAACTTTTTTTAATATTATAATATATCTTAAGAATTTTACTTTTTATATATAAAATTAATACTTTTTAAATTTAATTAAAAAATTTATATTTTTTAATTTTTATAATACTTAATAAATATATTTTTTTATTTTTTTAATAATTTTAAAAAGATAAAAATATTATTAAAGTATATAATAATAAAATTATTAAAGTATTTTTTTAATATTTAATTAATTATTTATTAAAATATTATTAATATATTAATTAATTTAAAAGGCATTATTAAATATTTAAATAACTTATAGTATATTTAAAATATTATTTTTTATTTATTTTTTTTTTTAATTTAGATTAAATTATAAGCTTTTTTTAAGTTTAAGGCTATAAAAATTATTATTTTTATAAATTAATTTTTAATTTTTAATATAAAAGGTAATAGTATTTAATTTTTTTATATAATTTTATTTAGTTATTTATAGTTAATAATAAGTTATAATTTTTTATTTTTCTTTAATATAAATATAATTAAGTATTTTATTAAAAATATTAATACTTAAATATATTTTTTTTTAATTATTTTATAAGCTATTTTCATAATATTTTTAGCTTTATTTTATTAAAGTTATATATTTTATAAAACTTAAGTATAATTCTATCTTTTAAAATTATTTTATAATTTTATTATATATATAATAATAATTTTATTTTTAGAATTTATTTATATAATTTTTTATATTTTTAATATTATTTTAATACTTTAATAATTAAATCTTTTAATTTATTATTATTATCTTTTTTTTTAGCTTTTTTTAATATATTATTAAGGGTTTATAATTTATTTTATAAAATTATAATTATTTTATTTATATATACTTTTTTTTTTTATTATAATATTATAATAATATTATAGATTTTTTTAAATTTTATATAATTTTTTTTATATTTATATTTTATTATTTTTAAAAGTAATTAATTTTTTTAATAATATATTGCCTTTTTACTTTTTTTAAGTAAGTTATAATTTTAATTAAATTAATTAAATTAAGCTATTAGTCTAGCTTAATATATACTTTTTTTAATTAATTATTAAGTTACTTATATAAAGCTATAAAAATTTTAAAATAGTATTTTATTTAAGTAAATTATAAATATTAAATTAAATTAATTTAATTTATTTATTAATTATAACTTTAAGTTAATTAATTTTTTAATTAATAAGTTTATTATTAAACTTTTCTTTTTTTAAATTATAAAGATATATATTTTTTATCTTTATATTTTATAATAATTTAAAACTATTAATAATTCTTTTATTAAGTAAATTATATCTTAAATTATTATTTATATAATATTATATAGTAGTTTTTTATATATATTTAGTTATTATAAGCTTTATAGTTATTAATTTTATTATATTAACCTTAATTATAATATAGGCTTTTTATAAATTAATTAAAGTAAAATATTTATTATAAAGGTTATTATTAATATTATTTAAATATATAGTAATTTATTATACTTTATTATAAAAGTTATTATATTATTTATATTAATAATAATTTAGTATTAAGGTATAATAGTTAATAAGTTAATAATATTATTTAATATATTTTTAGCTTATATTATTATATTTATTTTATTATATTCTTTTTATATATATTTCTTATAAATAAGATTTTTAATAATAAATTATAAAGCTATTTATTATTTTTAATATATAATATATTTATTAATATTATATTTAGCTTATTTTTACTATTTATATATAAATAAAGCTAAATTTTTATATTATTTAATAACTTTATTTAATATATATTTTTTATAAAAATAATTAAAATATCTTTATAATTTTTTTTTATATAATTTTTTTTAAAAAGATAATAGTAATTTTAATAATCTTTTTTTATTTAAGGAATTATTATATAATTATAATAAAGTAATATTTATATTTTTTAAGGTATTTTAATATAATTTTTTATAAAATAAAATATAGTAAACTTATAGTATTTATTAAGCTTTTATTATTTAATTTATTTTTTTTTAATTATTATATTAATTATTTTATATTATTATTATTAATGCCTTTATTATTAAATTTTTTATTAAGTAATTACTTATATATTAATATAATAGCTATAATAACTTTTTTTAATAATTTTAAATATTATTTTATTTTATCTTTTATATTTTTATAAATTAAATAGTTATTATTATAATATATTATTTAGCTATAATTAATATAATTATTTTTAATTTATATAATATTAACTTTTATTTTCTTTAATTTTAAAATAGGTTTTTATTTATTTATTTTTTTATTAAGTTAGTTTTTATATTTTTTTATAAAGCTTTATAATCTTTAAATATATATTTATATTTATTATAATTATAGTACTTTATACCTTTTTTAGCTTTAATAATATTAAAATTTATTTTTTTAAATATATTATTATTTATATTAATAATATTTTTATAATATTTTTTTCTTTTATTTATTTTATTATTATTTTTTTTATTAACTTAAAAGTTTTTATATTTTTTAAGTTTTTTTTTTATATTTATTTTTAATTATAATTATTAATATTAATTATTTTTTATATATAATTTATAAAGGTTTTTCTTTATATTTAATTTTAAAAAGTTTATTTTTTACTTTAAGTTTAATATTTTAATAATATACTTTCTTTTTTATTTATTTAGTTTAATTAATCTTAATTAAAAGCTAATTAAAAATAGTAATATACTTATATAAAAGTCCTTTTTATTTAATAAATTAAAATTCTTTTTTAGCTTTATATTTTTTATTAATAACTTTAAAAAACTTAATTATTTATTTTTTATAAACTTTATAGCTTTTAAAAATTTATTTTATTTTTTTTTTATATTATTTTATTTAATATTATCTTAATTAAAGTTTTTAATAAAGTTATTTATTATAAATTAAAATTATATTTTAATAACTTTTATTAAATATTTTTTAATTAATTATACTTAATTATAAAGTTTAATTATACTTTATAAATAATAGCTAAAATATATTTATATTTTTATAAAATATTTTTAAATCTTATATAAGTTTTTATTAAAGGGTTTTAAAAATTTAAATTTAATTATTTTTTTAAGTTTTTTTTTATATTTAATAAAATATATTTTTTAATTTTTAATAATTTTTTATTAAATTATAATAATTTTATATAAGGCCTTAATCTTATTAATAAAATCCTTTAAAATAAATTAAAATATTATATTATTATTTAAAGTAATACTATAATTATTATTTTTATATTTTATATTATTTAAGACTTTTAAATTTATTTATATCTTTATTATTATTACTTAAGGTATAAGGTAACTATTTAAATAAAAATTATTAATATATAATAAACTATTATTTATAAGGTTAATATAAGTAATAATTTCTAATTATTTATTTATAGATAGTTTATTAATAATATAGTTAAGTTAGACTTAAGTAATATATTATATATTATATAGTAATAAAAAAGTAAGTTAATTTAATTTTAATATTATATATCTATATTATATTATTAAATTAATAATTAGCTATTTAAGCTATTTTAATAAGTAATTAATAAATTATATATATAGTTATATATTTACTTATATTCTATATTTTAAAAATAAATAACTTTTATATTAAGATTATATTATAGTATATTTATAATTAAATTATAAATATAAAGTAAGACTATTTCTAATTAGGTGCTTATTCTAAGGTTAATCCATGCTGCCTACCTTATAGGCCTATTCTGGCGACCATAAGATATTGGGTCATAACAGCTGCTAAATAACAATATAATAGTTATAAGCGAAAAAGATGCAGCAGATATACAAAGAAATACTACTCAAGGGGCCTGGGGACTATTTCTACAAGCAGGATATAAATTTATTGAATTATTTCTATAAACTGGTTGTATATATACATATATATATATATATACTTATTTAACTTGACTTATTTGCTAATATTAACTACTTAGATAAAAGTAAATATTACTTTTTATAGCTTACTATATAATATTCTTACTTATTTAGTAAGCTTAGTATTTTAATATTAAAAGCTTATTTTTTTAGGTATATTTTATAAGCTATTAGCTTGACTTTAATTAGCTATATATCTAGCTTGTTGTTAATCTTCTTGTTAGGCTGTGATAACTACTTATCAGTGATTTGACTATGTCAGATATAACATTTCTTAGCTATGCTTATGAGTATATTAGTTTATAATACAAGGCTTGTTTTAGGGACTACAAGTATTGCTTTATATTATAACCCAACACTTAAGGTCGCGATAATAGGCCTACTAGATAGGCATATATAGATTAATTATAATCTATTAACTAATTATATATTACTTAATAGAATTTATTATTAAATATATTAAGTATAACTTAACTAACTTAATTATTAAGTATATTAAGGATATTTAATTAATTAAATATATAAGTTTACTTTATTATATTTATTTAAATAGCTTAAATAGCTAGTTAATAATAAAATATTAAGATTAAATTAATATACTTTTTTATTTATTTATAATTATTAATTATTATACCCTTTATTTAATTTAATCTATTTACTAATATAAATACTTAAATAGGTTTATTTTTTAAAAATTATATTTATATTAATCTATAGGTAATTAATTTATTATATATTATTAACTTTTATTTAAATAGTTACTTTAGACTTAAAGGGTAGAATTAAATAATTATATTTAAACTTTAAAATAAAAAAAAAATTAATTATATAAGTTTTATAATTATAAATATTACTTACTAAATTAAAGATATATCACAACCCAACCTATATAGGTCTAACAGAAGGCCTATAGGGTAGGCTTGGCAGGTTAACCTTAGTTAGCCCTAACTAATTAACTAAGACTTATTAACTTAATTATTAATTTAATAAGTTAACTTACTAAAATTATAGATAAGTTGCCTAGATTAACTAAGTATATAAGTTTACTTTACTATATTTATTTAAATAGCTTAAATAGCTAGTTATTAATATAATAATAAGATTAAATTTATATACTTTTTATTAATTATATAATATTATATACTATTTAAGTCTAACCTAATCTATTTACTAATAAAAATCTTAAATAAGTAATTAAAAATCTCTATTTATACTAACCTATAGATAATTAGTTTATTATATATTAATAACTCTTATTTAGATAGTTACCTTAGACCTAAAGGGTAGAATTAAATAATTATATTTAAACTTTAAAGTAAAAAAAGAATTAATTATATAAGCTTTATAATTATAAGTATTACTTACTGTAATAAACCGATTACCTATAGGTTAGTATAGAGATTTCCAATTATCTATTTAAGATTTTTATTAGCAGATGGGTTAGGTTGGACTTAAGTAATATATAATATTATATAGCTAGTAGAGAGTATATAAATCTAATCTTATTACTATATTAATAACTAGCTATTTAAGCTATTTAAATAAGTATAGTAAAATAAACTTATATATTTAGTTAACTAAATATCCTTAATATATTTAATAATTAAGTTAGTTAAGTTATACTTAATATACTTAATAATAAATTCTATTAAGTAGTATATAATTAGTTAATAGATTATAGTTAATCTATATATACTTATTTAATAGGCCTATTATTATAACCTTAAGTATTAGGTTATAATATAATACTCCCCTCTTATTAGTCTTATCTTTAAGACCTTATCTTAAATCTATACCTTCTTTACCTTCTATAAATATTAATTCTTATTTTTTTTATTTTTTTATTCCTTTAACTAATAAAAATAGTAAGTAGTAAATGCAAGTATTTTAAATTTTTTTAAGTTTTATAGTGCAATATACTTAAGTATTTTATCTTACTTATGCTATTAATTATAAAGCTTTATCTTTATTATAAAAAGTATAATTATAAGTATTTTATTTTTAAAGAAGATTCTTTATATTACTTTTAGTATATTTATTATTAATAATTAAATTATAAGGCTTTTAGTCTTTTTATAACCTAGCTTTAGAAGATAATAACTAAAGGTATTAATCTTAATTTAAAATTAAAAAAGGTAAAGGAGGCCTAGCTAGAGGCTAGTGCATGCATAAAGTATCTTTATATTTAAAAGAAGAAATAGTCTATAAAGATAAAAAAGGCTATTAAATAAGGGATTAATAATTTAAAAGAGTTAAAATAGGTTAAGTATAAAGAGTAAGAAGTAAAGGCTGCTTATTAAGCTAAAATATTAATGCCTAATTTAGCTAGTTTTATTAATGTAGTTAACTAAGATACTTTTATCTTAGATCTTTTATTATTATAAATCCTAGATTTTAATAAAAGTCTGCTAATAAGGTCTTTAAATATTTAAGGTACTTAATAAATTCTTAACTATTTACTTTATTAAAATATTCTTTTTATTTAATTAAATATTATAATATTTTTATTTTTAGGTCTAGTTTAATAATAAAAATTAATTTAACTTTATATTTAAGTTCTTTACCTTTTATTATAATTTTATTATAAATTATTTTATTTATTTCTTTATTAACTAAGGCCTTTTTTAGTTATAAAATATATTTTATTTTAAAAATTAATTTCCCTTTTTTATTTAATAGTAGTAGAATATCTATTTTATAGCTAACTTTATTTATTTTTTATAATACCTTATAAAGTCTAACTTTTTTAAAATTAAGTTTTTTACTAAGGCATTTTATCTTAATTATTATATTAATGCTTTATTATTAGCTTAAGGGTAAATATATTAAAATATAAATTATATTCCCTTTTTTTAAAATTAATCCTTTAATTTTATTTTTATTAATATATTCCTTTATTTTAATATATATAAACTTAAGTTATATTTATAGTTTATTATATAATTTCTTTAAATTATCTACTTAAATAATAGCTTTTTTTATATCTTTATCTTTTTATAGTAGTTAATAAGCTTTTAGTTTAAATTTAAAATTAAAGAAAAATAGTAATTTCTTTATAAATTTTAATTATATATTATTATATATAAATTATATAATAAGTAACTTTTTTACTTAATCTTTTATTTTTAAGTTAATATAATATACTAAGTAGTCTTTTATAATTTAATTAATTTATTTAATTTAACTATTTATTTAAAGATAGTATATTATACTTACTTTATAATATATTTTAAGTTTATTATTTAATACTTTCTAAAACTTAAATATAAATATAAATTCTTTATTAAAGATTATTTCTTTTAATAGTTTATAATTTATAATAATAAATCTAGTAAATATATATACTAATTCTTTTATAGTACTTGCTTTTTTATAAAGAATAAAGTATAATATTTTTATTAGTTAATTAACTATAATAAATATACTATTATAAGTAATTTTTATTACTAATTTTTTAAATAATAATAGTTTTATAATATAATTAAATAAGATTAATTTTTATAATTATTTTAGTATTAATAAAGATTATAATAGCTTATATAGTTTATATCTTCTAGCTTTTGCTTATTAATATAGATTATAATATAATACTATATATTATATTTATTTTTTAATTTTATTAAAGGTATAATATTTTTATACTTATTTTTTTATTTTCTTAATTTCTTTATGCTTATATAATAAATATATATAAACTACTTTTATTACCTTTCTTTATAATTCCTTTAGTACTTATATTTTATTATTAATTATAAAAAATCTATTATATAGGCTAGATTCTTTTAAAAATTAGTCTTGGTTTTAGTCCTTTATATATTCCTTAATTTCTTTATTTATTAAGTTATATTCTTTAAATTTAAAGATAGTAGTAATTATTTTCTATTTATAATATCCTTATTTATTTAAGTATATTGCTTAAGTAATAACTTTTAGTATTTTTTAAAAAAGTTTAGCTTTATAACTTAATATATTAACTCTTTTATTCTCTATTTTTTTATAATAAATAATCTAATAATTAAACTATAATAAAAACTTAAAATATCTTATTTATTATTTTAATAATACTTATATAATTATAAAGTAAATAATATTTTTATAATTTATAAAAACCTTAATCTTAAATATACTTTTATAATAATAATATCTCTATTTCTTAAATATTACTATAATAGTTATAAATTCCTTATTATAAGTAATATACCTTAATTCTAGTCTATATAGTTTTTTTAAGAAAAATATAATAGGTTTAAGTTTTCTTTTTTTATTTTATTATTTAATTACTTTTTTAATAGCAAAATCTAAAATATTAATTTTAATTTTAATTTCTTTAATAAGGTTAAATATAATAAGTATTAGTTTTAATATTAAAGTATTTTTTAATTATTTAAATATTTAATTAATATTTAGTCTTTATAAAAACTTTTTATCTTTCTTAATAAAATTAAATAATAATGCAATAATCTAAATAAAGTTTTTAATAAATTTTCTATAATAGTTAGCAAATTTTAAAAAGCTTTATATATCTTTAATATTTTTTAAGGGTTTTTATATTTTAACTACTTTAAGTTTTTTAAGATTTATTTAGATTTCTCCTAGAGTAATAATATATTTTAAAAACTTTACTTTTTATATATAAAATATATATTTTTTAAAGTTAATAAAAAGTTTAGTATTTTATAACTTTTATAGTACTTTATAAATATATTTCTTATATTTCTTAAAAGTCTTTAAAAAGATTAAGATATTATTAATATATATAATTATAAATTTATTAAGATATTTTTTAAGAATATAATTAATATATTTTTAAAATAAGGCAGGTATATTTATTAATCTTTATAGTATAATAAAATATTTAAATAGTCTATATTTTATTTTAAAGGCAGTTATTTATTTATAGCCTTTTTTTATTTATATAAGTTTATATATTTCTTTAAGATTAAGTATTATAAATTAGTTTATTTTTTATAATTATTTTTTAATTTTTATTATTAATAATAAAGGTATTTTATCTTTAATAATAATATTATTTAACTATTAATAATTAATAATTAATTAAAGTTTTTTATCCTTTTTTAATATAAAGATAATAAGGTATTTTATTAATAACTTTAAGACCTTAATATATCTTTTTTATAGTTACTCTTTTATTTATTTTTTAAGTATTTTAAGCTTTATTTTACTAAGGTTATAGATTTTATAAAACTTAAGTAAAGCTTTATTTTTAAATATAATTTTATAATCTTATTTTATATATAATAAAAGCCTTTTTTTTAAAACTTTATTATAAAGTTTTTTATATTTTTAATATTATTATAGAATCTTTTTAAGATACTCTTTCTTAAGGGTATTTTTTTTTTTAATTTTTGCCTTTTATAAGGCCTTATTAAGCATTACTAATTCTCTTTTAATATAAGCTATATATTTTTATATTTTTATTATAGTTAATTTTTCTTACTTTTTATTAAACTATAGTTTTATATTAGTTTTCTTTTTAAATTTAATTTATTTTTTAACTTTTTTTTTTATAAATTATATAAAGGCATTTAATTCTTTTAGCAGTACTATTAGCCCTTTTTATTATTTATCTTAGCTAAGTTATAATTTTAAATTAATTAAAGGACCTAGGTTATTTTATAAACCTAGTTAGCCTATCTTTTAATTTATTGCTAAATTTGCTTTATATAACTATAGCTAATTTAAAATAATATTATATTTAATTTTTATTAAATTAAGCTAAAGTAACTTAATTTAATCTTAAAACTAGACTTTAAGATAAATAATCTTTATATTAATAAGCCCTTTATTATAGCTATAAAGCTAATCTTTAATAATACTTACTTTATATATATTTTCCCTAGGCTTCTTATATTAAGGTAGTTATAGTTAGTTAATTAAGTTATAGTTAATAAGGTTATTATTTAATTTACTATCTATTAAGATTAAAACTATATATCCTTTTATAGTTCCTTTAATAATTAATTTATTATTTCCTTTAATTATTTTTATAGGTTTTATTATTTTTATAACTGCAATTTTTAATATATTTAACTAGCTTTATACTCTTTAAACTATATCTTTATATTTACTATATTAAGTATATTAATAATAACCTAATATTAAGATATTATACCTTATTATACTATAATATTATTTTATAAGGTAGTTACTTATTCCTTTCTTTTTTTTATTATAGTAGGTTCTTTTATTATAGATAGTAAAATCTTATCTTATTAATTATAATTCTTTAATAGTTATTTATAAAGAAATATATTAGTAATAATATATAATGTATTTTATATTATTGCAGTTTTTAAATTCTTTTTATTTATATATATATTCTACTAAATAGTTATACTATTTAAAAACTTTTTCTAATATATAGTTTTTATAAAATAAGTCTATATAATTCTTAAAGTTACTTTATTTATAATTATTTTAAAAATAATTTCTTTCTTTAAGTTTTGCTTTTTAATTTAATATTTTTTAAATTATTAAGGCTTTAAGATCTTAAATAAAGCTTTTTATTATTTTTAAAGTAGCTTCCTCTGCTAGTCTTTAATTAATTAAGGCAATATTAAGCAGGCTATTATTATTATTACTAAGCTTAATATCTTAATTTAATTAAGTTAAGTCCTTATTTATAATTCTTTTATTATTAAATTCTTATTTTAATAGCTGCTTAAATTAAATAATTGCTAAAATATTTTTATATTTAAATACCTTAAAGTAATACCTTATAATATCTTTATTACTGCTATAGGTCTTGCAGCTATTATTATAGTATATAGTTTAGTAAAAGCTAATATACTTATTTTTAATAATAGTTTTAACTTTTTTTATTACTTTTTTATTTTTTTTTATAAGTTTTTAATTATTTTTTTTATCTTTATTATTCTTCTTTAAGTATTTAAAAGACTTATAACCTAGCTTTTTATAATTATAGTAAATAATATTACTAAGGTTTATTCTTCTTAGCCTTATATTATTACTGCTTATAATATAGTTATTTTATTATCTTTTTTAGTTTATAATATTTTTATTATTACTTTATTTTAATAAGTTTTAAAAGTTTTAATTACTTTTATTTTTCTTAATTTTTTATTTTTACTTTTTTTTTTATTATTAATTATTAATATTAATTATATCTTAAATATAATTAATAAATAATTTATTTTCTCTCTTAATTTTATAAAGTTTATCTTTTACTTTTAGTTTAATGCTTTAATAATATATATCTTTTTTAATTTTTTTAATCTATTTAACCTTAATAAAAAGCTAAATAAAGTTAATTATATATTTTATTAATATTTTTTTTTATTTAATTATTTAAAATTAGTTTTTAGCTTTATATTTTTTATTAATAAATTTAAAGGTTTTTTATAATTATTTTTTAAAGTTTTTATATATAAGAAAGATTATCTATATCTACTTATTTTATTTATCTAAAGTATTTTTTCTAAAATCTTTTAAAATTAAGTTAAATTATATTACTATTAGTCTTTTTAATTTAATTCTTGCAAACTATATATAATTATATACTTTATTAAAAGTAAAGGTAATAAAATAATAATATTTAAAGTAAATATATATATTAATAAAGAATTTTTAAATTTTTATAAGATCTTTTATAAACTTTTTTAATAATATTAGTTTTATAATTTTTTTAAGCTATTTTTTATATCTTTAAAATATAATAATAGGTATTAAGTTAACTATATTAACTCTTGCATTTTTAAGTTGCTATTATAGCTAGGCAATTATAACTTAATCTTAAGCTTTTTAATTTTAGAGCTATTAGAGCTATCTTATAAGATTATTAAGTGCTATAATAACTTCTATTAGGGTTATTTGTAAATCTTCTTTTTGTATTTTAGCATTATCTTAATATATATTCTTAATTTAGTAAGTAATATTTATAGTTATAAGGCTTATATAATTAATTCCTTCTTTACTTTAAAGTTTAAATATAAATATTTAATTCTACCCTTTAAATCTAAGGTAATTATTTAAATAAAAGTTATTAATATATAATAAATTGGTTACCTATAGGTTAATATAAAGATTTCTAATTACCTATTTAGGATTTTTATTAGCAGATAGGTTAGATTAGATTTAGGTAGTATATAATATTATATAGCTAGTAAAGAGTATATAAATCTAATCTTATTACTATATTAATAACTAGCTATTTAAGCTATTTAAATAAGTATAGTAAAGTAAATTTATATATTTAATTAACTAAATATCTTTAATATACTTAATAATTAAGTTAATTAAGTTATACTTAATATACTTAATAATAAATTCCATTAAGTAGTATATAATTAGTTAATAGATTATAGTTAAACTATACATGCCTACCTAGTAGGCCTATTATTATGACCTTAAGTATTAGGTTGTGACACTTACTAAATTAAGGATATATATTAAAATAATACTAAGATATAAAAAGAAGATTTATAAATAACCTTAATAAAAGTTATTATAATACTTAATAATTTTATAAAATAGCTTTAATAGCTTTAAAATTAAAAAGCTTAAGATTAAGTTATAATTACCTAGCTATAATAGTAACTTAAAAATATAAAAGTTAATATAATTAACTTAGTATTTATTATTATACTTTAAAGATATAAGAAATAATTTAAAAAAGTTATAAAACTAATATTATTAAAAAAGTTTATAAAAAACCTTGTTAAAATTTAGAAATTCTTTATTAATATATATATTTATTTTAAATATTATTATTTTATTACCTTTGCTTTAGATAAGGTATATAATTATATATAATTTATAAGAATTAGATTAAAAAGATTAATAATAATATAATTTAACTTAATCTTAAAAGATTTTAAAAAAAATACTTTAAATAAATAAAATAAGTAGATATAAATAATCTTTTTTATATATAAAAACTTTAAAAAATAATTATAAAAAACCTTTAAATTTATTAATAAAGAATATAAAGCTAAAAACTAACTTTAAATAATTAAATAAAAAGGAGTATAAGTAAAATATATAGTTAACTTTATTTAGCTTTTTATTAAGATTAAATAGACTAAAGAAATTAAGAAAGATATATATTATTAAAGTATTAAATTAAAAGTAAAAGATAAACTTTATAAAATTAAAAAAGAAAATAGATTATTTATTAATTATATTTAAAATATAATTAATATTAATAATTAATAATAAAAAAGAAAGCAAAAATAAAAAACCAAGAAAAATAAAAATACTTAAAACTTTTAAAACTTATTAAGATAAAGTAATAATAAAAATACTATAAACTAAAGAAGATAATAAGATAACTATATTATTACGATCCGGCATTATGTAATAGCTTTATCCCTTATAACTAGCTAGTCTGCCAAGGTTGATTGCCAAACACCGGGTCAACCGCCCAATCTTTTGCCTAGTGGCGCATTCGAATTGGCAGGTTCGTTACATATATTATAAGCAGTAATAATATAAGGCCAGGAAGAATAGACCTTAATAGTATTATTTACTATAATTATAAAGAACCAGGCTATAAATCCTTTTAATATTTAAAGAAAAATAATAAAAATAAAAAGGATAATTAAAAACCTATAGAAAAAAATAAGAAAATAGTAAAAGAAATTAAGGCTATTATTAATAAGTATACTAGCCTTTACTAGACTATATATTATAATAATAGCTATAGAATTTATAGTAGTAATAAAGATATTATAAAATACTATCTTAAGGCACCTAAATATAAAAATATTTTAATAATTACTTAATTTAAATAGCTACTAAAATAAGAATTTAATAATAAAGGAATTATAAATAAAGATTTAGCTTAATTAAACTAAGATATTAAGCTTAATAATAATAATAATAGCCTATTTAATACTGCCTTAATTAATTAAAGATTAATAAAAAAAGCTACTTTAAAGATAATAAAAAGCCTTATTTAAGATTTTAAAGTCTTAATAATTTAAAAAATATTAAACTAAAAAGTAAAACTTAAAAAAAGAAATTATTTTTAAAATAATTATAAATAAAATAACTTTAAGAATTATATAGATTTATTTTATAAAAACTATATATTAAAGAAAGTTTTTAAATAATATAATTATTTAGTAAAATATATATATAAGCAAGAAGAATTTAAAAACTATAATAATATAAAATATATTATATACTATTATTAATATATTTTTTTATAAATAATTATTAAAAAACTATAAATAGTAAGATAAGACTTTATTACTTATAATAAAAAAACCTAAAATAATAAAAAAAAGAAAGAAATAAGCAACTACCTTATAAAATAATATTATAATATAATAAAATATAATATTTTAATATTAAGCTATTATTAATATACTTAATATAGTAAATATAAAGATATAGTTTAAAAAGTATAAAGCTATTTAAATAAACTAAATATTATAGCTATAAAAATAATAAAACTTATAAAAATAATTAAAAAAAATAATAAATTAATTATTAAAGGAATTATAAAAGAATATATAATCTTAATCTTAATAAATAATAAATTAAATAGCAATTTTATAAACTATAACTTAATTAATTAACTATAACTACCTTAATATAAAAAACTTAAGGAAAAGGTATATAAAGTAAGTATTATTAAAAACTAGCTTTATAGTTATAATAAAGGGCTTATTAATATAAAAACTAATTATTTTAAAATTAAGTTTTAAAATTAAATTAAATTACTTTAGCTTAATTTAATAAAAATTAAATATAATATTATTTTAAATTAACTATAATTATATAAAGTAAACTTAATAATAGATTAGAAGATAGGCTAATTAGGTTTATAGAATAATCTAGGTCTTTTAATTAATTTAAAGTTATAACTTAGCTAAAATAAATAATAAAAAAGGCTAATAGTATTATTAAAAAAACTAAATGCCTTTATATAACTTATAAAAAAAAAAGTTAAAAAATAAATTAAATTTAAAAAGAAAATTAATATAAAATTATAATTTAATAAAAAATAAAAAAAATTAGCTATAATAAAAATATAAAAATATATAGCCTATATTAAAAAAAAATTAATAATATTTAATAAGGCTTTATAAAAAGTAAAAAATAAAAAAAAAGATATTTTTAAAAAAAAATATCTTAAAAAGATTTTATAATAATATTAAAAATATAAAAAACTTTATAATAAAGTTCTAGAAAAAGGGCTTTTATTATATATAAAATAAGATTATAAAATTATATTTAAAAATAGAGCTTTACTTAAGTTTTATAAAATCTATAACCTTAATAAAATAAAGCTTAAAATACTTAAAGAATAGATAAAGGAATAACTATAAAAAAGATATATTAAGGTTTTAAAATTATTAATAAAACACCCTATTATCTTTATATTAAAGAAAAATAAAAAACTTTAATTAGTTATTAACTATTAATAATTAAATAATATTATTATTAAAAATAAAATATCCTTACTATTAATAATAAAAATTAAAAAATAACTATAAAAGATAAATTAGTTTATTATATTTAATTTTAAAAAAGTATATAAACTTATATAAATAAAAAAAGGCTATAAATAAATAACTATTTTTAAAATAAAATATAAACTATTTAAATATTTTATTATATTATAAAGATTAATAAATATATTTACTTTATTTTAAAAATATATTAATTATATTTTTAAGAAATACCTTAATAAATTTATAATTATATATATTAATAATATCTTAATTTTCTTAAAGATTTTTAAAAAATATAAAGAATATATTTATAAAATATTATAAAAGTTATAAAATACTAAACTTTTATTAATTTAAAAAAGTATATATTCTATATATAATAAATAAAGTTTTTAAAATATATTATTAACTTAAAAGAAATCTAAATAAATCTTAAAAAACTTAAAGTAATTAAAATATAAAAACCTTTAAAAGATATTAAAAATATATAAAGCTTTTTAAAGTTTACTAATTACTATAAAAGATTTATTAAGAACTTTACTTAAATTATTATATTATTATTTAACTTTATAAAAAAAGATAAAAAGTTTTTATAAAGTCTAAATATTAATAAAATATTTAAATAATTAAAAAATATTTTAATATTAAAACTAATACTTATTATATTTAACCTTATTAAAAAAATTAAAATTAAAATTAATACTTTAGATTTTGCTATTAAAAAAGTAATTAAATAATAAAATAAAAAAAAAAAATTAAACTTATTATATTTTTCTTTAAAAAACTATATAAATTAAAACTAAGGTATATTATTTATAATAAAAAATTTATAGCTATTATAATAATATTTAAAAAATAAAGATATTATTATTATAAAAGTATATATAAAATTAAGGTTTTTATAAATTATAAAAATATTACTTACTTTATAATTATATAAATATTATTAAAATACTAAATAAGATATTTTAAGTTTTTATTATAGTTTAACTACTAGATTATTTATTATAAAAAAATAAAGAATAAAAAAGCTAATATACTAAATTATAAAGCTAAACTTTTTTAAAAAATACTAAAAATTATTACTTAAGTAATATACTTAAATAAATAAAAATATTATAAATAAAAAATAATTATTATTATCTTTAAATTTAAAAAATATAATTTAATAAATAAAGAAATTAAAAAATATATAAAAAACTAAAACTAAAACTAATTTTTAAAAAAATCTAGCTTATATAATAAACTTTTTATAATTAATAATAAAATATAAATATTAAAGAGATTATAAAGAAAGGTAATAAAAGCAGTTTATATATACTTATTATATAGGTATAAAAGAATTAAAAAAATAAAAAAATAAGTATAAAAATACTATACCTTTAATAAAATTAAAAAATAAATATAATATATAATATTACATTATAATCTATATTAATAAGCAAAAGCTAAAAGATATAAACTATATAGGTTATTATAACCCTTATTAATACTAAAATAATTATAAAAATTAATCTTATTTAATTATATTATAAAACTATTATTATTATTAAAACTAATAATAAAAATTACTTATAATAATATATTTATTATAATTAATAAACTAATAAAAATATTATATTTTATCCTTTATAAAGAAGTAAGTATTATAGAAAAATTAATATATATCTTTACTAGATTTATTACTATAAACTATAAACTATTAAGAGAAATAATCTTTAATAAAAAATCTATATTTATATTTAAATTTTAAAAAGCATTAAATAATAAATTTAAAATATACTATAAAGTAAGTATAATATACTATTTTTAAATAAATAGTTAAACTAAATAAATTAATTAAATTATAAAAAATTACTTAATATACTATATTAATTTAAAAATAGAAGATTAAGTAAAAAAGTTACTTATTATATAGTTTATATATAATAGTATATAATTAAAATTTATAAAAAAATTATTATTTTTCCTTAATTTTAGATTTAAACTAAAAGCTTATTAATTACTATAAAAAGGTAAAGATATAGAAAAAGCTATTATTTAAGTAGATAATTTAAAAAAGCTATATAATAAACTATAGATATAACTTAAGTTTATAAATATTAAAATAAAGAAATATATTAATAAAAATAAAATTAAAAGACTAATTTTAAAAGAGAGAGATATAATCTATATCTTAATATATCTACCCTTAAGCTAATAATAAGGCATTAATATAATAATTAAGATAAAATACCTTAGTAAAAAACTTAATTTTAAAAAAGTTAGACTTTATAAAGTATTATAAAAAGTAAAAGAAGTTAGCTATAAAATAAATATTTTACTATTACTTAATAAAAAAAGAAAATTAATTTTTAAAATAAAGTATATTTTATAATTAAAAAAGGCTTTAATTAATAAAGAAATAGGCAAAATTATTTATAATAAAATTATAATAAAAAGTAAAGAACTTAAATATAAAGTTAAATTAATTTTTATTATTAAACTAAATTTAAAAATAAAAATATTATAATATTTAATTAAATAAAAAGGATATTTTAATAAAGTAAATAATTAAGAACCTATTAAGCATTTTAAATACTTAAAGACTTTATTAATAGACTTTTACTAAAATCTAGAAATTATAATAATAATAGGTTAAAAGTATAAGTGCTTTAATTAACTATATTAATAAAATTAACTAGATTAAATAATAATATAGCAGCTTAATAAAAGGCCTTTACCTTTATATACTTAATCTAGTCTAGCTTTTTTAAGTTAAAAATACTTTATAATACTATATAATATTGTTACGACCCAATAATGGCACCGGCTAAAGCCCAGATATAGGACCAATTAGGATAAAGCTTATAGCTTACCTAGGGTATATACCATAGATTAAAGTAAGCCTGCAATACCAAGGTGCTAGGCTTATTAAATATAAGGAAATATTATAAAGTAAGCTATAAGAAATAACTTACTATATAAGTCTATAAATAGTATACTTATTAAATAGCTTAGATAGTTAGTTATTAATATAGCATTTAGATTAAATATAAGTTTAAAACTTTTATTTACTTTACTAGCTATATAATAAGATTGCTTAATGCTATTTATACCTTAATCTCTTTGCTAATATAAACTAAATTACTAGTTTATTACCTTAGGAAACCTACCCTATACTCTTAAGTATAGACTAGATTATTATATATTAATAACTCTTATTTAGAGAATTACTATATAACTCTTAAGTAATAATAAACTACTATGCCTAGATTATCTAGCAGTATTAATACCCCTATTACCAAACCTAGTGCATTTACTATTAATAATAAGGGAAATATCTTTATAAAAAATACCCTTAATTAAAATTTAATAACTTAAAAATAATTAGTAAAGCTTGCTTAAAATATATTCTAACTTAATAAAGCTATTATTAATAAACTTAATAAAAAGAAATCTACTATAGATATTAATATATTAATTAAATAACTATTACTATTTATATATAATAAAAATATAAAAGAACTTTATTTATATATTATTTAACTTAAAGCTTATTTTAAAGACTATAAAAATACTTTTAATACTAAAGAAAAGAAAGTTTACCTTATTGCTTTATATCTTAAAAGAATAGCTTTAAAATAGTTTAGACCTATCTTAAAAAACTACCTAAAAGTACTAGCAGGCACTATAGAAGAAAAAACTTAAATAATCTTTAGTAACTTTAAAAGATATATTAAAAAACTTAAAAAAACTTTTAAAAATATTAAAGAAACCTATATAGTAAAAAACATCCTTATAAAAATATATTAAAAAGGGAAGTGCTTAGACTATGCTATTTATTTTAGAGATATTGCAACCTGCCTAGATTAAGGATAATTAGCACTTATTAAATAATTCTATAATAAGCTTAAATAAAAAATTAAAGAAAAGGTCTATAATATTAATTAATCTAAATATAACCTTATCTTATTTATAAAAAAATATATATAAGCAGATAATCTACTTTATAAATTATATATAAATAATAAAAACATTAAGAAGAAAGAAAGCTATTAACTTAATTAAGGTAAAAAATAATAAGAAGAAATTGCTAATAATAATAGTAAAAGACCTAGAAAAATAGACTTAAACTTTATAAATAAAAGAAAGAAAGACTTTAAATACTTTAACTATAGTAAACCTAATTATATAGCCTGCAACTATTAATTACTTAAGAAGCAATAAAATAATAAAGAAAGATAAAAATAAATTAATATAATAAATAAGGAAGAAATGCTATCTAAAACCATCTACTTCCTTAATTAATTACTACCTGCATATAACAAACTTAAAGATAACAGCAACTAATTAGATAAAAATACTAAATAAGCAATTAAAGATAAATAACTATTTAACTATAATAATGCCTATATATAAGAACTCTATTATTTTATAAATAGATAAAATATAGAAGAAAGTTATTGCTATTATAGAATAAGGAGAAGTATTTATTATATTAATAAAGAAAACTATAAAACTATAATCTTAGAAATCTAAGAGCTAGATAAGTTTTATTATAAAGCCCTTAACCTTAATTATATAAAAGATTTATAAAGATTTTAAAACTAGCTATATATATACTAGAACCTAAAGGGAAACTAATAAATTATACTTACAGTTACTATAGATATTACTATAAGAAATATTAAAAATTATAAATAAGTAAAAAGAGATATACTTAGCACTAATCTTATATATATATTTTATTCTTATACCTTATAAATATATTATATTTTATATAGATATATAGTATATTTTAAAGAAAAAGCTAATAATAATATATTTTTTATATAAAACCTATATTAACCTATTAAAAATATAGGAAGAATTATAAAATATAAAAATTAAAAGGTTATAGTAAAATATAAAACTCTTTAAGTTATAGTAATAGAGCCCTTAATATAGTTCTAATACAACCTAATAATTTATATTAAAAACTATTAATACCTTAAATATAAAATATATAACTAATAGAAAATCCTAAAATAGCATAAATAAAATAACTATACTAAAAACTATAACTATATTTACTATAGAAACTGCAATTAAGTTAACTGCCTAAAGTATTATTTTAATAAAATTTTTAATTAGTAAGATATATAAGATAAAAAAAAAAAATAAGCAGTAAATAACCTTATTTAATAATTATAGCAAAAAGGATTTAACTTTAAAATATATACTAAAGTAATAGTAAGTAAATTAAAAAAATATTATAAAATATAATAAATACTTAATAATAAGTATAGTGCCTTAATATATAATATCTATATTAAGAGAATAAAAGCATGCTATAAAAGTAATATACTTAAACTCTGCCTATTCACTACTTATATAAAGTATATAAAAGGAAAAATTATATAATAGCATAAGGTAAAAAATAAGGAAAGTCTTTTATAAAAGGGCTATAAAAAAACTCTAGGAATTTAATAACTCTTAAATAAGAAGAACTTTATAAATATAATAGTAAAGAAGAAGAAAAATTTATAATTACTTAAATAATATTAAAAGTATAATTTTAAAATAAAGATCTTACTATCTTAATTAATAGTAAATCTATAGGTAATTATATTAATTATTAAACTGTAGAATACTTATAGTTATTATAAAAAAAGAAGAAAAAAGCATACTGCCTATATTATACTAAAGGAAAAACCTTTAACTATTAAAAAGGATAGGTAATAAAATAAACTAATTACCTAAATCTTAAAATAGTAAATTAATAAATATTAGTTATATATAATATTACTAATATCTTAAAGTATAATATTATCTTAAGAATGCTATAGTTAGGAAGATATAACCTTAATATATAATAGAGTAAAGGCTAAATTTATTAACATTTTAATAAAAGAACTTTAAAAGAAAAGGATACCTTAAATATAGTAAGACTTTAGACCTTATTAAAACCTTTAGAAATACTACTATAATATTATTAATAAAGAGATAAGAGTTATAATACTTAAATATATAAATATATTACTAAAATATAAAGGGAACTTACTAAACTTAATACCTTAATAAAAAAAGCTATTAACTAAAGTAAGAATAACCTTAAAGAGATATAACTTATACTAATACTAAAATAATATTAAAAATATAAAAAGCTTTTTAAAAAAACCCTTAAAATAGGGCTACTAGAATATTTAAAATAGAATTATAAGATTATTCTTAAAGATAGCATAAGCCCTAAATTTTATAAAATATATAACCTAAATAAAACTAAACTTAAGTTCTTAAGGGAATAGCTAAATAATTAACTTAAGAAAAGATATATCTATATATTAATATCCTTAGCAGGATATTTAGTTATATTTATACTAAAAAAGAATAGAAAGTTAAGACTAGTTATTAACTATTAATAATTAAATAAAGTTATAATTAAAGACTAAATGCCCTTACTGTTAATAATAAAAATATAAGACTACTTAACTAAAGCCTAATGGTTTACTATACTTAACTTTAAGGGAGTATATAACCTTATTTAGATTAAAAAAGAATATAAATAGAAAATAGTATTTAAAATATGCTATAGACTATTTAAATACTTAGTAATGCCCTTTAGATTAACTAATATATTAGCAATATTTTAATAAATAATTAACTAAGTATTAAAAGAATATATTAATTAGTTTATTATAGTATACCTTAATAATATTCTAATCTTTTTAAAAACCCTTAAAGAATATAAGAAATATATTTATAAAGTATTATAAATATTATAAGATATAAAACTCTTAGTAAAATTAAAGAAATGCTAATTTTATATAAAAGAAGTAAAATTCCTAGGCTATATTATTACCCCTGGAAAAATTTAAATAGACTTTAAAAAAGTTTTTATAATTAAGGATTAAAAGAAACCAAAAAGCATTAAAAAAATTTAAAGCTTTTTAAAACTAACTAATTATTATTAATAGTTTATAAAGAACTTTATATATATTATAAGCCCCTTATTAAACTTAACTAAAAAAGATAATCCCTTTAAATAAAAAAAAGAAAAATAAAAAGTATTTTAATAACTTAAAGATACTATTACCTCTATACTAATACTTACTATATTTAACCTTATAAAATAAATAAAAATAGAAATAGATATATTAAAATATGTAATTAGAGGATAACTAAAATAAAAAGATAAAGAAAGATAATTATACTTTATTATATTCTTTTTAAAGAAACTTAATAAACCTGCTTTATAATACTTAGTATATAACTAAGAATTTTTAAGAATTACTAAAGTATTTAAAGAATAGAAATACTATTATATAAGAAGCATGCATAAGGTTAAAGTCTTTATAAACTATAAGAATATTGCCTACTTTACTATAATATAATAATTATCTAGATAATAAATAAGAAACTTTAAATTACTTATAGACTTTAACTATAAAATTATCTACTGCAAAGGATTAGAAAATAGATAAGCAAATGCATTTAGTAAGAAACTAGAACTATTTTAAGAAGTATTAGAATACTTTGCATAAGCCCTGTAAGTTAATGCAAATAGAAACCTAAAATAATAAAGAATTAATATAATATTTAGAGTTAAAGAAAACAACCTTATAATTAATAAAATTAAAGAATATATTAAGAATTAAATACCTTAATAATTCCTTATAGAAATTATAATAAATAAAAGATGCTTTATACTAAGAAATAAAATATAAGTACTTAATAAACTATATAAGAAAGTTATAAAGGAAGTATATAAATACCTACTATATAGATATAAAGGAATTATAAAAATTATATAATAGGTATACTAGTACTATACCTTTAAAAGACTTAAGAAAACAGTAGTAAATATAGTTATAAGCTGCTAAACCTATAGTAAAACTAAAGATAGTAGATATAGACTTTATAAAAAACTATAACCGCTACTTATACTAGAAAGACCTTAAGAATTAGTTATAATAGATTATATTATAGACCTCTTATTATTTAAAAAACCTTTAATAAGAGTTAAGTATAATAGTATCTTTATAGTAGTAGACTAACTAATAAAATAAGCTTACTTTTTATTATATAAGAAATTATATAATACTAAGGAACTATTATATATATATAAAAAAATAATAGTAGTTAACTATAGCCTGCTTAAAGAAATTATCTTAGATAAAAGATTAATATTTACCTTAAAATTCTAGTAAAAACTTATAGCAAAACTTAGCATAAACCATAAGCTAAGCACTGCCTATTACCCTTAAATAGATAGATAAATAGAATATATAAACTAAATAATTAAATACTATCTATAAGTATATATAAATTATAAAATAGATAATTAAATTAAAAAACTGCTAATAGTATAACTATACTATAACTATATTAAATTAAAATCTATAAGACTAATACCTTTCTTTATAAATTATAGATTTACCCTAAAAGTATATTAACTACCTTAAGATAGCCTAAACTTTAAGAAAGTGAGAATATAAGCAGAATTGCTTAAAGATCTATATAAAGATATATATATATAACTAGAATTTATTAAATAAAGAATAAAGGAATATATAGATAAATATAGGCATAGAGGATTAAACCTTTAAGAAGGAGATATAATCTACCTGCTATACTATATAAGAGGATATAAAATACTAAATATTAAGATAGATTAACTAAATAATAAATTAAACTATTAAAAACTTAGACTATTTAAAATTATTAATAAAATTAAGGAAGTTAATTATTAAATAGAACTACTAAATAATATAAAAATTAAATATTTAGTATTTTATATTTTATAACTTAAAAAAGCATTAGTAAATAAAAATATAAGAGAAGTAATTATAAATAAAATAATTATAGAAGATAATAAAGAAAAATATAAAGTTAAATTAGTACTTGCTATATAATAAAACCTTAAAACTTAGGAAATTAAGTACCTAGTAAAATAGAAAAACTATAATAATAATAAAAATTTATAAAAACTAGTTTAGTACTTTAACTTCTAAGAGCTAATAAAATATTTTCTTTAAATACTAGGTCTAAATTAGTAAATATTATATTTTAATTAATAATATTAATACCTTTAAATAATTATATATTAATAACTACCTTAGACTCTGCCTGCTTTATAATATTTAATTTATTAAGGGACTAAGCCCTTTACTAAAGCATCTGCTCCCTCTATATATTAATCTACTAATGCTATTTATAAAGATATAATAATTACACAAAACTTTTATTTATAGATTAAGATAGTAATATTATCTGCTGCTAAAACTTAAGTAACTGCTGCTACTGCTAAAGAAGCTCTTATTTAGCATAATGCTCTTTAGCATTAATCTGCGCCTTCTTTATAGCTAAGTATTATACTATAATTATTAAAACCAAGGAATTAAAGAAAAAGATAAAAAGAATAAACCTACTGCTAAAAAAATACTATTACTATTATAAAAATAACTATAATAAGTATACTCTTTATACTTTTTATAACCTATTGCTATCTTATATAGTAAATACTTCTCTTTATAAAAAGAATAAGGCATTATTAAAATCCTAATTATATTAATAATAATAACTATTGCCTTATAATTTTAGGTAGACCTTATAAAACCTTTAAAATACTGCTTAGCAACTCTATAAGGCATAATAAAGGAAACTTACTATAACTTAAGATATATAAAGAACTAAGCAATTATATATATAATCTTAAGGATAAGACCTATTAAGAAGGAGGCATTATATTATAACTTAATAATAGCACTAGCTAAAGCCTAGATATAAGACTAATTAAGATAAAGCTTATAGCTTACCTAAGGTATATACTATAGATTAAAGTAAGCCTGCAATATTAAGGTGCTAGGCTTACTAAATATAAGGAAATATTATAAAGTAAGCTATAAGAAATAACTTATTATATAAGTCTATAAATAGTATACTTATTAAATAGCTTAGATAGTTAGTTATTAATATAGCACTTAGATTAAATATAAGTTTAGAACTTTTATTTACTCTACCAGCTATATAATAAGATTGCTTAATGCTATTTATACCCTGATCTCTCTGCTAATATAAACTAGATTACTGGTTTATTACCTTAGGAAACCTACCCTATACTCTTGAGTATAGACCGGATTGTTATAAATATATCTACTTATACTAGATTTTCTTTTATTTATAAAGATAAGCAACCTTAGCAATAGCCTTTATAAAAATATCTTCTACTTTTTTTAACTCTTTCTCTAAATAGAAATATTATATAAATACTTAGTCTAATTAATTAAGTATTAAACCCTAGATATTATAATAAGACTTATTTAAATAAATATATTTAAAATAATATAATAAGTCTAAAGGGGATATTAAGTAATCTTTAAGATTTTTTAAAATATAATATAAATAATATTTATTAGATTTATCTATTTTAAATATAATAGCTTTTAATAAGGAATTATATTATTATATCTTTTTATAAAAAGACTTTTTAATAAGTTTATTTAATATATTTAAATTAATAAGAAAAAAGTAAAAAACTATATTAAAAAAGAATTAATAAAAAAGATATTTATTAAGTAAAGATATTATTATTTATATAAGAACCTTAAGGTCTTAAGGATAAGATTAAAAAAGAGAGGGGTATTATATTATAATCTAACCTATATAAATTTAATAAAAGGCCTATAAGGTAGGCTTAATAGGTTAATCTTAATTAGCCCTAATTAATTAGCTAAGATTTATTAACTTAATTATTAATTTAGTAAGTTAATTTACTAAAATTATAAATAAGTTACTTAAATTAACTAAATATATAAGTTTACTTTACTATACTTATTTAAATAGCTTAGATAGCTAGTTATTAATATAGTAATAAGATTGGATTTATATACTCTTTACTAGCTATATAATATTATATACTACCTAAGTCTAACCTAATCTATCTACTAATAGAAATCCTAAATAGGTAATTAGAAATCTCTATCTATACTAACCTATAGGTAACCGGTTTATTATAAGATATATATTAAGATAATATTAAGATATAAAAAGAAGATTTATAAATAATCTTAATAAAAGTTATTATAATACTTAATAATCTTATAAAATAGCTTTAATAGCTTTAAAATTAAAAAGCTTAAGATTAAATTATAATTACTTAGCTATAATAATAATTTAAAAATATAAAAGTTAATATAATTAACCTAGCATTTACTATTATACTTTAAAAATATAAAAAATAGCTTAAAGAAATTATAAAATTAATATTATTAAAAAAGTTTATAAAAGATTTTATTAAAATTTAAAAATTCTTTATTAATATATATATTTACTTTAAATATTATTATTTTATTACTTTTGCCCTTAATAAAGTATATAATTATATATAATTTATAAAAACTAAATTAAAAATATTAATAATAATATAATTTAACTTAATTTTAAAAAATTTTAAAAAAAAATACTTTAAATAAATAAAATAAGTAAATATAAATAATCTTTTTTATATATAAAAACTTTAAAAAATAATTATAAAAAACCTTTAAATTTATTAATAAAGAATATAAAATTAAAAATTAATTTTAAATAATTAAATAAAAAGAAATATTAATAAAATATATAATTAACTTTATTTAGCTTTTTATTAAAATTAAATAAATTAAAAAAATTAAAAGAGATATATATTATTAAAGTATTAAATTAAAAATAAAAAATAAATTTTATAAAATAAAAAGAAAAAAAAGATTATTTATTAACTATACTTAAGATATAATTAATATTAATAATTAATAATAAAAAAAAATAAAAATAAAAAATTAAAAAAAATAAAAATAATTAAAACTTTTAAAATTTATTAAGATAAAGTAATAATAAAAATATTATAAATTAAGAAAGATAATAACATAATTATATTATAAATAGTAATAATATAAGACTAGGAAGAATAAACCTTAATAATATTATTTACTATAATTATAAAAAGCTAGATTATAAATTTTTTAAATATTTAAAAAAGAATAATAAAAATAAAAAGAATAATTAAAAACTTATAAAAGAAAATAAAAAAATAATAAAAAAAGTTAAGGCTATTATTAAAAATAAATATATTAGTCTTTATTAAACTATATATTATAATAATAGCTATAAAATTTATAATAATAATAAAAATATTATAAAATATTATTTTAAAATACTTAAATATAAAACTATTTTAATAATTATTTAATTTAAGTAATTATTAAAATAAAAATATAATAATAATAAAATTATAAATAAAGATTTAGCTTAATTAAACTAAAATACTAAGCTTAATTATAATAATAATAACTTACTTAATATTATCTTAATTAATTAAAGATTAATAAAAAAAATTACTTTAAAAATAATAAAGAACCTTATTTAAGATATTAAAACCTTAATAATTTAGAAAATCTTAAATTAAAAAGTAAAATTAAAAAATATTAAAATTATTTTAAAAATAATTATAAATAAAAAAAATTAAAGTTATATAAAAATCTCTTTTATAAAAAATATACTTTAAAAAAAAATAATAAATAATATTTATATATTATAAAATATAAATATTATTAAATAAAATTTAAAAATTATAAAAATCTTAAATATATTATATATTATATATAATATTAAATTTTATAAATTATTATTAAAAATTTATATTTATAATTAAAAAAATAAGATTTTATTACTTATAGTAAAAGAACTTATTATAATAAAAAGAAAAAGGTAAGTAATTATATTATAAAAAAAATTATAATATAATAAAATATAATATTTTAATATTAAGGTATTATTAATATACTTAATATAATAAATATAAAGATATTATTTATAAAATATAAAATTACTTAAATAAATTAAAAATTATAGCTATAAAAATAATAAAATTTATAAAAATAATTAAAGAAAATAATAAATTAATTATTAAAAAAACTATAAAGGGATATATAATCTTAATCTTAATAAATAATAAATTAAATAATAATTTTATAAATTATAATTTAATTAATTAATTATAATTACCTTAATATAAAAAGCTTAAAAAAAAACTATATAAAGTAAATATTATTAAAGATTAGCTTTATAATTATAATAAAAGGCTTATTAATATAAAGATTAATTATTTTAAAATTAAGTTTTAAAATTAAATTAAATTACTTTAGCTTAATTTAATAAAAATTAAATATAATATTATTTTAAATTAGCTATAATTATATAAAGTAAACTTAATAATAAATTAAAAAATAAATTAATTAAATTTATATAATAACTTAAGTCTTTTAATTAATTTAAAATTATAATTTAGCTAAGATAAATAATAAAAAAGATTAATAATATTATTAAAAAAATTAAATACCTTTATATAATTTATAAAAAAAAAATTAAAAAATAAATTAAGTTTAAAAAAAAAATTAATATAAAATTATAGCTTAATAAAAAATAAAAAAAATTAATTATAATAAAAATATAAAAATATATAGCTTATATTAAAAAAGAATTAATAATATTTAATAAGGCTTTATAAAAAGTAAAAATTAAAAAAAAAGATATTTTTAAAAAAAAATATTTTAAAAAGATTTTATAATAATATTAAAAATATAAAAAACTTTATAATAAAGTTTTAAAAAAAAAGCTTTTATTATATATAAAATAAAATTATAAAATTATATTTAAAAATAAAATTTTACTTAAGTTTTATAAAATCTATAACTTTAATAAAATAAAGTTTAAAATATTTAAAAAATAAATAAAAAAGTAATTATAAAAAGAATATATTAAGATTTTAAAATTATTAATAAAATACTTTATTATTTTTATATTAAAAAAAGATAAAAAACTTTAATTAATTATTAATTATTAATAATTAAATAATATTATTATTAAAAATAAAATATCTTTATTATTAATAATAAAAATTAAAAAATAATTATAAAAAATAAATTAATTTATAATACTTAACCTTAAAAAAGTATATAAATTTATATAAATAAAAAAAAGTTATAAATAAATAATTATTTTTAAAATAAAATATAAATTATTTAAATATTTTATTATATTATAAAGATTAATAAATATACTTACTTTATTTTAAAAATATATTAATTATATTTTTAAAAAATATTTTAATAAATTTATAATTATATATATTAATAATATTTTAATAAATTTATAATTATATATATTAATAATATTTTAATTTTTTTAAAAACTTTTAAAAAATATAAAAAGTATATTTATAAAGTATTATAAAAATTATAAAATATTAAATTTTTTATTAATTTTAAAAAATATATCTTTTATATATAAAAGATAAAGTTTTTAAAATATATTATTATTTTAAAAAAAATTTAAATAAATCTTAAGAAATTTAAAATAATTAAAATATAAAAACTTTTAAAAATTATTAAAAATATATAAAGCTTTTTAAAGTTTATTAATTATTATAAAAGATTTATTAAAAACTTTATTTAAATTATTATATTATTATTTAATTTTATAAAAAAAAAATATTTTTATAAAAATTAAATATTAATAAAATATTTAAATAATTAAAAAATACCTTAATATTAAAATTAATATTTATTATATTTAACTTTATTAAAGAAATTAAAATTAAAACTAATATTTTAAATTTTATTATTAAAGAAATAATTAAATAATAAAATAAAAAAAAAAAAACTTAAACTTATTATATTTTTTTTAAAAAAATTATATAAATTAAAGCTAAAATATATTATTTATAATAAAGAATTTATAGCTATTATAATAATATTTAAAAAATAAAAATATTATTATTATAAAAGTATATTTAAAATTAAAGTCTTTATAAATTATAAAAATATTACTTACTTTATAATTATATAAGTATTATTAAAATAATAAATAAAATATTTTAAATTTTTATTATAGTTTAATTATTAAATTATTTATTATAAAAAAATAAAAAATAAAAAAGCTAATATATTAAGTTATAAAGTTAAATTTTTTTAAAAAATACTAAAAGTTATTATTTAAGTAATATATTTAAATAAATAAAGATATTATAAATAGAAAATAATTATTATTATTTTTAAATTTAAAAAATATAATTTAGTAAATAAAAAAATTAAAAAATATATAAAAAACTAAAACTAAGATTAATTTTTAAAAAAATCTAGTTTATATAATAGACTTTTTATAATTAATAATAAAATATAATTATTAAAAGAATTATAAAAAAAAATAATAAAAGTAATTTATATATATTTATTATATAAGTATAAGGGAATTAAAAAAATAAAAAAATAAATATAAAGATATTATATTTTTAATAAAATTAAAAAATAAATATAATATATAGTATTATATTATAATCTATATTAATTAGTAAAGGCTAAAAGATATAAATTATATAAATTATTATAATCTTTATTAATATTAAAATAATTATAAAAATTAATTTTATTTAATTATATTATAAAATTATTATTATTAAAAGAATTAATAATAAAAATTATTTATAATAGTATATTTATTATAATTAATAAATTAATAAAAATATTATATTTTATCTTTTATAAGAAAGTAAATATTATAGAGGAATTAGTATATATATTTACTAGATTTATTATTATATATTATAAATTATTAAGAGAAATAATCTTAAATAAAAAATTAATATTTATATTTAAGTTTTAAAAAATATTAAATAATAAATTTAAAATATATTATAAAGCTAATATAATATATTATTTTTAAATAAATAATTAAATTAAATAAATTAATTAAATTATAAAAGATTATTTAATATATTATATTAACTTAAGAGTAAAAGATTAAGTAAAAAAAGTTATTTATTATATAGTTTATATATAATAATATATAATTAAAATTTATAAGAAAATTACTATTTTTTTTTAATTTTAAATTTAAATTAAAAGCTTATTAATTATTATAAAAAAATAAAGATATAAAAAAAGCTATTATTTAAGTAAATAATTTAAAAAAGTTATATAATAAACTATAAATATAACTTAAGTTTATATATATTAAAATAAAAGAATATATTAATAAAAATAAAATTAAGGAATTAATTTTAAAAAAAGAGGATATAATTTATATTTTAATATATCCTCCCTTAAGCTAATAATAAAGCATTAGTATAATAATTAAAATAAAATACTTTAATAAAAAACTTAATTTTAAAAAAGTTAAACCTTATAAAGTATTATAAAAAGTAAGTAAAGTTATAGTTCTCACGACTATGTATACCGGCTAATTTGACCAATGGACAGCAACCAAAAGTAGGTTACTAGTAGTGATTGGGCTAGACTGAACTCATAGTAACTCTAATCTTGCATCATAACACGTGGGTCTGTCGCACACGATTCTTCGGCATACCCTTCCGTATACGAAACAGACTAACTTGTATTCGACAAGGCATGACTAGTTTCTCAAAGATAGTAATGCTAATCCCTTTTTAAAGGCTAAAATATAGGTGAGAGGTGCCTACAATTGCTTCACTAGCTGTGAGGAAATATAGCCAGTATTGTCCGCCTACCTACACAGCTGCTTAGCTAAACTACTTTAAGGCTGCTCCTTTCGTATAGAGTCTGCTATAAAACTGCCTTAAGTTCTACACACCCTTACGCTAGACGAGCATTACCACCCAACAGCATGCTTGGCTAAAGACCAGAGGAACTAGCTAACGAAGAGAGGGTCGCCTACACATACTACATTTAATAGTTGTGTACTATAGTCTAAGGTAATTTAATGAATTATGCTTTAACTATAATCCTTTAATTGAATAATGACCTACTGTTGTTCCTGGTCAAGTCTGTTATAATAGTAGGCACCCCAGCTACCAACAATTCGCGGCTAATAAGCAGGGAGACAAAGTTCATAAACAGCAGATTGACAAAATATATTACGTGGTGTGAGTTGGCACAAGCAAATTAGAAAGCAGAGTTCACTTAGGACGGAAGTATCCGATGAGTATGATAGTTGTTGCTTGGGAGGGCTGTAGGACAGAGCACCAAATTCTTTTCCATGCAATCAATCATCGTCAATGTTGTCGCCTGCCTCATCTATATTGGGCACATACAGGGTTTCCAAAGACCTCTCTAGTGGTCATCATCCTCTACTTGAACGTATACCCAGTTTATTATAGAGGTTGTATATCATTCAATATGCCTTTCGTCTGCTGATGATCCTCTCCCTCTATGTCCCGACTCCACGCTCATGATCTTTGACCGCAACCCCACCTATCGTCAGACCAAACTAAGTCGGGGCTGTTGAGAAGCAGACCTTTATCTGGAGGATCCTTGTAAGCCATTTGCGCAGGTTTGAATGTGTTCTTTTCAAACTTGTTAAGACAGTGAAGGATGTGGATTGGGTCGATGTTGCGGGGTACATGATGGCCCCTCAGTGGACCATTCCTGGCACCGCACCATTCACATAAAGACTCGCCAGTATCTAGACACCGGTCTCACTTGAGATCGTTCTTTTTGACGATGTACGATGAAATTTTTCTTTCAGTCAGAGCAAAGCTTTGCCCATGCCAAGATAGCAGCTTGCATAGCAGATCATCATGAAGAAGTCTCTACAATGGCTTTTAAATTACTCACTGGCATACACCTGGGCCACCGACATGGTGCAGTACTGTGCCCACGATATTAACCCTAACCCGGCTTGGCTAGGATTCGATCGGGAACACCTTTCAGTTCGTCAAGGCTGAAATCTACTGTACTTCTATCGCTGGTGAGGCCTTCTCGAAGGGCTATTTTTATCTCGCCGAGCCGTGCTTGTATTTTCTTGTGACGTTACTTCAGGTCCGTATCATGTAAACCTATGCCTGCCCATCTGGATATGCCTGATATATGTGAACTTCAACAAGGTGCAGGACTTTGGTATCAAGGTCATCGCTGCGGCCATGCACTGCATTGACCAGAGCGAAATAATCCTCGCGCATAAATGGCTCTGTACGAAACGTATCAAATAACTTCTACGATTTTTTGGATACCTCACGCATCTGCTCACCCTCAGAAATATGCTAAAAAGCAAGGATATTGGACTCTGGGGCAAAGTTGTTGTCAATTTTTACCGGAGGCTCAATAACATTGGGAATGGTAGCCGTTAGGAGCGTGACAGCCTGAACCATATCGTCTTGACGTCGATGCGAGTGCTGAAAGAACTTCTCCGCATCTTTAAGAAATGAATCAAATATCGCCGCGAAGCTCAGTGGAGGTTTCAATGGCTGAAATGAAGGCCATCTTCATTCTTCGTTCTTCCTCTTCTTCTTCGCGAAAGGCAGGAAAATGAGCAAAGCCGCATGAATTTCCCGGCCCTAGTGAACCCAAGATGGATGTGCCCCAAACTCTTCAGATGAAAATGACGACGTTTTGCCACCTGGTACGCCAGGCTTTTACTTGATGTTTCAATGATGGGGGAAGACATCACCTCGGTTTTATTCACAGCGACTTATGATAACAAAGCACGGGGGTATTGTAAACTACCATTAAATAAAAAAATTGTATGGCTCTTCTTATTACTCTCTACCCTCTTTGAGAATTTCGTTTCCGCTATAGTCAGCTTCCAAGATTGCAAATTAGTTAGCCAAGTCATACTGTATACTACACTGTATTGTTATCAAAGCTAGCAGAGGATCTTGAGAATGTTCAAAAACCAGCCGTTCAGACAGAAAGCGAGAATATGCTCCTCTGCTGCTCGACGATGTGGATGCAAAGGATGCTGAGACTCAATAACCTCAACTCTTACAAACGTGACAGCATGGTTTAAGCGGCCAATTTTATATGACTATCCTTCAAACCATTATAGCGCTCCTGATCATTGCCGTTATCACATTGATTGCCTTATCTCCGGGTCTTAAATAAGAGCAGCAAAAGCCTTGACCACGCTCCCTGTCTCTACTGCGGTCAGTCTGTTACCGAAGCACCAGACCGAAGGATGCATCTACGATAATCTATCAAAGGGTCAGATTCCATCAGGATCAGCATGTCCGCAAGTAGGCACGCGGGGTTGTGGAGGCAGACCACCAGGCACCAAATAGCGGCGGCTGGCCATACTACGTGGAAAAGGAAGAGATACGAACACCGACGGACAAGGATCTCGCTTTCGAGATTGCTGAGCCCCTCGTCAAAAACGGCCTGCAGTTCTACATTGTGGAGCGAGAATACATCGAACACTGCACGAGGCTCCTTATACGAATAGCGCACGTACTGACCTTGTAAGTTACTAATATTGCATTGGATTGCCGAGTGCTACACCAGATTGACGCCGGCCCAGGCCAAGCAGTCGGCCCAAGAGGTACACAGGAATAATTTACCTCGGAGACATTTCAAAATAAGTCACCTCCAAAAGCCATACTCCTGCGCCACAAAAGCGAGCTGCCACCGGAGAGACTGGTATTTCCTGGGCGTTATCCCAGCTGGCATGGCCCTTTCACCCTGGAGAGAACCCTTTTGAGGTCGGCAAAACCTGAGCCGACGATCCGTATGCACAGAGCAACTATGTTGATACCAGTAATATGAATGTTCCCCACTACAGCTACTGGAAAGACGACAGCAGCGGTGCTGGACAGTACATGTACATTGTGGACAGTGGCAACGAAATTAAAAACCATCCGGTAAGAATTCTTTGATATGGCAGCACGTGTTGATGCGCTTCAGGGCACCAAGTGACTAACAATGAGTGCCTTATTCGATGGCTTAGAAATTCCAAGGCTTAAAGAATAAGCCAATACCTCTTCCTGGAAAAGCTTGGGGTAACTTCCTGCAAATGGGTGATCTCCATGGCGCCAAGGTCGGAGATCTCGCAGGAGGACATCGTTTTCGCATGGCGAATAATGCACAATTACTCTTCACAGAGACGGTTAACCCGGTGGGATTTGGTGGTGAGCATTACTTGGAAGGGTTGCTAGTTGTCCTGGAGGATATGACAGAGAATTCTGAGAGGCAGTTCAAGTCTGTCATCAACATGACTTGAGGCGTCAATCGAGCATCGGATCCAGTCGCCCTGGGGCAGGCAATACGTGAGCACATGTCGAGTCCATAATAAAGGTATCTTGACACAGAGATTTTCTTACAGGAGAAATATTGGAGAGGCTCGAGAAACTGGGCGCGTTGGTCGTTGCCGGAGGCAACTGGGGGGACATGCGCGTATCAGGGGATGATTACCCCCATTACTTTGTTTCCAGAATACCCAACGTGATCTTAGTAGGGGGAATGTCACATAATGGGTAACGATGGGAAAATCTATGAGCTATTCGGGGAGGGCGCCCTACGCCTATGCCCCTGGTGATTTGGTCCTCCCCAAGACTAGCGCCCTTGGCACAAGCTGGGAGAGTGGAGCCTCATACGGGAAGTGTGCCTTTCCCTCAACAAGTAGTCACTGCTTGCTTGGGTGTAATACATGGCTCCTCATGCCGCCGCACTCGCCGCCTACTTGCGCGCCCTGCCTAGCAAGCGGCAGGCCCAACTGCGTAATCCAGCAACGCTACAGAATCTGATCTTTGGGCTTGCCCGCCCCCTCACACCCGGGGGTCCAAACATCATCTGGAATGGCCAGCACTTTTGACAGATCATGCCTCTTTGTCACCAAAGTACTCTTGCGACTGCCAGGAGACTGGTTCAACCTGTATACCTGTATATCGTTACGCTAAGGAAGTCTGTGCCAAGGAGGGCAATAATTCTTGCATGGCTAAGGATTGTATGCTTTGCGATAAAATATATTGCTATTGATAAAGACACTTTGTTTAATACTTGCAAGACTTTGGCAATTTGAAGGCAGAGTGGACTAATTCTCTTGATAAGTATTCAAATATACCCGAAGTCTAGCGCTTCAACGGTCTGAAAAACCTTCAACTGATCGATTCGGAGAGAGAGAATATTCTATAACAGTGTCTAGTATTCAAAGCCTTTAAAGTAAAATATTTTAAAGACTGTATAAATCTTTTGCAAATGGGACTGAGGGTTGGCCCTGATAAAGCCTTGATATTGCTAACCTTGACCCATTGTTTAATTTCCGGCAAGCAGATAGAAAACTAGCTTGCATACAGGCGTTATTTTTGTCCGCGGCTTGTTTCTCGAATACTATCAATGCTTCTTCTATAAGCTGCGAGTCGTCTTCAATCTGATCATCGAGTAGATGCTCCCCCACGGTCAGGTTGTTTGCGATAAGGATTACAAGAGCGGCTTGGTAAGTACAAACAATGCTACTAAAAAGATTGTGTTAGTCCTTCCTTTTACAACACGGGTATGCGCTCCTAATATCTGGGTGGCTTACGGCAATGTCGAAAATTGACCATGACTGACTAGTTGAAACAGACTCATACATGATCTTGCGGCCTGAACTATGCTAGACCAATTAGTCGGCAGCAGCTTCCCATTCGATTTTGCATGTGATCCCAACCCAGATGGAAGAGTTACAGCGTCTCCATGTACCATTCGGTCACAGAAAGCCATAAGGCGCTCTATCCAACTTGAATTGCGAATCTGCAATCGATTTGCAGTGAATAGGCATAGGAAATACGCAAGATATAAGGGTACAAATTGACTCAGAACATTATCCGACGCGCAAGTAGGGAGATCTTCAATACGAAACCCTTCCGGAACAGCATTCCGCCATCCTTCGAGCAAGTGCATTAGCTGTTCTGCAGCGGACTCTTGTTGGTCGCCAGAAAATTTCCGTGCACGCACCGAGTATGTAAGGTCGTACATCTGGCCCTGAATACGAGCCAGTTGAATTCGGAGATGGAATATGTTTGCAGTCTGATATGGACTGCCCGGCAGAGATAAAACACCAGCAGGATCGTCTTTCAGGGTTGCTGAAATGGTGTCAATCTCCATGTCGTAGTCTTGAAGCCCATAGGGTTCAACCGTTCGCATTGATATGTCTCGATCCAGTATGTACGTAATCCATAGTAATCTTTCCTTCTGAGCCGCTAGCTCAGAATTTGCGTCATTGAGACCCTCTTGGAGATGAAGTTTAAGTCGATGCGCAAGTCTAACCGCCGTTCCAATTAGGACACAAGAGGGCTGCGGTCGTGAGGTGCCAAGAAAAAGAATCACAAGCGCCAAGATGACCTGCAATCCTTGTAAATCTTCATCTCGGATAACGAGATGGTTCAGTACTGATTGAGCGTTCTTGATGCATTCCGAGGATACCTGGTCGTCGCTGGTTGTTGCAGCTAATGGCGTCTGCTGCAGACTCAAAGCGAGGACGACGTTTATTGATGCCCATGACGCTTCGTTTCGCTCATGGGGAAATCGATACCAACTGTCCAACATTTGCATAAATAGGGGCTGATGGAACAAGGGGATGGCTTGATTGTAGTTAGAAAAAAAGGTATCTACCAATATAGACACTTGGTCTAGTGGTGGCAAAGCGAAATGGTCGCTGTTAACGATTGGCGACATCGTTGTTGTGACTCTCGCCGAATAACTTGCAAGTGTGGGTACTGGAGACCTCGGCTCTTCCATCAATGTGTATCGAGGCACTGGATTGCTGCAAAGGGAGCGTTCGACAGCCGCTAAGCGACTTTCAATATCAGTGAAGCGACGATTTTGTGAGCTCACACTTAGCCACGTCAATATTATGGAAAAGATCATTGAAAAGGTTATTGATCTATAAGTACTTACACATCCTTCATCTTCCTAACAGGTGCTTTTACATTGAGTCCTGGAGTCCATGTACATAATGTGCTGTGTAAGATGCAGGCGGAGCATTTGGGAACATTGGCGTCACAACGAATCTTTCGACGACAACATGCATCGCACGCCTAAGTCTAAACGTAAGGAGCTATTTCAACCCTGATCAACTTCATCAGTCTTACCTTTCTTCTACCAAGGTTCTTCTGCGCTCTCATCTCACCCATGTCGGTTGTCGACGCGGGAAAGGGTGCGGACGCCGTGGTGGGTGGTGTTGCTGCCTCAAACAGGTCGTTAAAATGGGGGGTACATCAATAACCAAAATAGCTGGTGCTTCGAGCGAAATATTGAATCTCTGGGGGAAAAGGGATTTGGCACCCTGAAGAGAAGGTCTCCTACGACGAGACTGAGCGGAGTCCCGTGCGGACTTGGTCATGTCATCAGGAACTCCGAGCGGAGTTCCGGCAGACCAGTGTTACATAAGATGTATTAACCTGCAGGCTACGCAACAATGTACTATCACGTAATGTATGTACTTGTCTGACCTACGTGCTTCCTTACATTGCGACACCAGCCAGACCGACTGTAAGCAACCGCGAGTCGCGAATCTCCTCGGCCCGTCGCAGCAGCTCAGGAACATCCCAATTGGCCCATACAAATTTTCCTTTCAAGAATTTTGCCTCAGCTGATGCCAGCCACACGCAAAAATGTGCCGGCAACTCCACTATTCATGAAATCATTAGCTTGATGGCACGGAAAAGGGTAACGTTATGAAGTAGAAGACCGCAGTCTGCTGCCTACCTTCGTCCTGGCCCTGTATATTAGAGTTAGGTCCCGCAATTTCTGTCGCGATCACACCTGGTTGAAAGCTGACAACATGTAACTCTGGGTTCTCTACCGCAAAATGCTCGACCATCTTAAGCTGTGCTGTCTTGCTTGCCGCATACGCCGGCATGCCAGGCATTGGCTGTATATGGGCAAGGTTAGTTGATACATTGAGCAGTATAGGATTTAACCCAGCGACAGGAATGAATGCTTGAATAGCATTAAGTGATGTAAGGACATTCATCTCAAAGGCTCGCATAAATGTCGCTGCATCATATCTTGCCACTCGCTCTAGGGGTGGGAGCGAGCCTGCATTGTTAACAAATATGTCCACCTCGCCTACTGCGCTCGTAATGCCCGCAAGTGCGTCTTCGACCTGCGCACGGTCTGCAAGATCTGCTCTTCTGTAAATGATTTGAGTGTTAGACTGCGTTGCGGCTGAAATAGCAATCGCACTGCTTTTAAGTCTATCCAGCCGCCTTCCTAGAATAGCGACACTGTTGGCTCCGGCTTGTGCGAATGCGATGGCGATGGCTTTCCCAATGCCTGTGCCGCCTCCTGTAATAACCACGTTCTTCCCAATAGCCGATAGATCATTACGACTGGGGGAAATATCCGGGTATGGTTTTGTATGCCATTGATTAGTGAAGGAAACCCATTTTGGGATCGCGAGGTTGTCGGTATTATTCATAACCAATACCCCGTGCTCAATACGGCAGAAATGTAGATATGGAGATAAAAGGCGAAAAATAGAAAAAGTATAATATGGTGTAAGGATTCTAAAGTATTATTGAAAGAACCTAAAAGCTATTTATATGAAGCCATTCTACCAGTCACACAACAATTAGCCCTCCATGAGTACGTCATTATTCCAACAAACACCCCGTCCCTAAAGCTCTAACGGACTCCGGGAGAAACCAAGCATTTTTTGCTTCGATTACCGTGCAGATTACTCATCAAATCCAGTGTTAGTAATGTAAAAGGGGGTGTGTAAATTGTCAGCTATTTCATACGGAGTCCGGTGGAGCGGGTGACGGAACTGATGTTTGTCAACTCGGAGATCCGGAGTCCAGTCTGACAAACAGGGTACATTATGAGTCGCCGTCAATAACGCTTGGTAACAGAATAAATTGGGTTACATTGTTTGTAAATAGCTTAGGGTATATAAGACATCTACAGACACCTTTTTTTAGGTCACAATAGTATGCATTTATCATTTGCAACACTCAATTATCATCCAACCCCGCCATTCGCAACAATTCAAGCTGCCATACATCATGGCTGGGCAAATAGCTGCTAAAGACCAGCCATCCAGCTTAACGACTTGCGTCGAGCGAGTCGCAATTGTGGGGGTGCGCTCAATTCAGCTACCAAGCTTTTGTAACTATATATTAATAACCAGCAGGCAGCCGGGCAACTGGGGCGACACATCACCCAGGAAATCCTCAAGACTAATAAGCATACCATCACCGCACTGACCCGTAAGGAAGGCGCTTCCAAGTTTCCTGAAGGCGTCAAAGCCGCTTTTGTGGACTATGATGACGAAGAATCAATTGTTTCCGCGTTGAAAGGCCATGACTTTCTCATAATCACATTAGCTTACTCGGCTGGAAATGAAATACACAACAAGATTGTGCAGGCTGCAGCAAAGGCCAAAATACCACACCTCATGCCCAACATCTACACAGCAGATGTTGTGTTGAACAATGAAACCATTGGTGATGAAACTGGAATGGGGCCAGCTTTTAGGCCACTTTTGTCCGAGATCGAGCGCCTCGGTTTAACATGGACTGTCTTAGTGACCGGTTTGTGGTACGAATTTAGCCTGGCATGCCCGCCGGACTGGTTTGGTTTTGACATCAACAAGAGGGAAGTCACAATATTTGATGATGGACAGGCCCGGATTAACACTACTACATGGCCACAGTGTGGACGCGCTGTCGCCTCATTTCTGGGACTGAAGAAGAGACCAGAAGATAACAACGACTCAACGCCGACACTGCAGCAATTCCAGAACACGGCTATTTACGTATCGAGTTTCATGATCAATCAACGCGAGATGCTAGCCAGTGTCAAGCGCGTTACAGGCACAACAGATGCTGATTGGAATATCCGGTATGAGAGTACAGCCAAGCGTATCCAGGATGGCAGGGCTGCGCTTGCTGCGGGTGATCCCAAGGGGCTGGCCAAGGCTTATTATTCTCGCATCTTCTCTCCTGACTGTCCTGCAATCTACCAGAAGAAGCTCCATAATGGTTTGCTTGGGCTGCCGGACGAGGATTTAGATCATGCGACAGTAGTGGGAGTGGATATGGCAAAGAGGGGATATACTCCGTTTTAGGGTGTATAACACACTAAGTTGCTCTATTTAAAAAGTAAACAATACAATATATCGCCAAGGAAAGAACCAACATATATAGTGCTATAGTTTGTTCAAATAATATATAAGAATTGTGTAATATTGGTATCACAAAGTGTAACGAACCGGTTACCTATAGGTTAGTATAGATACAATTCCCAAGGGATAAACCTATTTAGGTGTTTATATTAGCAGATAGGTTAGGTTAAGTAAAGGGTATAGTAATTAATAGTTATAAATAAGTAAAAGAGTATATTAATTTAATCTTAATATCTTATTATTAACTAGCTATCTAAGCTATTTAAATAAGTATAATAAAGCAAACTTATATATTTAATTAACTAAATATCTTTAATATACTTAATAATTAAATTAATTAAATTATACTTAATATACTTAATAATAGATTTTATTAAGTAGTATATAATTAGTTAATAAATTATAGTTAATCTATATATACTTACTTAATAAGCCTATTATTATAACCTTAAGTATTAGGTTATAATATAATACTCCCCTCTTATTAATCTTATCTTTAAGACCTTATTTTAAATCTATACCTTTCTTACCTTTTATAAATATTAATTCTTATTTTTTTTATTTTTTTATTCCTTTAGTTAATAAAATAGTAGGCAGTAAATATAAGTATTTTAAATTTTCTTAAGTTTTATAATATAATATACTTAAGTATTTTATTTTATTTATACTATTAATTATAAAGCCTTATTTTTATTATAAAAAATATAATTATAAATATATTATTTTTAAAAAAGATTCTTTATATTATTTTTAATATATTTATTATTAATAATTAAATTATAAAGCTTTTAGTCTTTTTATAATCTAGCTTTAAAAGATAGTAATTAAAAATATTAATCTTAATTTAAAATTAAAAAAAATAAAAAAGCCTAATTAAAGGCTAGTATATATATAAAATATCTTTATATTTAAAAAAGGAATAATCTATAAAAATAAAAAGGGCTATTAAATAAGGGATTAATAATTTAAAAAAGTTAAAATAAATTAAGTATAAAGAATAAAAAGTAAAAGCTACTTATTAAGCTAAAATATTAATGCTTAATTTAGTTAATTTTATTAATATAATTAATTAAGATACTTTTATCTTAATTCTTTTATTATTATAAATTCTAGGTTTTAGTAAAAGTTTATTAATAAAGTTTTTAAATATTTAAAATACTTAATAAATTTTTAACTATTTATTTTATTAAAATATCCTTTTTATTTAATTAAATATTATAATATTCTTATTTTTAAGTCTAATTTAATAATAAAAATTAATTTAACTTTATATTTAAGTTCTTTATTTTTTATTATAATTTTATTATAAATTATTTTACCTATATCTTTATTAATTAAAGCCTTTTTTAATTATAAAATATATTTTATCTTAAAAATTAATTTTTTTTTTATTAAATAGCAGTAGAATATTTATTTTATGAGTAGAAGTACATGTAACCTTACGTCAAAATTCAATCGATCAAGCAAACTTTCAGCTTCCTAAATTGCGTGTATCGTTTAATCGTCCACGTCCAATCGCTATCCCATATAGGTTCACTACATCCAGACTCAACATGTCTGAAACAGCAGACAATTCCTTCAAGAAAAAGAGATCTAAGACTGGTGCGTCCCATAGTGACTCTCGCAGAATGCCTTCTGCACGGCTCAGGCATGTGCAAAGGCTAAGCTATGTAATCATTAGGCTGCGTTCAGTGTCGATTGAGAAGGATCAAATGTGATGAGCGGTATCCTACATGTGGCAGATGCAGCCGTGTAGGCCTCACATGCAGCAAACCCAACCCACGTGTGCCATTGCAGCAGCGTCGGCGAGGGTTCGGCTCGATCAAATGCCGCACCTCTTAGACACCACAAACCATTGCCCCCAACGCCTCTGTCAGTGGAACTTCGCTTGACGAAGCACAGGTACAGTCATATCAATTCATGTCCCCATTGTCTTCAATCAGTGCCGAGATACCTTTAAACGCTTCGGTTACTACGTCAAATACTTTACAAGAGGGCATAATCGGTCTTTCGGCGCCTGATGCGTCAGCAATGCCATGGTCTCCAATACGCATGACGGACATGGATGGCCCTGAGGATGTCTTTGCTCCCGTCATGGATGACAGCTGGCAAAATGTACTGCCAGCATGGGATCCAGCGACCCTTTCGGCAGTGGCGACGAGAAGAATTGATATGCTTCAACCATTCGAGGACGGTAACCCAGACATGGCGCGCGAGACAGAGATCCATGAGACGGGTATTTATAGAAGTCTAACAGAGCTGCCCCCTCTGCCACACCCTCTCTTATCCAGTCCCTCTTGCATCTTCTCCTGGCCATCTGCCCAAGATTTCCCATGCATGCCTAGGCTTGACCTCGGCGAGCGCCAAGCACTGGATTACTATCGGACCGTCTTCTCGCCATCAAGAGCTGCTCTCAAGAGTTTCTCTTGCTCTTCGTACTCCATCTTCCTTTGCATAGCTGCTTATCATGGGGCTGTATTGCGTTTCATCTTGGCGTTATCATTGCATGGCCTTGCGCAGATTACAGGAGATAGTACATTTCTTTTTCCACGTACACATTTGGACAAGGGAATGGAACTGTTAAGACATAGTCTAGCCATAGTACCGCGTGATAATGATATTGCGTCTCTATTCTCACTGCATCTTGGCTATTTATGTTATTCACATTAGATTGCGAGTCTTCCGCGGATGACCATCTAGACCGACATTGGCTAAGGCCAGAGTTGACAGATTTTCTTCGGACCTGCATCTTTCACAGCTGGGGTGGGGACACAGCGATCATTTCCAGTATTAACACTGGCGAGGGATCTGGACAAGCTACTCAAAGTCTCAAGGCAAAAATGATCTGTCTGATTGTTACAGCCGATATACAGCTGGATTTTCGGACCTATGCAGGCGACCTCGCTAATCTCTTCTGTGCCGATATGGATACAATCCATGAGATCGCTCGACAGTCGCAAGATTATCTTCAACTAAACTACGGCAGTGAATATCCAGTCGGGGAAGCATTGTATGATGTCGAGAGTGCCGGGTGCAGTCGCATTTATGTTGACCAGCATTGTCTGTATCACAGCATCAATCAGCTTTTCTGGGAAGGATTGGGAGACTGTGATAACTTGAAAAGGAAGCTCGAAGTACTAGAGAAGGTCTTAATCATCTATCCTACACATACACCACTACAGAGCTCGTACTGACACCATTTCTAGAAATGCGCACCATTATTCTGCATTGCTAATACACCTCTTCCAAACCAAAGCGCGGATTACTCACGCCTTCGACTCCAAATCGACACGGTGGTCAGTGAATTCTACGCCCTCCGCGTCTACATATTCCTTTGCCAAGACGATGAGCCCAGCGAATACATTAAGACATCTGTGTCATCATACCTGCAAATCAGGCACCGCATGCTAAAGGCAGCCGTACGTTATAGTTGGTTCGATCGCTCTTTATTCATTATTGGGGTAGAAGTCAGTGACTCTATTCATCGTGACTGGGTTTTACAGCGAATGGTCACTCCAGAATTAAAACAAAGATTGTCAATCGTTTGGGCTGCACAACAGACCAATAAGAGGAGATTACAAGCGGAAGAATTGAAGGATGTTCTGCGGGGGCCCAAAGCGATAACAGCTAATATTTTAATGTAAACGAGATGGTCATCATAATGTACATTTACTGTGTAGATGACTTGCTCAAATTCTAATCCAAGCGTCCAAATCATTTCAATCATAATCCATAGAATGAAATGCAACGCTAGAGCATGAATACCATAGACCTTCATCATTGCTATATTTTTTCTTCACATATTGGAAAACATCGAACGTTACCAAATGTACAATACGGTGCCTGTTGATATAACTTACCAAAAGAGCTATAGAAATGAGCGTAGTTTAGGTCACCCTAGTGATATACTACATAATAAATAGCCAGAGCCAAAAAGAACACTTTCATACAGGTGGCAATCATGGACCTTCGTTTTGGAAATAAATTACCCATATTATTTCTCAATAGTTAAGCAAAAATCAGCTAATGCCAATTCTATATAGGTCTCCAAGTATTTCTACGTTTTCATTGACTTTTCTGAATCTTCTCGGTAGCTAATATAAATATGTTATAATGGCTTACTATCTGGCAAGACATCAAGCCCAATCTCTTCTCATTTTGTCCTGTTGGTCGCAATCGATTGGTTGTTCTGAAGCCACTCTACACTAGGCTGTTTACGCTGCCTAGCTTGTGCTTATCTAGTGACAAAAAGTGTTGAACCAATCTAACACTCTAACGCAAGCATCAAATTTGGCTGGGAAGGAGCGTACACCATGGCCCTCTTGCGGATACTCGACGCAGATTGATTCAACACCTTGATCCATCAGGGCTGTGTGGAAGCACCGTGCGTGCTCAGGAGGCGTACAAGTATCCTTAGCACCAGCAATCAGTAGTGTTGGTGTTTGGCAAAACTGGACATTTGCCAAAGGGCTCCGCCTCTCGGCAAGACTATCCTTTACATATATCTGGTCGCCGATGATTTGCTGACGGAGATCGCCGCAAAGCCACTGCAACTTGTAGTCTGATACAGGGGAGCCAGCAACGGCCGCGGCGAAGCGTGCAGTTTGTGTGACGAGCCAGGTGGTCATGTAGCCGCCATAGCTACCCCCAATCAAGTCCAGGCGACTTGGATCTGCCAGCCCAGCCTCGACTAAATAGTCCATGCCGCTCAAGAGATCACTCGCATCCACACCACCAATGTCCCCCTTCACTGCAGCAGCAAACTCAGCGCCCCGGCCGACTGACCCACGAGGATTAGGGTAAAATACAGCGTATCCGTGTGCAACAAGCCAAGGGATGTAATTGTTATAACCAAGCCAATTGTCCACAAAAGCGCCGAATGGCCCGCCATGAACGTACAAGATGGTTCGGTAAGGCGCAGTCCCCGCCACAGGCAAGTAAAGACGGCCGTAGAGGTCGAGACCATCATTTGCTTGCCAGTTAATCATCTTGCTATCTCCAAGCTGCGATTGTAGCTACTTAGTACCGTCGTGTTCAAACGAGCTGACCGGGTCATATGTGCTATTCACATTTATAAGACCAATTTCCGGTTCTAATACCCAACTGCTACGAACAACTGCAAACCCTTTGCTTGGGACCCAAGTGGCTCGAGCAAATCCAGGAAGACCACCACATGAGTCGCTCGTTGACCAAAGCTCGCGCACTTCCTGTGTTGAGGTATCTATTTCCAGCGCCACTGAGTCCATATTTCGTAACCCCACTGCCAACAGTCGGTGGTTACCAATCCATGCTAGGGATCCGACGTCAACATTATTTGATGGCAGAATAGTCTTCTTATGGGTTGAAGAATTGATGAGCACCACATTTCCAACAATCTTCACTCTTTCACTCCCAACCGACTCAATTAGTGCCACATCGGAGCCCGATGGTGTTGAGGCCAACATGCCGACCAGCAACTCGTCTCTAGGGCGTAGGGTCACTTCGCTGCCATTGCTAAGATCTATCCGCACTAATGAAGACTCCTTGTGCCCAGCTTCAGTTGGCAATGTGCTAACCAAGGCAAAAGCATGATGAGAACCAGCCCAACAGAATGACCATATGTTTCTGCCGACTCCAGTGACCTAGCAGTTTTTTTGTTCGTTCATATCGTACATCCAGAGGCTTCTGTGCTGGGAGGGAGGGGCAGCAGTCTTGACCGTCGGCATCCACTCGGGTGAGGAGACACGACCACTTTGCACAAGTGTTCCTGATCCTTCGAATCCAGATATAGAAAGTCCGTAAGCGGCCAAGCGGTATAGCAATACATTTCCATCTGGAGACCATTCGAAGTCTTCAATTACGCCTTCGAGTGAGCCCGTTGTCACAAGGCGGGCTTCGGCAGGGCGTTCAATGGTCATTGCATATAAGCGGAAATGACCTTTACAGGCGCGGTCGGATAAGAAGGCCAGAATTTTACCATCTGATGACCATTTGGGTAATTTATCGGCGTTTGGACCCTGGGTGACACACTGGACGATACCTTTACTTTCCCCAGTGACATCGACAAGACATACGCGCTTGGTTGGTGAACCCTCCTGAAATGAGTTCCATATCGAAGCAGTGAAGGCAATCCTGGTCCCGTCAGGAGATGCCCTAAGGTCTTCAGCATTGCTGACACGGCCAAAAGATGGGCCATGCAGTTGCATAAACCAGTCGTGGGCGTGGTTCCATTCATCTGTTGATGTCAAGTTTTGAGCCCCGGCGATAGGCCGCCTTGGGTGGCTATTATCTTCCTTTGTATTCATCATAAGGGATGATAGAGTTAAGTTGTAGAAGGAATAAATAAATTGTTAAGTTGCATGAAGTTTTAAGTTTAAAGAGTGCTGTCGCAATAGACAGTATTTATTTTCTTTCTACAAATTCAAATATTTCGGCTTGTATAACACATAGCCTATAAAGTTGGAGACGCAAGGGGAATTCCGGCTATTCTCACCAATCAAAAGATATTGTTAGCATTTTAGTGTCTTAGCACAGCTTCTTAGTAGCGATGGAATTACCAAAAAGTAGTGTGCTCTGTAGGCTATTCTATCCAATAAAAGTCTAATTACCCACCTAACGGTTTGCTATAAAACTTTCTCGGTTGATATATTCAATAGAACCCCATGGAGCTCTACCAAGCTATATACTTCTTTATCTATCCTAAGTGCAATGTTATTGCTAGCTTGGATTAATATTAAATATATAGCTTTATTGCTTGATTCTTCATATAAACATAGAATGTATGTTTATCTTTTGAAAATACTAATTCTTAAAAATCTAGTTAATTATATTATGCTTCTGTAATATTGTAAGCATAATATAATTACGCTTTAATATCTCCCTAATCCCCCCTTTGACTTTATCCTAATAAGCCACTTGAACAAGATTTATTACTAGCTTCCAGCTCACAAACAGTATTGTGACAGATTATTATGCTACCCCTTATCAAACCCAGCAGTTGTATATAACACCCTCTTTATACCTCTATAACTATTGCATTTTCCCCTCGTGTCTCCCTCCAGTAATTTGTAGATGCAAGAAGATCCGAACAGCCTTTGAGTAAGAACCCCCACTTTTTGGCAAATCCTTCACTAACTTCCCACCCCTTGACTGTCCATGGTTGCCCCCAGACCAGACAGCCGCGTTGCTCTCCGTCAGTAAAACCTTCGTACAGACTCTTCGCTAAGTCGCGTTGCAGGTTATGAGCATCATATTGTCTATAAAAGTGGATCAGATTATCTCGCATCACCGCGCATGGAAATATATCTATCCAGTACTCGTGAGGCGTGGATTTTTGTAAATTAGTAGGCAAAAGCTCAGGTGGGACGCAATGAGGCGGATCTATAGATAAGCTTGGAAGGTTAAGAGTGCTTCCACATTCTAGAGGAAGGTACTCTAGAAGGGACAGAAGGGCCATATTTAACAGCGAAGCGCGTTGAACATTGTATTGAATTAGCGTGAGTAAACGATGGTCAGCACTCAGCGGAAATATAAGAGGAGGTGTTGGCTGTCCAAAAGTCGTGGCTGTTGTATATAACATGAGAGGCGGTATGAATGTATGCGTCTCTAGTTTCCAGGTTTCTATCGCTGGCCCGAATGATTCAAGATTGGTTAAGTCGGATGAACCGTATCCAAAAGAATTCGACGTAGTGAGATCTAGGCCTCTAGCCACAGGCTCATGTGTTGCTTTAGCAATGAGAATGCCGAAACCATTCCAAGAGGCATCGATCCTAGACGTAAGACTTTTATTGGCGGCGGCTCGTTTCTTCTCGCCTAACCCTGAATCAGCATCACATGTCAAGTAGTCTGAGATCATCTACATAGATTGCCTGCGATATCGGTTTGTTTGTCCTCAGCTTGGTAGTTTGAAGAACAGAACAATGCTTACGTGCTAGCCGCTGGCGGAGCCGATTCTGCCGCTTCCTCCTTTCAGCTGGATCTGTCAGTCCACTCCAGTCGTTCCATTCGACTAGTATCTAAGATCAACTCCGTCAGACTTCTCACCGAAATCAACAATTATCAATTCTTCAGCAATTAGCCTTGCCAGTGGGCTATACCTTAGGTATCTCTTGTGGATAGCTGACAGTAACAACCACATCCGCCATCATACATTAAGAGGAATGAGTATGCCGACAAATGCTTCTTAGCGGCGTCCCAAAGTTTTCAATAGAAGCAATAGAAGCTGTAAACCAGGGTCTCGAAGTCAAGGTGATGCCAAGAGGCAATAAGGAGAATGGGCATTCGTCAGCGTCGGACTACCAGAGCATCAAGAGTTGAACATGTGGACATGACCCACAATTACGATTGGTCGCACGTGGTTAGATGGGCTGCGTATGGCACAATACCAAGCTAATGCAAGATCGTGACGCGCTATAGCCTTTTTGGCAATGCCAGAGCTGTGTACTTCCTAAAGCAACTCCATTTAACGGAAGTAAGGGCTCGAGGCGGGATAAAGAGAACAAACAGGGCCCGTGAATGCGGTCCTTTTTTTATTTAGGCATGCCCCAAAAGTCTATAAAATATTCATAGCGGACAGATTGCGAATTCTGCATTCAATCGCTCATAGAAGAAACCCTCATCCCATTATACTCAGGTTACTCAGCCTTCGTTATTCAATATGCCACGTCTCGCCGGCTTTGCCAATTTCAACCCTGAGAAAGACATCCCGTCTCTTAGTAGCAAAGTTATCCTTGTTACTGGAGGTATATTTTTGATCCATTGTCTTTCTGTATATACTCTGGGACTATTACTGATACTGAGCACCTAAGGAACCGGTGGCTTGGGGAAAGAGTCTATCCAGGCTCTTGCAAAGCATGGTCCCCAGCATATCTACTTTACCGGTCGTAACCAAAATGCGGCTGATGCGATCACGAACGATATCAAACGGGAAACGTCTGGTGTAGGACTGACCTTTTTAGAGATGGACTTCAGTTCTCTAGAGTCAGTACGGATTGGTATAACTCAATTCGCACATGATCGGCTAGATATCCTCATATGCAATGCAGGCGTTATGGCGGCGCCGCCGGCAGTAAGCAAAGATGGATTTGAAATTCATTTTGCAATCAATCATTTGGCACATGCTATGATCATACGTCAACTTCTACCAGTCCTCATTCGAACTGCAGAAATGCCGCACTCTGACGTGCGAGTCGTGTGCCTTACATCAGAAGGATGGAAAGGGCACCCATCTGGCGGCATAGTGTACGACAAGTTGCGAACAGAAAAAGGCGGATTGCCAGTTTGGCTGCTAAGATATGGGTAATATCATCTCTTTTATCCGCCTACTTGAATCTGAGAATAGAATGAGCCGTGCTAATAAGAAGAGTCTCACAGACAATCTAAATTTGCCAACCTTGTGTTTGCGGCAGAACTTGGGCGTCGTTTTCCGAAGCTAATGGCAGTATCAGTGCATCCCGGCGTTGTGAAAACAGATTTGGTAAACACCCTGTCCTTTGCAGACACGGCTTTCCTTCATATTGCAAACCTGATGCAAGGCGTTTCCATTCTCACGCCGGAGGAGGGCGTACTTAATCAATTATGGACAGCCGCAGGAGCCAATAGGAATGAACTTGTAAACGGAGCATACTACAAGCCTGTGGGAGTGCTAAGCAACAGCGATGTAAATAAAGACAAGACTGCAAAAAATCAAGAAATTGCTGACAAGCTTTGGATATGGACTAACAAAATATTAGATAGTATCTTGAACTAGTATTTATCTTATATTTAATAAAGTTGTGCCACATTCCGGCACAGTTGATCCCTTATAAGTAGTAGTTGGTCCGCCAAGGTTGGTAACCACAATTGGATTAAGACCAATGTCTAGTGGCGCCTTCGAATTGGCAGGGTTGTAACACTAACCAACCCTTTATCCACAGGCTCAATCCCATCGGTAAGGCAAGTTAATATATTGACTTACAATGAATAGTTTATCATCACTTTTATCTCTATATCATTCATTTTATAAACTAATCCGGTCTCTAGTTTGAGTTTGCTTACACATCTCTTAATTACTTACTACAATAGCCAAGTGCTAAATAAGGAGATTTTGTTACATTACAGAGTACGGAGTAAACTCGACATGTATTATGTTGTAGCGGTGTGATATAATAGATATGAAACACAGAGGTGGGTAAAGAGGATCCCCACTCCGACTGGCAGGTAATTCACAGCGTTGCGCTAATAATGGAGCAACTACGGAGTAGCTATAAACCACTAGATCGCCGTTACTGACTTGGTCGTGGGGGTTATTTAATGTTTCAACCACCCCACAAGGCGGATCTAATAGCATGAGTTCATAAGCCCTCGTAAACCTGCAAACATCCATGAACCCTGACTGCTGTACCCTCAAGCATCCAAACTACAGTATCCGTTCTAACCCTAACTCTGGCTACCCGCAGCACTCTTCTTCAAGATACGGAATCTATTCTTCCTAGGGTGATAACCGAGCACCAGCTCGGTCATTTCCATGTCCGCATGCGTAAAGTCTGCGCTTACCTGTAGATCATCAAACCGGTGAAATACAGCAGCCAGTGTGCAGTATAGCTCACACATGGCGAGATTCTGCCCCACGCAGCCACGGCTGCCACGACTAAAGGCAACCAAGTATCGTTCCCGTAAATGAACTTCATCTGCGGGCCCCATCCAGCGAGTTGGGTCAAAGACTTCCGGATTCGGAAACACTTCCGGGTAATTATGCCTACCGCATGTCGGAATTAGCGTCGCTGTTTGATAAACCAGACTAACTATGTTATTAGGCGAAGACTTACATGTCCCAGGCACTCATGCTCACGACAGTACCGGGGGCGAGATCAAACCCATTGAAAGTTGCGCCATCGGGGGGAACTACGCGGGGAAGACGGCCTGGAACACCAGGGTTGAGTCTGACAAGTAAGACTCTGGTCAGCGGGGTTATGCTGGCTCGATGGAGCGTGACGAGCTGCTAAAGCCGCTGTCTTCTAGAGTAGCGGTGGGAACGTTATTGGACTAACCTCAATGCCTCCTTTATGGTACCCGTCAGATACGGAAGTTTTTCTAAAGCTGGCAGGCGCATATCCTTCGGATCCGGAAAGGTATCTCGAAGCTCCTTGGTAAGAGCTTTGTAAACAGCCGGGTTGCTCATGACCTCAAACATGGCACGCTCCTTGGTAGCACCAGTTGTCTCCGTGCCAGCACCAGTTACGTTGACTGCATCAGCAAAAACCGCTGCATCAGAGAGCGGCTCACCTTGTTTGCTTCCACTGAAGACCTCAGCTGGAGGGTCAATCAAATCATGGATGATAGTTCGCCGAGGCGGCCTAATACTGGCTGCAAGTTCCCGACGTACTTCCTTGACAGCGACACGAACTGCCTGAATTAGGGCGACTGTTAGATATGGTTTCAAGGAAACACTCCGCGGCAGTTTTGACAGAATTAAACTTACTTTCAGGCTGTCATTCCATCTCTTATACGCTGGAAAGATGAATATCTTAAATGACTCGGGTATTAATGCAAAAATAGGGTTCAGTGTGGGAAAGGCCTGAAGCCAGGGAAACATAGTCTGGACCGATCTAATCGCCTCAGGATACCAATTCCCAAAACCTTCGACATCTAGCATGTTCCAACAGCGGGCGTAGGCGTATTCTGTGATTACATCAATAGCAACTGCACGGACTGCCTTGTACGCATCCAAGGGCTTCTCGGGTGTGCAATTTTTGAGTTCAGACTCCATGATGTCGCAGAGCTTGTGTGCCTTGTCCCAGACCATATCCTCGACTTCGAGAACTGACTTGCGGGAGAAAAACGGGGTAATCATTTTGCGTCGGATACGGTGTTCATCGAGCGACAAGATGGTTAACAAGATTGGCGTGGCTACAGGTCCTTCCATTGGTGTGTAGAACGCTGGATCTTTGCGAAATTTGGAGCCAACGTTGTAGATTTTATCGTAATTCTCTGTGTCGGAAAGATGAACCTCATTTGGAGATATTCGGACAACCGGACCTGGGTTTCACAAGAATGTATAAGTTGACTACTTTTCTCTAAATCATTTTCACCTTGTATGAGAGCTCCATACCATATACTTCATGTAGCTTTGGAAGTGCATGAAGAAGTCTTCCTCCTCGAACTACTTGGTGATACCATATCGGCAGGTTAGAGACAGACCACATCCATGGCCCAGGGACTTTCGATAACGGGTGCAAGTAGCGACGAGTGATGGCGGCTTGAGCAATGTAGGCAGCAATAAGGGTACACATGTAAAGCGGCCACAAGGCCGGTAAATCGATCACAACCATGACAATTGTTTAGGGCAGTGAGATAATGAACAAGAGATATATAATACGTTTGGAACGGTCTGAAATGGCGAGGGAAGATGGAAGATGCGTGACGCTACCTACGGACTTATTACTTACGAGAGCCACCTAGCAGTGAGATGCACACCGAACTCTTAGATGGCAATCCCTGTCACACCTGCTGCAATCGTGTCTTTAAATTTATCCATAGAAAAATGCGCCAAAGAGGGGCATGTGGATGATTGGGGCATGTCGTCTGTCTATCACTCCAATTCAGTCTCTTCACTCAGACTTCCAAGGATCCTCCTGCAAATCTATCACCATAATTCAGTGCTAAACTCTATTCTAGCATCGGACAGCGGTTGAAATCCCGGCAATATAAGAATAGCTACCTGCCTAGATAAGTTATGAGATGTAATACACAAGGAATTGAGGTCCCGCACCACCCCTTAACGTTGAAACAAGGTTGAATCGGGGAGGCAGAGGAGAGAGCCCATTTATCTACTTCATATTAGATCATCGGGGCTTCCGAGTTGTGTCCTATACTATAAGTCTGGTAAGTCTGAGGCCTCGGAATCCAGTTCACCTCTGCAGAGTATCCATACACTACTACTCAACAGCAACCATGTTGGTTAAAACTGACAATGTCCCACGCTTCCTGGACGCCGGAATACCATCTTCCAATGATTCTGATTCCGTGGACTTGAGCTTCCCAGAATGGAATCATGAAGAGGGCGCACAAAAAGCCACAGAACCTTCTCAGATCTGCCGATTAGACCTACGGTATTATCCCAAAGAAATTGAAAATGATCTTCAGGGAGTTAACCTTCCTACAAAATTGATCGAGGAAAGCTTGGCGTGCGCTTGGGAATACACACGATGTGTCATTCCTCAGTACACCAACTGGAATCGATATATTGCCTTTTGCCGCATCATTGTCATTGGCGTCATTGCAGAGTTTCGCGGTGGTCTTGTTAACGTGGCTGAGTCCAACCATCTACTTGGCTACGACCTTGAAGAATTGCTCAACATCGTATTCGGCGGTGCTGAGATACGAAACGATATGGCACGAGAGCTGAGAGCATTCCTACTCATCACTAGCCACAAGTCCAGTGGAAGTGGTTGCGGAACTGAACTGTTCCACCGATATGTGAATGCTTTGGTGAAATCTCCCAAGACTTGGTTCCGCCTACGCGACTGCGATGCACTCGCTCGCTTCACAATAGGAGCCGCCCTAGCTTGCAACGATTACAACGATGTTTGGTTCAGCGAGGCTGAACTGGACATCCTGACAGAGCTTTGCGATACGATGTACGACGCGGCATCCTACTATAAACATCGTGCTGAAGGTGAGACTAACAGTACGTTTGGCTACGTTGGTCAAGAACTTCGCCAGGAAAGCTACCGCCGCTGCCGCGAAATTCTATGGGATCTCGATGTTGCGTGGGTGCGATCTCCTGCTCATGTTTGCGTGTTAAACTTCATGCGCTGCTTTGGCGGACCAATTCATCTCATGATGAGGCGGTACCGCTATGTTGAGGATAATCTGACTGTGGGGATTCCAGAGACGGACTCTGTGGTGGCCCAGACTCGTGAGAATATCAAGCTGTGGAATCGTGTGGATCAGATGAAATCAAGCACTCAGGACCATCAGAATGGCCAGATTCGCGACGGAATGGATCGATACAGAGAAGCCGTCAGACGCAGCGACACTCTGATGTTCGACGGACTAGCCACTGTCCTGCAGACCAGCTCTTATGGTCATTGCTGCAGCTGCCTCTACCGGCAATCATATGGGGCAGAGACGGCCGGGCAATTTGGCGGTGTTCAGCTCTGCGATAGCTGCAAAGCTGAGTGGCGATCTTACATTGAGAGCTTTCCAGCAAGGGCATCCGCAGTTTTCCCCGGTCTGACTCAGCCACCAGCAAGGACCAAGCCATAACAGGAGGTTTCATAGGAGGATTCGGCACGGCCCTATCCTCCCACCAAAGCGCTAGCACCGTCAAGGCTCATACCAGCCGCTGGCGATCCACCTCAATCTGCCTTCATGCATGTTCGATACCAGTTTATGTAAGAGCAGAGTCACATAAATAAGCAGCGCAGCAGTTAGTTAGCGAGGAACCCAAGCATCTTCTAATTAGTAGTCTCCACTTGTAGGTTGTGTAAGACATGTTAAGGGCTTACCCTACGAAGTAAATGACGATGTAAGGCTATTATCTATAACCCCCTGTGCCTAACTAAAAATCTCAAATATTATCCCCTTGCTGTTTTAGCTTTGTTTGTGCAATTGAACTAAATATTGTAATTGTTGGTATTTACTGCATGGCAGATTGCAAATTACTTTACTACATAAAGAAGTCTAAACCACTTCTAGGCATAATACTTTAGTACAGTTTACTATGTATCCTATACTTTCTTAATTCCCATTTCTTAGGGAGGGAATTATTTAGCTATATTGCCTTCAAAGCCTTAAAGCTACTGCTAGTTCCTAAATATACCGTTAATTACTTCCTTATTAACTAAGCGGCAAAGGATTATGCCTCTGCTCAGAGATATAGAGTATGGTTGTTGGTGGTGAGATTGCTGCTTAAAAAAAAAATTGCGTTGCTTTATATTGGCAAATTGATGTAGTTACATTGTCACATCTTTATTAATAGCAGCTTCTTTTATGTAATCCAATCAACCTACCTTCATTTATTCGAACAAGCTGTCCCTTAAAAGCTGTCATATATTTATATATAGAAATCTACTTCATATACCTGGTTAATTATACCTGGGTTCATACAAGAGATATATATAGCCCCGAAATTACCTTCTCACGTGGTGTAATTTTCATTAACGACTACACTATCATCAATAGAAAAGAAGCTATTACCAAACATCCTCCTGTAATATATGTTAGTGTTCCGTTGATTAATAAGTCTAGTGTGGTGTGCAGAGGGGCAGGAAAAGTATAGAAAGAGGATTGAGGACAAAAGAGACATCAACATACCAAGTATTTGCCAGTGGCCTTCATAGTTTTCACTATATCCTCAGCATTCGCCAATGTAATTCCCCGCTGCTTAGAGATAACACGTGACAAGATATTTTTCACATCATTAGACATATTCGTAGCATCGCCGCAGACATAGATGTATGCACCATGTTCTAGGAGGTTGTTGATTTCACTAGCGTAGTCTTTAAGACGATGCTGAACATAGATTTTCTTGGTCCCTTCTCTCGAAAATGCGGTGATCAGGTCAAATTTATTCCCTAAGATTTCCTTGTATCCCTATTGTCGAGTGAGTTATGTTTCGTTGAAGGTAGCATAGGTATATACTCACAAGCCACTCGGACTCATATAAGTAGTCCTCTTCTCTCCTGCGACAGCCGAAAAATAATAGTGTCCGGCCGACAACGTGGCCAAACTGTGCTAGACTTGCGCGCTCCTGAACAAAAGCACGCATCGGTGCAACACCGGTACCTGGCCCAATCAGAATCACTGGCTGTGATGAATCACGAGGTAATCTGAAGCTTGAGGTTCGGATGTGGATAGGAATGCAACTTCCTCTGTATTTATCCCTAGGGCCCATGATCTCGTAACGAGGTGCTGTGTCCGATTCTGCATTTTGCCGTTGCTTGAGTGCGAGCAGGTAATTGGTGGCAACTCCCATAAAAGGGTCTAGCCGACCACCAATTGTCTGTTTTTCCACTACTACTGTAATGGAAATCCTGTCGGGTTGAGTAAGGGCAGACGACGAGATGGAATAATATCGAGGCTGCATTCTCGTAAGACCTTCAATCAAAGCGGAGAATGGGATTTTCGTCCACTTTTCACCACCACTTATAATGTTGAGGGTTCTGGCTATGTTGTAGTGCATTTTGCCTATCTTGTTCTGGAAGTAGTCTTTATCACCACTAAGCTTGGCTATTTCTAATTTGGCACCAGTATTTGGAGCAAATTGAGCGAGAGTGCCGAGAAACTGTCGAGAAACTGGCGCACAGATTTCCAGGCGATAACGAACAAGCGTATCAAACGTTGTTGGGGTTGGGAACGGCACTTTGGCTGTTGAGTCGAGAGCTGTAATACTAATAACGGTCTTTCTTCGTCTCTCAAGGCCCAAAATTTGGAGAAATTCGCTGACTTCATGCTCTGCATTAATAGGCCAGATGGCGATGTGATCACCCGTCTGATAGCTCAGGTTGGAGTTGCTGATATCAATTTCCAGATGCAGACAGTTCCTATCGCTATTCTTAAGCAACTCATATGACTCTGTGACTGATGCAATGTATGGGTTCTGTGCATTGAAGGGACTGGACACAGTTCCTTCAAGGTGCATCTTATTGGGCTCGCCGACGTAGACCTCCCGAGATTCATCAGTCAATGTATCCTCAGTTATAACACTATAGATGGGGTTGTAGACCGCGGCTCTCTGTTTCAAATTGAACCTTTTAGATAGAGCAGCCCACATACCATCTTTCCAGACAAGGAAGTCTTCCTCCATAGTCCCTGTACCATCATTGCCTTCTCCGATTTCAGCGAGCTTTTGGGCTCCAAAATATTCAAGTGCCTTATTGACGCTACGAGCGATCAGATTGTAGTGCTCGTAGGTGCTGTTTCCTAACCCAAAAATAGCATACTGGAAATTGCCTAGGGGTGGATTTCGGCTGTCGGAGAAGGTATTGGCTTGGTCTGTGATGGCATTATAAAAGTCCACAGCGTTGTCCGTGGGCTCGCCTTCGCCATATGTTGCAAGGACAAATATAGCCACTTTATCCCCTGGAAACTCATCGAGATTATCGTAGTCATAGTCTTCGAGGTCAGCTACCATGGTATCCAGGCCGTAGCAACTTTTGCCTTCTTGGGCCAACCTGAAGGCATAGTCTTCAGCATTGCCTGACTGCGACCCATAGAAAACGACACAGTTCTTTCCAGCCTGCTCCATCTTCTTGATGAAGTTTCTCGTATCTTGCTCGCTCATATCCATATAAGCTGGCAACTCTGTTTTAAGATCTTTCTTCAAGCTCCAGGGTCGCCAGATGGCACAATATGCCGCGGAACCTAATAACAGAGGTATGAGGGTAATTGCTACCCTGAAAAGATCGACTTGAGGCATGTTGGATAAATTACTCTATCATATATATTTATTTGGTAATATGTTGCATAGCTATGCCGCTAAATGGAGTACCACCGTTTAACACCGTGTTTGTTGGGCCCCGGAGTGGTGTCTCAGAGATAATGTCAAAACAGATCGAAGTTAATCTGCAATGAGTGCTCAAGCACACCTGGTCGAATGGAGCCTACGCAGTTCAGCCGTGCGTAATAGAAGGCATGCAGCTTTACACTACGACGAAGTGTCTAAGCCAAGAGAGTAAAATGAGAGTCAACGATTGCGTTGTCAGAGTTTTATCTAAACACGTTGTCAAAGAATGATAGAATGTCAAGTAACTCTGGCTCTGGAAATAGCCATTCACAGGTGACGAGCTATACGGCATAGTTCCGAAGTCCATGACTAAGAGCATACCGTGACAGAGTTAAATAATTGAGCGCATTGAGCGCGCATAGTCCTTGCTTCGTTTTCCAACATAGCCATGGGGCTACTTGTCCCGGAGTTTGGTTACGTTATACCACGTTTGTAACGTACGGTGGCTCCTTTGTAATCGCATTTTGCCGAATCGCGGAACTGCTCGCATGCTCGCATGCTGAGAAGGGAGTTCGGAGTGCTCTGGCCGGTTTGTGGGACCCGAGACTTGGGGTAGAGTGGTGTCTGGACCGAGATAGCCATTGACGGTCCGAAAACAAGTTGGCACTTGGTACCTCGGATCAATGGAAAACAGAAATGCGCTTGCCTACGGAGGGAATGGCATGCTCTTAGATGGGTATTGCGTTTCCAGCTAGGAGGTTTTCCTACTAGGATGCACATAGCCGTATTTATTTGGCCTTGGTGACAACATATTGCTAAAGGAGCTCACGGCCTATACGGTACGTTCTATGCAATAATTCTTAGAGCAATTTAACTGAACGCGTAAAGGGAGAAATGGCATTTTGTGAAGATTAACCACGCAGCACCGCGAACCGTACTTAACATGCTAATTACCTACTTCATTATCAGGAAGTCCTCAAAACACCATTCAGCAAATAAACTACACGGAGAACTTCTCAGTCATAAAACCTAGTTATTTCCAAAAGATATACATCGTAACAGTATTGGAGAATTTAGATGACGATAAGTACCATGCGAGTATAAAAACTTTCCAGTTCAACAGGAACAGCATCAATATAATCAGCATATAATTATAATGAAGTCTGATATAATGGCCTCCTATAATGTGCAATATGTGAGACTCCCTCACTCCATGTAGCGGAATTCTGGGTGTCGGTGTCCAAGAGCCAATTTCTCTTCGTCAGTAAGGCCTCTGAGCCTACCATCTCTCCTCCCCTGAGCCCTAATCTTGTTATCATACACGCAGTGAAAAAGGCCAAAACAAGCCAAAACAAAGCAAAAGCATTGCAAAGCAAGGTTGATGGTATGACCAGTGTGAAAAAGTGGCGAATCGTGTGATAGGTACGTCCAGCTTTTAAAGTTAGCTCGAGGTAATGGATGAACAGAATTGAGCTTTGACTAACGTAGAGACAACACCTCCCATACTACCCACCATGACAATATATCCACCAACTACGGCAGCTACAGCAGGGCTGCCAGCATTGTTGATGCCCCAACTAATAAATCCACTGCTTGCTGCAAAACACGCAATAGCATTCAAGAAGATGGCCGCGTACTTGGCATTCACATTGGTCGAAAATCTTAGGATAGAGAAGCCGATAATCGAGCAAGGAAGCACGCCTACCAAGAATATGCCCCGTTTGTTTGTTCGATCGCTCAGGTAGCCTATAGTGATAGTGACACAACATGCTACCAGATATGGTGGAACGGACTTAAGTTGTGCCTCAGTTGATGTCCAGCCGAACTCGCTCAAAATAGTTGGGATAAAGGCACCAAATCCCTGTACAGCACTGTTGGTACAGAAGAAGCACCATGCGCAAACATTTGTGTGTATATTGAAGATCGCTTGTTCGACTTGCTTCCAAGTTATTTTTTCGTCCGCGTTCTATTTGTGCATTGGGTTAGAAATAAGGTCATAAACAAATACTTTATTGCGCTCATACCGTTGCGCTTTCGCGACGAAGGCGTTCCACGGCGATGTAGCGTTGCCTGTGTGTCAAAACTTTAAGCGTGCCCGGGCCCTGAGGCATGAGAAAAGGAGCAACAAGTGCGACCAAAGTTGTAAGCTGCTTAATTAGACTAGTCCAGGCTATAACAGAATCAAATTACGCTTACCAGGCCTTCAATGAAGAAGATATTGCGCCATCTTTCGATGAGTATGGCATCAGTCCCCCACGCAGGAATTTTCCTATGTTGGATGTTATTACAAGATAAATATGACAAGCTAAATTGAGCTGGGATACCTACGAGAGAGCCGCAGCTAGAAGCCCCCCAAAAGAGCTAGCTAGTGAACTGGAAGCAATGAAGATGCTCATACGAAAGAACAACTCGGTTTTCTTGTAGAAGCAGCTGAGGAAAAACGCAATGCCAGGCATGGCCCCACCTTCGAAAATACCGAGCATAGCTCTGACAACGAGCATAGAGGGATATGACCGAACGAAAGCTGTGCAGAGAGAGACAAGTCCGAAGCAGAAAACGAGTGCAGGTACTAAACTTATGAGTACATTTGGTGTTTACATTCAACGGCGTATTGTGCATGGAAAGGAACACTTACAGTACCATCGAGGTCCAACATTCTTCAAGATGACATTGCTAGGGATTTCCACTCTATGAGATGTAAGTAATTTAAACCTTATTAGCGACGAAGTTGCCACTACGCACGTCAAGTAGAAGATGAAAAAAACAGTAAGAAGTATGTTGTATCGGTAACCAACAAGATCGAGGTCGGTGGTCATGCCTTCAATACGCGCGTTGCTAGTCTTGTTAATGCATAATTTCCAGCCCAGTAACTGAGATACTGACCCGATGTTGGCTCTATATACCACTCATTGGTTAGATCACTCGTCTATTGATTCAAACTCGTTCAATAAGCCCAGATAGCATCAAACACTCACCTATCGATAGCACATAACATGTAGAGGACAGTCACTAAAGGAGTGATGGTAAAATCAAACTTCCGCCGGATTGCAATTTCTTCTTCAGGTGACCAGTCGGTTCCTCTCTCGGAGCCAGTTGCAAATTCTGTTGTTGTACCTGTAAAATCATCGTTGCTATGCATTTTTTCGTCCATCTTGTTAGAGAACAATCAATAAGTTGAGTTAGAGAATGCAGATTTGGAGAATGTAGATTATGTTAACAATACGCCCAGGAAGTAAGATAGAAAGTATTAGATTCTTATTATCCATAAATACCCTGCTTTTTAACTACCGTTAGTTAGTTCCTCTTCAGTATTCTTTTACATGTGCGAAGGTGGCATGCTAGGTCACAGTCCTATACCATCCTTGACGATAGTCGGCAGGCAGAAAGACTTAAAACGCCACCAAATTGGTGTGCCCTCGATAGTGTGGAGTTTAATTGGCTACAATTGGTCACCTTGGCACAATTGAAGGGATAATGCGGGGTGTAAGCTACGACGATTGCGATAAAGAGTTAAATTAAAATACGAGCTGGAGTTGATATCTGGGGTCAGAACCTGGGGTCAAAATCTGGGGTCGAGATGATTTCGGTATTGTTGGTTCTAGATTGTTGATGGATCTTTTTGGCACTAGGTACTCTATTCCCGACCCGGAGATTCGGCTGGGAATCTGTTTGCACAGTGCTTGTATGCCTTCCGGGCAAATCTGCATGTCTGGTTGGCCTAAGCCACATGTGGGCCTTCTGTTTTGTGTTCTCCATCGGTAAGTGGATCCCGGCATATCAAGGCTGAGGTTTCTCTTTCCGTCTCCCATAGCATAGCATACTTGATCCAATGTTTGAATCCCGACCAATACCACTAACGGCTTTTAGAAGCATCGGAATAGCAATGTGGGTTGGAAGGTATTTGTCAAAATTCTGAATCTTGAAACCACGCAGCGTAACTTGAGGCAAAATAAAGAGATTGACGGACTTGGGCCTCCGCAAGCTTGGTAGGCAAATGGTATATATGACTGTGCTCATCAGTCTCTAGATAGAAGGAAAATTAATAGAAAATAACTTACTACTATATGATCACTCATTCGGAAATGGGATCAATGACGGGCAAGAAGATTACTATTTCCATTGACCGTGGCGGCACGTTTACGGATGTGCACGCCATTGTACCCGGCAAGCCCGATGTGGTGCTCAAATTGCTTTCCGTGGATCCCTCAAACTATCAAGATGCCCCAACGGAAGGAATACGCAGAGTCCTTGAGGTCGCAACGGGCACATCCTTGCCAAGAGGCCAACCGCTCCGGTTAGACGACATCGAATGTTTGCGAATGGGAACTACAGTTGCCACAAATGCTTTACTAGAGCGCAAAGGCATGAAGTCGGCGCTCTTGACAACGAAGGGTTTTAAAGATCTCCTGCGTATTGGCAACCAGGCTCGCCCAGACATCTTTGACCTCTCTGCGAGGCGCCCTGGCGTCCTGTTCGAAGAGGTTGTGGAGGTCAACGAGCGCATTATCCCATCCCATCCCAGCTCGTGTCAGGAAGTTCTTAAATCTTTCAGAGCTATTGAAGGTATTACTGGGGAGCAGTACCATGTGGCTCAAGAACTAGATACCAAGACACTAGTTGCAGACTTACAAACTCTGAAAGGTCAGGGATACGGTTCAGTCGCCGTGGCTCTAGTCAACTCGTTTGCTTGTCCTGACCATGAAATTGAGATCGGCAAGATCGCCAGTAAAATGGGTTTCTCAGTTGCACTTTCATCACAACTGCAGCCAATGATCAAAGTTGTTCCTAGAGGTATGTCAGCAACTGCTGATGCCTACCTGACCCCAGTCATCAAGTCCTATATCGACTCCATATCAGCAAATTTTGAGGGCGGCTTGGCAGGCTCACATGGTTGCCGAGTTGAATTTATGCAATCCGATGGAGGCCTCGTAAATTTCCGCAAGTTTAGTGGTCTAAAGGCTATACTATCTGGCCCTGCTGCGGGAGTTGTTGGGTACGCCTCCACTAGTTGGGATGATGAAGCGCGCGTGCCAATCATTGGCTTCGACATGGGAGGGACATCGACTGATGTCTCACGTTTCGACGGGCATTTAGAGCATACATTTTCCTCAAGCATCTCTGGAGTCAGCATCCAAGCACCGCAGCTAGATATCAACACGGTTGCTGCAGGAGGTGGTTCAATTTTATCTTGGAGAAATGGGTTGTTTATGGTTGGACCAGAGTCTGCATCTGCGCACCCTGGGCCGGCTTGCTACAGGAAAGGGGGCCCGCTTACCGTCACTGATGCGAACCTTTTTCTCGGTCGTCTTTTACCTGAGTACTTTCCCAAAATCTTCGGACCAAATGAAGACCAACCGCTTGACCGCGATATTACCAAGAGGTTGTTCGAGGAGCTAACCAACAAGATAAATGCGGAGCATGGTCAAACTCGGCTGACGCCTGAGCAAGTAGCTCTGGGTTTCCTCAAGGTCGCAGATGAGTCCATGACAAGGCCTATCCGTAATCTTACGGAAGCACGTGGGTTTGAGACGTCTACCCATCATCTTGCTTGCTTTGGGGGCGCTGGAGGTCAGCACGCATGCAATGTCGCGGCGTCACTTGGTATCTCACGAATTATCATTCATAAGTATTCTTCGATCCTGTCGGCTTATGGACTTGCTCTTGCTGAAATTGTGCAAGAGGCACAAGAGCCGATGGCCGCTCAGTATGCCAGCGCTAAGAAGATCATCAATGATAAGTTGAAAGGTCTAATTAGCCGCTCCACTGAGAATTTACGAGTCCAAGGGTTCGCGGAGAGCCAGCTTCGGCATGAAATCTTTCTCAACATGAGATATGAGGGATCAGACACAAGCTTGATGATTCTTGAGCCCAAAGATGGTGATTTTGGGTCAGCTTTTGTTGAGAGACACCGGAGAGAATTCAACTTCACGTTTGAGCGGCCGATTCTCGTCGATGACGTTCGTGTAAGGACCATTGCTTCTGCGAATAGACTCACGGAGAAGAGTCCGCTGCAGCAGCTGAAGGATGCAAGGGTCAAAGACGCGCCTGCACCTTCGCAACACACGAATGCCTACTTCGATGCTAAATTGGGATTTCTTAAGACCCCAGTCTACTTGTTGCGAGAACTTGGATCTGGTGTCAAGCTTCATGGTCCTGCCATCATCATTGATGAAACCCAAACCATTGTTGTCCTACCAAATGCTATTGTTCATGTCCTTGAAACGTGTGTTCTTATCGATTTAGAGTCCACACCAACGGACAATACGCATTCAATGCAGGTTGATCCTGTGCGATTATCCATCTTTGGCCATAGATTCATGTCCGTGGCAGAGCAAATGGGCCGCACCCTTCAGAAGACTTCTGTCTCGACCAATATTAAAGAGCGTCTCGATTTCTCCTGTGCTTTGTTCTCTCCCGATGGTGGGCTTGTAGCTAATGCGCCTCATGTACCTGTTCATCTCGGGTCGATGCAATTCGCCGTGCGCTACCAGCATAAGCGCTGGTTGGGAAAGCTGAAAGATGGTGATGTCTTGGTTTCGAACCACCCAGTTTCCGGCGGAACGCACCTTCCAGACGTGACAGTTGTGACTCCTGTATTTAAACGAGGGACAGAAGAGATTATCTTCTACGTCGCATCACGTGGTCATCACGCGGACAGTAAGTTTCCTTAGATATTACAGGGCCGTTTTCTTTAGATATATATGGCTAACACGTGCGGTCAGTCGGCGGAATCCTGCCTGGGTCAATGCCCCCAAACTCAGTCGAACTCTGGCAAGAAGGAGCTGCGATTGAATCGGAGAAAATTGTATCTAATGGACTCTTTAATGAGGACCGCATGCGGGAGCTTTTTTTGGACATTCCATCAATGTACGAGGGCTGTTCTGGTAGCCGAAACTTAAGTGACAACATTTCGGACCTCAAAGCTCAGATCGCCGCAAACGCCCGAGGCATCGCATTGATCCAGAATTTGATTGATGAATACGGGCTAGAAACTGTACAGCTGTATATGTACGAGATTCAGAAGACTGCTGAGTTTGCGGTGCGAAATCTTTTGAAGGAGATGTACCATCGGTATGGTGGCCAACCTCTTGAGTCATTGGATTTTATGGACGATGGCACTCCTATCAGGTTGAAGATCACAATCGACGAGAATGGGTCGGCCGGATTTGACTTCTCTGGCACAGGAGAGGAGGTCCGCGGGAACATCAATGCGCCAGAAGCCATCACACACTCCGCCATAATCTACGCTTTACGGTGCATGATCAAGTCAGACATTCCTCTGAACCAGGGTTGTCTTAGCCCCGTTGACATCAGGATTCCACGGCCCAGTATTCTCAGCCCATCGGGAGCAGCTGCCGTGGTAGGGGGCAACGTTACTACTAGTCAGCGAGTCACCGATGTGGTATTGAAGGCACTGCACGCTTGTGCTGCATCCCAGGGGTGCCTCAATAATCTCACTTTCGGCATCGACGGAAAGATTGATGAGGCCACAGGGCAAACCACTCCCGGTTTCGGCTATTACGAGACCATTGCAGGTGGTGCAGGGGCAGGTGAAAACTGGGTTGGGGAGAGCGGCGTGCATGTGCACATGACAAATACACGCATTACTGATCCTGAGATCCTGGAGAAAAGATATCCCTGTATTCTCCGCCGCTTCGAGCTGCGAGAGGGCACAGGTGGCAAGGGACTCAATCGTGGAGGCGATGGCGTAGCAAGAGAGATCGAGTTCCTGACTCCGGTACAGTGCTCAATTCTCTCAGAGCGCCGTGTGCATCGACCCTATGGCATGGACGGCGGCGAAGCAGGAGCACCTGGCCTTAACTTGTGGCTCACTAGGGACAAGGTTACTGGTTTAGAGAGAAGGGTGAATATTGGTGGAAAGGGGAGTGTTCCTATGCAGAGTGGCGATCGAGTTCTTATTATGACACCTGGCGGTGGCGGTTACGGCACTGGGAAAGTTTGAATAGATTTACTTATTTACAAATTCAGGCCGATTGTTTCCTCCTTTCAATATTTCTTCTACTATAACTCGAATTATACATATACATGCACCGGTTCATCCTAGGAAAACTCTACGTGTAGTCCAGAAAAACAGGCTTGGGGAGAATATCGCAACTGTCAGAGCCGAGGGACTCATCGTATTATTGATACTTGGGAGTCACAAGGGTCTGAAGTCGGTCTCCTATATAAAAATGCTGGCGGCGTTGGTTGTGTTTGCTCGCTAGAATTCGTCTTAAACAACCGGGAAGCCCTGGTATATGATTATGGAAAATGGTATCTATGATGTCATACGGACAAACGAAGAGGGAGACTTCCGTCGCGACAGACTTAAGATGTCTCTCCGCATGTTTTTGTTACTAGAATTTTTAACTGTTTTTTTTTTTCTTTTTTTTTTTTTTTGTGGTTTTGAAAAAGGATATGAGAAAAAAAAACCCCAACTTCCATACTTGTTTAGGACCTTTGGTCTGTAATTCAACCTCTGACATTTACGTAAGACTATTCGGTGTTTCAAACTGCTGTCCTCTTCGCAAGGTCGTCTCAATCCACTGCCTGTCCATATCAATGTCGATAGATTCCAGAACTTCTGCCCACAATGCTGGATCGCCCTCAAAATCCAAACTGAAAGGTATATTGTCGTTTGGAGGTAACCCCGGGATAATGGTTTCTGATTCTGATAGTGTTGCGTTTTGTGACTGGCCCCTTATTTGGACCTGCCCATCCTCTCCCACAGCCCTAAGCTGGTTCGGCTTGATGGTACTCTTGATCTTCGTAAGAAGTGAGTGGCACGCTTTTATATACCTATTGCCTTTCTCTGCTATTGTCTGAAGAACATCCAAAGCCATATTCATGGCTGACGCGTCCGTCTCTTTATATGGAAAGGCGATGTTAACCATGACTAGAAGTAATGCAGCAGAAAAAGCTTGTTCCCCATCGATGAATCCATAGGTGGCTGGTGATTGTAAGCAAAAGAGGAGCTGATTCACATAACATGTGATATCTTACCGACAAGATTGTATTTGGCCGCAACGTTTAATATAGAAGCACTGGATCTTGCAGCAGATATCGCCCTGTCGATCACGTGTACAATATCTGGCGAAAATCCGTCTTCCCATCGAGCTACATTAGGATTCTGGGTATGTGGTGCCAATTGCCGTTGGATAGCATACAATAAAATCGGGCGGGCTGTCATGTTGATACAGTGGTAGTAGTGCAAATACGTTGAAACGATCTCACGACTTGGTGGCTGTGCCAAGTCTGGAGGGTTTGAGCGCATACTTTCCGGCAACTTCTCAAACCAGTCGGACAGTCTTTTCATGATGTCCTGCACACTTGCAGAGAGGTCAGAGCCAGATTTCTGCTTCTTGCGATATATCTTTTCCCCAATTATGCCCTGTATCCTGGATAGTTCTGTATAAGAGGTAAGGATCGAAAAGGAACGGCAATCATCCACCCTCTTTATACTTGGAAGAAGTACGTCGATATCTTCATCCTGAATGGAGATTGGATGGCCAGACGTGACACAAAGTAACCTCTCCAAGCTGTATGTAGACCACCAAACTCTTCGTCGATGTTCTCGTGTTTCATTGTCAATGTCCCGATCAGAAACCTCTTGGTGTAACCCCAAGGAAATAGCCATTCTAAGAGCATTTCCAATCATCAGGTAGGCAGCATCCCTCCGGTTGATCGTTTGCATGAAATATGCAACATAGCTCAACACTTCGATGAACAGAATGGACTCCCCTTCATAGATATTTGGCAAAAAGTCCAAAGCGTGTTTGAAGTAAACGAAACCAGGCGGTCCTTCTTTATCTACCCACTGATTGATCGAGTACATCTGCCCAAAAGCAAACACAAGAAGTATCTGGCAATATACAAGACGTTCTTCTCGATCTTTCGGATCCAAGGTTAGAGCGTATACATGCTGAAGGCGTTCATGGAAAGCCGAGTCGCTTAGAAAAGAAAATATTGTACCGATGTATGCATGTTGTGCACGATACAAGCGTTGTGCAATGTCAAACGGTGGTAGTGGGGGTATCGCGGGATTGTTCGAGCGTCTGAGCCAGGCTGTATCCTCATGGTGGGGATACTTATGCCAAGCCAGAGTCTCGGTCGTCGGATTCAGCCTGTTAGCGATATTTGTAGAGGATGAGTTTCCCATAAAATCTACTCGCGTCAGATATAACAAGTTGCAGACATTAATTTGATATCAACCTACGGTATTCCCCTGCGTTGTCTAGGACCCAGATGTCTGTACCCATGAACCCCAGTTCGATGTCTTGGCCAGACGTCTCAGATGAGTTTGTAGCCTCGTTCTGATCATCCTGAACTGAGATATCTCTTCTGGCTTGAGCTTGAAGCTCGAAAAGATAGCTCTCCGAAACAGTTACCCTCTTCTCAGACTCAGAGTAGACGCAGGTACAACCCGCATCGCTGCAAGTCATGCACGGATATGGAGGATTCCCGATACATTTTGTCCGCCGTTTCCGACATCGATTACATGCTTTCACCGCCCGCTTGAGGATGTCCCCTCCCGGTTGGTGGAATTGCGCGATTGACTTGGAAGCTTGCATCTTGTGATGTTGGATGATGGACAGTTCATCAAGCCTGATATTCTGGCGGGGGCTGGCTCCTGTTGGCTGCCAGCGCTTTGACGCCATACCTAATTCAGCCAGTTTCCTACCAAGTAATTGGGTGTACAGATTTATCAGCCCCAGGACGATCCTACCTGTGCCCCGCGTTGGTCTGTGGCAATAAAGGCCATCTGGAGGCAGCCACTGAGTGTTAGCGAGTTACCCTATAACTGTAGAGGTCCAGAGTCCTCCGTATAGAGTATATACTACAATTCACAGCCAATTGATTAATTCTCCATAAACTAATAATAGTATGGCTTTAAAATCGGTTTATTTTTTTCTTCTGTTAGTATAGTATTTAAGGTATATACATGGAATTAGATTAAGCTGATAATATTCAATAATTGACTTGGCTTTTTATTTACTTATAGAAAAAGAAGAATTCATGTGGGACCATATATATCCAAGTAGAACTGGGCTGTGGCGTGCATGTTCAATGAAGGTGCTGAAAAGTGGAAACATAACCTTAGTACTATCGGGTTCCACTTTCCGATGGGACCATCACAGCACCCATCCATCTCTAAACAGCTCCCGACCCGCGGCAATAACGGATAGGAAAAGAAAGCAATGGGTGGCTGCAGGAAGAGAGATCCGACCACCTAGCTAAGACTATTTGCGAATCCGGAAGAAGGCATACTTATTAGTGTGATAATATATTAATATATTGCTACGAAATTTAAGCTTTCGAAGATTATGTTGCGCGTTCTGACTCGGAAATGCCTTGTGTATTTTGACATCTCAGTGACAGTGAATACAACAAAATGTTGGCTATTGTCTATGCTTTAATCTTAGGGTGTTCCTTTTTAATAAGGCACTTGTTGAACTCTTACCTTCGATTATCAAAGATTCCCGGCCCTTTTGCAGCCAAGCTTACCGATATTTGGCGATACCGTTTGCAAAACTCCAAAGGACATACCAGGAGGCTCATCTCCCTACATAAGAAATATGGTAAGGTTGTGCGCATCGGGCCCAACCACATCAGTATCAGCGATCCAGCCGCCATACCAATCGTCTATAGCACGAATCCAACCTGGCCCAAGGGTCCTTCATATTATAGTGCAGCACCGGTCAGCAAGAACCGAGCTGTACCTACCATTATCAGCATGAGCGAGGCTCAGCACACAGCAGTGCGAAAGTCTGTCGGTCGTGCCTTTACAACCAATTCCTTGCTTGATTATGAGAACTCCATTGAGGCAACCGCTGAAGAGCTTATTGAAGTTCTTAAAAAGCATAAGACAACAGATGTTGGCCAGTGGCTTCAGTTTTTTGCCATGGATATGTTGATCAGGATTGCATTTAGCGACTCCATTGGCTTATTGGATAAAGGCCAGGATATCGATGGTATCCTTTCCGCAGTTATGGCCCGATTTGACCACTGGGGCCAATGGGGTGCAGTGCCTACCGCTGACTATATTGTAAATAAGAGCCGACTTGCAACAGCTCTGAGAAGGTTCAGCGATAGTCCCCTTGCCAGGGTATCGCAGAGCATGCTCGAGGCAAGGAAGAGGGACGCCAACAAGCAAGTGTACAAAGACCTTTGCTCCAAATTTCTCGAAGGCCAGGCTAAATATCCCCAGCTTGTCAAACAGGACGAGATCTTGGGCATCATAATGTCCACCATTGGTGCGGGCGCTGATACAACGGCCGGTACACTGACATACACCCTGTATTTTCTTTCAAAGTATCCTGCTGCGAGAGAGAGGCTTCTGCAAGAGATACAGGACAGCCTTAAGGCCGGCACACTGTCAAGCACGCCCAAATGGGTAGAAGTGAACAGAATGCCCTACCTTGATGCTGTGCTGAGGGAATCGATGAGAATTCTACCCGTCGTATCCTGGGGTCTTGATAGAGTTGTTCCTTCGGCCGGCGTAACGATTGCGGGAGAGTTTATACCTGGAGGCACCATTGTCGGATGTCAGATCGATGCCATCCATCAAGACGAAGGCGTCTTTGGTAGGGATGCCTCAGAGTTCAGACCAGAACGCTGGTTAGAAGCAAGTGAAGAGCAGCGCCGGCAGATGGATCGCGCATTTCTCTCATTCAGCGCTGGTAAGAGGACATGCACAGGCGTCCACATTGCATGGCTAGAAATGAAGAAGACCTTGCCATTGATGCTGATGAACTTTGAGGTGAGTAATTTTAGTTGGATATGAAGTTATATGCAAATTCTAACCAAACTGCGAAGCTTGACCTTGTCGATCCGGATCAAGATATTAGAGAAGGTATTAGAATCAGTGCGGTCAAATATCCCCCTCCAGTCATGATGAAAGTTACGCCTAGAAGCATCATTGGTTGAAATGGTTCGTGATAGATAGGTTAATAAATAATGTGCAGCTTTATGATAGCTAAGCATTTCAGTAAGGCATTGCGTCTCAAATGGTCTCTATCCCATCAGCAATTATATCGCTATTAACCACTGTAATTGAAATACATAATGGGCCAAATACAATGGTATTAACGAGCCACTTCTAGATGAGTAATAGTACTGCTCATAGGCTCATAGTAATCTAATCAATTGCATGAATCTATGGAGAGAGTTTTATTTTAGATACTGACTTACATTGCAGAGCGAGCCGTCATAAACACCTCTCTGGGGTGAACGGCGTGCTATTCCGGATTTGCGCCCAACCAAAATCTACCTTACGTACAACACCGACGTAACTATTGCAAGCAATGCACTCTCCTTATGCACTACCGTGTTTCACAGTAAATGAGAATCTTTGGACCGAACTTAATTTTGGAGCAAAAGGGTGCCTTTCGTTCTAGCGACAATAATTGCTCTCCACCGAAGCATCACCCATCGGGACCCACAACCCGAAATCTAGCCATATTAGTGAGGCTATCGTCGGGGACCAGTATATCTTTTACCGACCGCTAAAGTCAGCAATTCGGCCAGTAAGGTGTTGACGAAATATATTATAACCAACTCTTCAATAATCAAGCGGTTCTTCCAAATCTTGGCATATTAATCTCTCAAGGACACAGTAGGGTTAGCGCTTGTATAACCACGGTGAGGCCATCGCAAGCGGTCTCCTCAGTATCGCCCTGCGCCACACATAAAGCAAGACTTGATCTCATATACAATTAACACTCAACATCGACACCATTACTTACGTTTGTATTTAATCTATTCGAAACTCTTTTTCCGTTTCGAAAGATGTCTACAACTGACATACGAGGAATTTGTGCGGAGGGCGTTCCGGCGAATCCACTCTATTCCCAAGGAGTTGTAGTCGGTAACATGGTATTTTTAGCTGGCGTTACGGGCGTCGACCCAGCGACAGGGAATATTGTGACAGGCACTGTCGGAGAACGCACAGTCAGTTATCTGACAATGTGTAACTAATTGTTCCTGCTAATTGTTTGTTAGACCCAAATACTGAACAACATTTCCAAAATCTTAGAGGCCGCTGGCAGTCATATACATAAAGCAGTGTGTGATTATCAAATACTTGTTATCTAAAAGATATGTTAACTTCTTGAGAATAGGTCAGGGTGAATATATTTTTGACCGACATGTCTGACTACAACCTGATGAATGAGGCCTATAAGCAAGTCTTTAACCAGGCAGTCAAACCAGTAAGCTCTTCACTTTTTTGGGTATGCATTTTCTTGACTATTTCTGTCAGGTTCGCACTTGCGTGGCAGTTAAGGAGTTACCTCGCGCAACAGATATCGAGATAGAAGTCACAGCAACTCTATAAATTAGTCACTAAATATTGACAACAATATAATAATAGTCTCTTATGAGGGCCGAAGTGTTGGTTATAACATTTAGGAATATGTATGTCTATACATCAACCCCACAAGCCAGACTCCAACTCTTAATACTCTCTCCTTTTAGCCCACCACAATTAGCAGGTGGCTGGGCAGCGACAGGGTGAGGAATAGGGTCATTGCAATTAGCGCTATGAAATCCAAGAATCTCCGCCTGATCAGTCGCATCAATACCATCACATTTATCGGCCTAATTTCCCGATGTTAGAATGGAGTACATGTCAACCATACTACCATTTTCCCAGTATTCATAGCACTGTCCGGGAGTCGCTTCCCCCACCCAGGTGTAGCCATCGGTCTGACCGTCTTTGCCACAATTGTTGGAGTACCTGTATGCTTTCACACCATCCCAACTGCGGGGAACATTCCTGCAGATGTTTAGGATTCTTGTCAGCAAATCTTTGTTCAAGTGTAGTGCATCAAGGCTTTCATACTCAGCTTCTCCAGCGTTCTCCGAAAAAAGGTCGGATCTTAACAATGTCGGACAGAAAAGAAAGGCACTAAGCGCACCGAGAATGATATTCTTAACCGCCATCATTTCAATGTTACAATTTGTGCAGCAAGTGAGGATATAGTTGAGTACAACAATCTAGGAAAAATATTGCTGTTAAAATACTGAATGTAAGAATATAATGAGGGCATTGGAGCCTTTGTATGGGAGACCTCTCAAATAGGAATCTGTTCCTACTGTAGTTGGATCAAATAAGCAACTTCTGCATAGCTTTCCAAACAAGTAATCCAAAAACTTCTCTATATAGATTATATACTAATTTTAGTAAATATTATATAAATATTGTTCCTTTAAAAGGGAGATAAAGTTAATGTTTAATATAAATACAGCTGGAAAATTTGAATTTTTGCGCGGCGATAACTTAATAAGGACTAAACTCAGGATTTGATCTAGCAACCTACGGTCCTAGTCGTTAATTCTTTTTTGTTACGAGACTCTTGTCTACAAAGGAGAATAAAGCAACTACTTTACCCGATAAGCTAGTAACAGTGCATCTACCTACAAGAAGAATGTAGTAATAACTCAACACGGATTAATCATTCTGCAGTCCTGTTATAGTTGAATAAGCGAGAAGCTGCCCTCTATGGATTAGCAGCAAGCGAGGGAAAATATGTAACCAGTGCTTCTACTTTGAAGCACATATTTAGGATGAACCTCCTTGGGATTTGTTGGCTCTCATTCTGGTCAATAACGAAGAATGAATTGCCAGTTTCAATGCGATCTTTTGTTAGGAAAGTGGGTCTCAGGGCGTGCAACACTATAACGATGAACTGCATAACAGAGCATTTTCTGTTCCGGGAGGGAGCAACTTCTGAATAGGAACTTGAAGCCACTTGCCTGCATTGACAAGGCCAGGATATTGGTGTTAGTAGCGATTGTTTAATAGTATGGATATGAGCCTGAAAGTGGCTCTAACTTACGCCCCAGCGTAACACTGCAGGGAAATTGGGCGTCAAGCGTGTACCACAATAGTAATAAGCTGCATAATGGGACATTATCTATTCCGGGAGGGAGCAACTTCCAAATCTGAACATGAAGCCACTTTCCTGCATCTTCAAGTCTAGAATATTGAATACTGTTGCTATATTACGGTTGAGAAATCGACAAACGCTCTCCTTTATTGTGCAGAAGGGCCTTTTGTAATGCTTATATTTCCTCTACACTGGGCTATTTGCTCAAGTTCAGGGCAGCATTTCATTGTGTAACCCACATTGCCCTTGTATAACACAGAGTATCGAATGATGTCACCGTCTACAGGGTGGGTGAAATTTGCATTGAAGAGCCGCTATTGGATACGATAATAAGTATATAAAAATGCTGGGACCTTGACTATTCCTGTGATCCGACATCTTATTGACTCGTTTTTCTTAACTTCCTCATTTTCAAAAATAAGTCTCAGAGATTGGTGCAATGTGCCACCTACTGTTCACCCTTTTAGTTGCCCAGACTTTGGCTTCTGGTACTTTAGCAACCATAGCGACGGGCCATCATTGAGATGGGACTCAGTGTAAGATCTGGGCGTTAACAAGGAATTTGACGCAAGGCTAACATTACACAGCGGCTTGGATTCTACCAGGAGGAGATGGATGCCCGATTGGGTCATTCACCGGAGCCCGTGTGGAAGGGCCTTTGAATTGAGCAACGGCTTTACATACCACCTTGCATATTGTGGAACGTCAGATTTTGCCCTGTATAATAGCGATGGTAGCTTTAACCATCAATGCATTGCCCAAAAGGCACATGGATGTAACTTGCCGGGCGGGGATGCAATGACATACTCCTATTTATGTTAGAGCCCAAGAGTTTAGTTTGGCTCATATTAATCAATGAATTCCAGTTTTATAAATTATAAATTAAACTATACCCCAACGGCATTTAATCTGTGAAAGTTATATGAGGAAAATATCCTCGTATAAAGACATCCGGACAATCCTATATTAATGATGATATATAATTCTACTATATATATTATACTTTCTGTATATATCTATTTCTTAGGAACTAGGTCATCCAATCATGTCCCCTTTATGGCCCTACAGCCACTGTTGGTTCCCAAAATGTGACACAAAGGCACCGGCATCTTTCTCGACGGTGGCGTTGTGAACGACCTTGAGCACGTCCGCGACCGCTTCTGAGGGCTGCGCAGGACCCGTGAAGTTAGGCTGGTACTTCTGAAAGGCTGCCCCCATGGCCATGAGATTGTTTAACTGCTTTTTGCTCGGATTGGGCATATGACCTGTGTCAACTGTCCCAGGGCACACGGCCAGGAAAAGGATTCCTTCATCGATGTACTGCGCTTGGAATTTTGTTATGAGTGTGTTCAGCGCGCCCTTGCTGACCACGTAAGGAAAGCTCAGAGTGAGCTTAAAGTTTTTGGTCATGACCTGTTCGGCCAAACCCGACGAGATGGCAATGACCTTTTTGGCTGAACCATTTCGGATAAGTGGAATAAAAAAGTTGAACAGATGTGCGTTGCCAACCACGTTGACGCGAAATAAGTCCAACATGTCTTCTTCGAGCGCCTTAGGATCAGCCGAGGCCAGGTCCTGGACGTCGTCCAGGCCGGACCAATCCGAGATCTTGCCCGCGTTCGCGATGAGGTAGTCAAGTCTGCCATTGGTTGCCTTAGATACATTGTCTATAGAAGCCTTGAGGGCATCACTATCGGTTATGTCGGCCTGGACAACTGTAATGTTGGAGGCACCGATCTCAGCGGCTATCTTCTTCTCAGTTGCCTCCTTGTTTCGGACGAGAGCCACTACATTGTTCTTGGGGTTGGCTGATAATTGGCGGACGAACTCAAACTGTAGGAGTAGTTAAGAGATCGTCAACTCATGCAATTTCACATAATTCTAGAAATCCAATGGATACATACTCCGATGCCGCGCGAAGCGCCAGTGACGAGATAAGCGGCCATGTTATAGCAATTTGTACGACAGTCAGTGAAAAACAGGTAATTTGAGTACGATTAGTGAAGATTTATTGATTGTATTGGTCATTCTTTAGCCGGATATTAGTGCGAAGCGTGATGCTTTATATATTGTTGAAGACACCGCGTGGTCCACAGCTCAGGTGATGATTTTTGAGTATGGTAGGCATCCAGCACCTTCCGCCTCAATAAAATGAGCTTCATTAGCTTGGAGAGCACAGCACTCGCGCGGATAGTTGCAAGATAGCGGAATTGAAAGAACATTACTCACCTACCCTGAATTCGGGGTCCAGTTGCGGCGACCCACACCAAGGACTCGTGGAAAGTTACCTTGGTGGATCCGGTTGGCTCCAAATTAGGTTCTTGATTGGCTCCCTCCTAAGATCGACTCTGGGAAGCCTTGCCTACCTAGTGGGGTTAATGGGGTTACCTAAGTTAAGCAGCAGTTTCACCACTTCCTGCATCCAGGTGACGACTCCTCGCTTACTTATCTACCGTTCTACTCTGCGTATATCTTCTCGTCCGATTAAACCGTCCGTCTCGCAAAAACTTGACTTACTCGTCCCAGCTGGACCCGCACCGTCATGGCGTCGAAGCCAGTTGACCAACAGAAGAAGACAAGAAGAGGATGCTGGACTTGCAAAGGTGAAGCTTCAATCCTCCCATTGGGTGCTTGTAAGGTGGATGCACTGACGGAACCCCCCGTTGATGGAATCGGTATGCAGATCGTCGGGTTTCCTGCGACCGTCAAGTGCCCAGCTGTTCGAATTGCGTCAGATCTAAACGAAAATGTTTGGGTTACGGCATGCGACTCTCATGGCCACGAAGCAGCGACCCCAAAAGAGCCATTGTGGCTATGTCAAACGCGCACTCACTCCCAGCACAAAGAACCGAGAAGCGCCGCTCTACGGAGCTGAGCCTAATGCACACATCTTCCAGAGACATCGAAATGTATCACTACCTTCGAAAGCCTCAAAGTAGGGCATGTACGTTTCTTTCCATCTTTAAAGTCAACATCACTGCGGTCCTATAAGGGTGCCAAGAGCTGACCCATTCGTGACCTGCGCACTCAGATGAGAGACAGCCGGCTCAATTTGTTTTCCCTCCACCGCCTCTGCCATGGTCTCCGGGCAACCCTGACTCCAACATTTTGGAGCTAATAGACTATTGTAAGCCTGTTGATCTCGGAATTTCCTGGGTGGTTGGGTTTCTGTTGTTGACCCCCTTCCCTTGCAGTCGCCAATGTGACTTACTCGACGCTGTCGGTTTTGGGTGACGATTCCGGTCCCCTGCGAAACCTCCTGATTCGTATGATATTTTCCAGTAGTGGACTCCCCACTTTTGCACTCAAGTCCTCGCTGCTGGCCGTGTCTTCACTGCATCGTGACGGTCTGCAGGACTTGGCTTTCCGGTATAAGATCGCCGCCATCAATACTCTTGCGGAGTCGGCTAAATCTGGACCCCCAGGTGCCCCGGAATCTGCACAGCATGCTGCTGCCTGTATGCTTTTGGCTACTTTTGAGATCCAGCACCACTCCGAGTCTTCAGGTCAATGGGTCTTTTATGTTCGTGGTGCCAAGCACATCATCCAAACTACTGGCCTTGACGAACGATCCGAAGCGGAGCTTAATCCTCTTCTAGACTGGATTTACTATCTGGACATTATGTCATGGTTTGTTATGCGGCATTGGCGCCACTCTTCCACACTGCCACAATCTACTACAGATACGATTGCTCCGGCTCGTGGGAAGTGGCCTTTAGTAAGTACAACGAAGCATGACACACACACTTACTTCGTATACGGATGCTAGCGTCAAAGTAGCCTGAACTGACCTTCTGCGATAGTTGTTGAATCGCACCCAATCAGTTCGTAAAGTTTTGGACCCTATTGCTGCTATATTAGATATTCTTGTTGAGCCCCATGATCCCCGAGCCAAGACCGTGGAGTATCAAAGTCAACTCATTCAACTAGAGGGTACACTTATTGACAAACTCATGCTGAAGACCACTATCACAGAGTCAGACGCGGAAGAAGATATTATAACAGAGCTTTATCGGCTTGCAACCCTTGTATACTTGTGTTGTGGATCAGCAAGCCCTTGTATTCGAGATCGACGGCTAGATGCCCTGATCGATCGGGGATTTTACCTCATCAAAAAACTCAACACATGTGAGCGGACTTTCCCGCTCATACTGCTTGGTTCCGAGGCACGCAACGACGAGGAACGGATGGTTCTACTCGAACTTATTCAAAGGACTGAGGCGAGTCACAACGACAGCAACCTCATGCGTACGAAAACGGGCCTTGCAATGTTGTGGTCACAGCGCGATCTTGAAGCCGACGAAGATGAATACAGCGACCTAAGCTACCTCCGCAGAATGGACACTGTCATCAGCTCTGCATGTACGCTACCATTCTTCTCTTAATATTCGAGGTACAGAATCTTCATTTTCACTATCTCATTCGGTAAAAAAAAATGACGGTATTTAAAGTGCTTGGAAAGGAAGTGGGGGAATATATATTGAGGATCAGTCTCGGTGCTATGGGTAAAAAGCTCCCCTACTTAAATCACTAAGAATACTGGCTTTCTTTATAGTGCCTAGCGTTGATTATCTATTTTGAGGTTTGTTCGCGGTAAGGAGTATAGGCATTTTGTATAGCCGCAGCATCGGTTTAGACTGTGTTGTGTATGCTGGGATTCTGCGGCAGGGATAGACGTACATTTAACGGGACAAACTTAACAATATTTATATATGCACAAAGCTCAGGTGGTAATTATTCTAGTGTAACCAGTGCATAATACTCCGTAATCAGCATTCGTTTCTTGCACACTACCGTTTTATTCATGTTTCTTCCCAAGACACCCTTGTTACCATGCGCCGCAGCAGTGTCATTGCTGTTTGATGCATGTCATCCTCCATCATTGGATCCAAGCCCAGATCAAGCAAATATTTGAACCTATTAGTCGATCTAGTAGTGGCTACATGCAAGAGCCCTCGACCGTGATTGTCCTTGACGAAAAAGTCTGCACCTAACTCCTTGGGCATCATGGACACATGCTTTTCTGCACTTATATCTCGAGACAGCATTATACTATATGAATTTAATGGTGTTTCTATTCTTTGTGGCTTTACGCTGCGCGACTACACAGAGCGGCGTTTCCCCTTTCGAGTTTCGTGCATTGACATCCACCCCTTTACTTGCAAAATGCCAAAACAGGTCGCGCCCCAGGTCCCAGGTGCTTTGCCAATATGTGTAAGACGCTGTCGCCGTTATGATTGACGGCCAATGGGTCTGCTATCGCTGACAACAGAAACATTGCCAAAGATGAATCGGCGCTTTTCGTGGCATAACCAAGCGCATAGTGCAAGGGGGTATCGCCGTTGGCATCCACCTGGTTGATTAGAATTGGGGCCTCTTTGAGCGTCTTTCCCAGAGACTGTCTATATTCCCTGGAATGTCCATCAATTGTGCCAATCATATAATGCAAGACATTTCGACCGAAGTTGTCTCGTGCTGTCAGATCAGCACCTAGTGAGATCAATCGCTGAAATATGGCGACTGCACGTTTAGCTTTCTGCGTATCTGTCTTGGGTAGAACGATCGTATCATCCGGACCAATGTTTTTGTTCATTCATATAGCATGCAAGAGAGTCCGACCTCTGGCGTCTCGGTGATTGGTGTCTAATCCTAGGTAGTAGAGAAGACTGTTGGCCAACTTTCCTTCAATGAATAGCTCGTGTAATACTGTACACTCTTTGTAGCCTCTAGGAACCTCAATCGAGGGCAAAGGATTTCCTTCTGCGGTCGAACACGTCATCTTGCACCTCTCGCTTGGACAAGAATTTTGCAAACGGATTGGCACCGTGGTCTAGCAATGCCTGCATCATTTTATCGGCCACATCGGGATCTCGATGATACAGACTGGGGATCGCTATTCTGGTCTAATCTCATCCCGACATCATATAGCGGATATTCTTGGCAAGGGTCTAAGCGATGTCTACGATATAATACAGCAATCCTATGTCGAGGTTGGTTTTCTTCTACCTCTTCGAGCGGCTTATCTCAGCGTATATTTGGGTCAATTCCCATCTATAGAGGAGCTTCACGTGTGTCTACACTCTGAACCTCGATCGCGGCAAATACCACATCCACAGTCACTATGGCCCCATACGACATTAAAAGATTGACCATGTCTATTTTGAACTGCGCGTGCGTAAGACAGCCCTGTCCCATGCCATCAACAGCATTGATGTCTGCCCCAGCGTCGATCAAGATTCTAGCTGCCTCCGTATGAAATAGACCATAATCAGATCCATGCAGTGTTATGTGAGGTGAAATCTGCAGACCTATACTTCTCTTGATGCCTGGCCATCTAACACGAAGCCAGGCCCTTCTTGTTTTGTTGCATCCAAATAACTCATCAAAATGTGCCTTGACTTCTGTTTCATCCTGTTCAGCGGCTTCGGACAGTTGAGTGGTGCCAGTTACTCGCTGCGTAACTCGAACAATAGGTGCTCCAGCCTTGACTGAATTTCTTCCAAAGATACAATAGATTGATGATCTGGCTTGTCATTTAGCTCATACTCTGATTCGCATGTTGAATCAGAGTATGAGTCCTCAACTTCCATAGCCTCCAAGCATCCGGCTTTTAGGTATTTCAAACATATTATAGCAATCTGTGCATGTGTTTGACCAGCTTGTGAGAATGGCATTTTCAGTCCATCATGATCTGCCAGTCCACGTGTTCGTCGAATACCCCTAAAATATTCTGCAAATATTGATGAATGACAGAGACTCTCTCGTCTGTAAAAACTTCGAGTAGTGGCCCACAAGAAGCCCTGGTCATGTCCTTGTAGCTGCAATGTTTTGCAAAGATATATGATTAAGGTTGATGGCCATGACTATATCGGCGAGCTCGAGTAGTCGCAATGGACGAATGATGTGAGTTACTAGCTGTAGAATTAAGTGTTGGATATTTGACGCAACACCAAATTTTTCGCAATATTCTTTGATGAGATTTTAAAAACTGTTCATTCATGTTCCTGGAAGCTATTGAAGGATATTCTCTACATTTGTATCGACGCCTTCTCTAAGAAAAGTGTCCGTGGCTAACTTGGCGTAGATGAATAATTCGTTCGCCCGGCCAGGTACTGCAGCCATAATGACCGGTCAGCGGCTCTCCGCAATGGTAGATTGGGATAGGAGAGTTCGTACATATATCGTAATATCAATGTTGATCAATCCTTCTTCTAGGCGGAGGCGAAGACCATGAGATTTTTTAAGCTGCCCTTCTCTATTTGGGTTTGGACGACTCGTGACCAAATTTTTGACTGTTTCGGGTTACCGCTGGCCAAGAGCCACAAGCTCTTTGAGAAATAGTTTTGGCTGGGATCTGGTCTGCCTTGCATGATGGAGCTCACCCCATCGCAATTATGCGGGCTTGGGGCATCATCAAAGGTATTTGACCCGAGTGCTAGGTTGTGGCTATCTTCTTCTGAGAGGCCGAACACGCTGGTCAGGCCTTCAGCAAGGCGATTATTATATCCGCAAATTTCAAGCCGGGTGTTCAACCAATATGATAACATAACATTATATTACTGATTATCTTTAATCGCCGATTTTTAGGTAATGGTGCACCATCATTGTTGAGTACTAGGAATGTATGAGATAAATCTCCAAACAGTGTTGATTTCAGCGTCGAGTTACTCCTGAGTAAATAGATTCTTTTGCATCATGCAGACTATGAAATATTGAAATAGTACGGACTTCCGTCTAGATATCGCATTCACCGAGAGTAAGGAGATTTGAATAGCCGAGGTGCCCATCCCAGAATAAAAGTGAAAAGCCCTAAGGACTGAAGAACGCAGCTACGAGAGTGCAGTACGCTGTTGCTGCATAAGTTGAACTTGGCGCTCAGTCATACTATCTCCTAATTTCTCACCCACAAATTCTGTTTGTGTTGAGAGGGAGAATAAGCAAGACAAACTGTAGAGGTCGAGATACTGTATCTGCGCAAGTAAATAGACATCGCAAGAGACCTAACAGCCATTAAATAAGAATAAAAAGAAGCCACCGGTATTTGCAGCAGTCGTCATTTGCTTATGGACTTCTACAAGGGGAGAGAAGTGTCTGCGTGCAGATTGCTTTGGCGGCACTTGTGTTTTGTGGATGGCATTGTTAGAACCCATGTGGCGTCATGCTTGATCCAATGCACGCGAAAGCAATCTGTGTTAGTTGTTGGCATATACCACCTTTCAAACCGCACATATAGAGATAGGGAATTTAGAACTTAAGATCATAATAGTGCTCTACTTGAAACCAAAGGATTAAAACCGGAATCGAGGCTTTTTTCTTGGCCTGTGAATGAACCTACTTCAATCTTTTAATATACCAATTACTACCGGCTAATCCGTACAAATCAATAGATTTGTGTCACCAATCTAAGCTTTTACTAATAAGTATAGAACCTTTGTCAATATACGAAATGCACTGGAACTTAGTTTTCCACCTTCCTTGTTGAGATATTAGGATTTTCTTGGCACATTGAGATTCCCTTGGCATCTTGTTAGTAAGTGATATACTGCGGGGACGGAGAGTAAACATATTAACTCGGCACCGAGACGGAGTGTTGGGGCCGGTCCAGGCTACCAAAAAGATTCCTTTGACTGTTTGTGCACTAATACATACATCAAATAGATGAAGCGTAGCTTGATATACAATAATACAAAATAGGAATGTAACATAAATAACTTTGAGGAAGGTAAGGTGGCTGTGAATTATTGGCCAGTAAATCATCGGTGTGGAACTGTCCTTACTAGGCAGTGGTATATCTTTTCAATGTGAAAAGTATAAGAACCGAAACAATAGCGCACCACAAAAAAAAAGTTTAACACATCTCTCATACGCCCAATTTAAATAGCATCAGCAATCTTTTTTCTTCTTCTATAAAATCATGAAACGTTCTTTGCTATCAATTCTTGCATTAGCGGTTAATGCTAGTGAGGCATGCCTAACTATACAAGGCTCATGCCAATCGGGCTCTGTTAGCCCCTACGTTAGCATTGGAGCAAATGACAACAATCAAGCATCATGCCAAACAAGTTGCAGCAATTTTGGCCATTGTGACATGCGGTGCAGTGGGGCTGTCAACAGCGCATGGGTGGAAAACTGTCAATATTTACACTGGAACACTGGCCATGGTAACTACGTGGTTGACATGCACCCCAGTGTTACTACTACATGTGTCCGGACGTGTGGCGCTACAGGAGCTTGTTGTGAATTTGAGAACTTTTACAAGGTGGATACACGGGCTTTTTGCTAAGATCTTTAATCCAAAAAGTGTGAGCCTATAATGTGTGTTTAGACGTATATAAACAGTTTTACTAATGTACAAGCAGTAGGCCAAATGTTGGATTTTGCTTTCAAGATACATGGCCTCAATAGCCAATTTTCGAAGTAGCAAGCGAAAACATTTGTTATCCAACAAGGTATTTCTGAGCATAATTCCTGAGATAATACTTTTCAAAATATGTTTATACGATTTGATAGACACAAAAGGGTTGTTATCAGCACGAAGATAAATTGCATAGTTTCTCCTGTGTGACTTTGGGTTGGTATATCGACTGGCAATATTTGTAGAGATTTGTCTTGACGTGCTATGTATCTTGCCGTTTCCCCATATATCTCTTCAATGTCATTTGCACACTATACTTATATCATCCAACGAACGCTTCATAAAAGCTCCATTATGCAAAGATTGAAGTCAACTTATCGCTTCACTATGAGACACTTTCTTGAGACTGATATCATAACTTACGCTAAAACCATCTAAGATCCAACTGGTAATGCTGTTAGCTATTAGGGCCATTCATAAAAAGGAATAACAGGACTATTTGATCTACCTTGAGCACTCCTTTCACTCTCGGAACAAGGCTTGAACGTCAGCTAGAGGTTATTTCTGGGAGTGTAATCTGCTTGATTCTTTCCAATTAGAAAGCGAAAAGCAATTACGCCTGATAGAAATTTAGTTGGTCTAGGCCCAGCTTGATCAAGATTTTCTGCCGATTTGACGTTCAATTGTGGGAGCAAAAGCCTCGTCAATGGATATTGCTTATTAGTTCTGGAAGCTTGGGTGTTTTAATGGCTTATTATAGAGGTTTATCATATTAAGAAACTGTATTGCGAGTATAGACTTATTTTGGCTTGAATTTATCGGCATCAATTTAAAACTTCCGAATCAACAGTACAGGATGGGAACAGGTGCTAAGATGGGCTATGGGTTCAGGTACCCGGAATTCATTGACTGCTAGCAGAATCAGGAGGAGGATCTCCATCTAAAAGCGAGTGCCTTTTTGGGCATATTATATCCGCTCTCGAGGTAGTTAGTCTACCGTGATGATTACTAGGATCGCTTTAATTGCCATTTCAATTGGCATGTTCATAGCGCGCTCTATAACCTACACTATATCGATATCTATATATTCAAAAAAAAAAAAAAAAAAAAAAAAAAACTATTTACTATAGAGAATATAGCTTAATTATTTATCTACGAGATAATATAACAATATTACCTAAACATTTTGTTTAAATCCTGTTTGTTTCTACAAGTCCATAAATGAATATATGTCTATATTTCAAAATGTAATACAAGTCATAGCTGCTTCAGTACCACAAATCCTACAACTGCTTGAGAGCTTTACAAGTTCTCTTTAAGATAAATGATATCTCTATACACTACCGCTATTGACTATTTTGAAATACTCTGTGATATACTATTTCTCTTAATTGGACAAATGAGTCTATCTCAGTAGCCGAGCTAAGAGTAAATATAACTAATTCTGTATTGGGTCTTGGATTATTTAAAGAAGAAAATAAAAATAGAACTCTACTTATAAACTGGAAAAGGACTACTACTTACTTTGATATACTAAATTCCTAGGATATACACAGAGCCCCAATCCCGGTTTTAGCACCATATGTTAGCTAGAAGTAATTATGAGAAAGCTTAAGCTACTTCTTTTGGTACAGCAGGACTTTGTATTCCTTCCACAGTTTGGCTTGCCTCTTTGTTCCTTTGTTGCATATATCGCTCCCGTTCTGCCCTTTCTGTGGCTATAACTGCCATCTCTTGCTGCATACCTTTTTTCCACATCCGCGGAAACCTAGTATATTAATATTCTTCAATTAACCAAGGCTTCAGTTCAATACTTACCACCACCAAATAAATATAAATCCAACGCCGCAGATTGAACTAAGCGAAGCAACTGGTATTACCCAGCTTGGGGAACCCATTCTGTAAATTGAAGAAATCCCGCTCTATAAAAGCTTAATTTCGCTGCCTTATTACCAATCCGGCTGGTTGCTATTATAGGAATGTAGTGATTGAGAGGCTGAGATAACAAAGCACTAATATTCATATACGCCTGCAGCTTATGCACTGCAGATAGGGAGTTTCACTGCTCCTATGTGAGCTTATTTTAACCTTAGTGTAGAGCAATACTAGTTCTACAAGCAACGCATATTTCAAGATTTTACAAGATTAAATACTGAAGCACCAAACGCTCATAGGAAAAGACCTACCCAAAGACGAGTGATCCATCAATAAAGGAATCCACAGTATATTAAACTATTCCTTATTCTCTAAGCATCTTGAAGGACCACCGAGGTAGACCCGGTGGTTTAGGCGAATCATAAGATTAGGATATTAAACTACATTGAGCATTGGTTAATACAGCTACAGTTAAGAAGGACTTATGTTTACTTAGCCAGGGTATGCGGGGGAAACGCCGGGGCTAGCATATCCACCCCACCAACAAACAAAAAGCTAGTGCATTTTCTTTCTCTTAATATTGAGCTTTAAAATTAATACTATAGGTGGAATACGGGAATACGGCATTCCACACCGAAAAAGGCCCGTTTTTACGGTGATTCCAAAGACCTGGAGATTTATGGCATTTGATAGAAGCCAGTATTCTAATACTTTCGGAGTTAGCTGCAGCCAAAGGTTATAAGAAAATGTCAATTGATTAACTGTTGAAAGATTGCTAGCTACATTGTGCAGCTGTATATTCCGTAGCATTCTTTTACTTTTGAGTGCTGAAGGCATTGATATAATAATTCACTATACTGGCTGCTCCAAATTGCGCCTCTAGCTGAGAGTTCCGCTCAACATTCTTGGTTTAGGGAATTGCAAAACCTATATTGGCTACTTGAATCTCTATATAGTTACTTTTTCATCAGAGGATCTTTAAAAAAAATAACTTGCACCGTGATATCATCCCTTATATCTCGGCTAACCGGCGTGCTTATAGTCAATAACCCGCGGAACAAACCTCGTCTCCTGCCACCCAATGCGTTCTTCACTAAGCAAACAGCTGCATTATCAAGGTCTTCGATAGCAAAGTACTCAGGTGTAGCTTTATAGCTGGGATATCCGTCGTTATCCACTGTGTAACCAGTGATTTTGGCATCTTCCACCTCTTCTGCTTTTCCGTTGCGATAAGCTTCCAGCCAGCGAGATACACAGGTCACTGCGTCATCATTAGACATAACATCCCAGAGCCCATCTGAGGCGAGAATCACGAAGTCCGATGGCTGAACTGTTCGAGTTGTTACCTCTGGGGCAGCAGTCATATAGGGGGGCGTTTTGGACTTGGGACGAGCAGCGCTGCCATAAAAGTTGGATTGCAGAAAGTTGATGAAGTCGTTGGTCCATTTCCACCGATGGTCACCAAATCCCCTGGTTACGGCAATTCCCATCAGCCTCCCTGTCTCAGAACTGAGAATATCACCGCCTTCCCCAGGGTGCTCAGCATTCAACCTCTTCACCTCCTCTTCATTAAAACCAGTCTGGTCCTTGCTCAATGCGTGGGCTGTGAATGTACCAGTATCTGAGGACCACAGTCCTAAAACAGCACGCGAGTCTCCTGCTACAGCTGTACGCAGAGTAGAAGTTTTAGGCTCATACATGGTGAGTAGAGCACATGAGCCAGCAAAAGCTGGAGCTAGGACAGAATTAACTTCGGCAGATCCTGGTTCGTTCTCTGCTTCAACCGCTTTGCGGGCATTAGTCATGATGCGCTCATCAAGGCTTGTAAAAGCTGTTTTGATAGCCATATCAATGGCTTCCCCAGAACTGCGGCTGCGTATCCCACTCAAATATAAAGAAACATATGGGATGAGTGTGTCTTTTAACACTTTTGATGTCGCCCAACCGCTTTGCACAGAGGTTAGTTTGTTACGGATTAGTGCCTGCCACCAAACAATTTCACTCACGCATGACCATCAAAAACACCAGCAAACAGTGTTTTCTCGCCGTTGATCCCTTGCCCTATACCAATTGACCATTCATCCTCTACTGGGTTGTTACTGGCCACACGTGTAACATCGAGGCGACCCCTCATTTTATTCCCAGTGGCAAAAATAAACGACTGAGCTTGTTCTCGCAGTCTTATATTCGCGGATTCTAGATCCAATGCCTTCACTGGAGAAACTAGAGGGATATCTACTTCTGAAGCCACAGGCTCAACAGCAGGAACTGTAGATGTGTTGTTGCTGACTGACTTGTTACTAGACCAATACAACCCTCCTAGAGTGACAATAACCCCGCTTAAACCCCAAACAACAAAGGTGTTCGGCCGAGAAGACAAGGTCTTTAGCGAATAGGAAGAGGAATACCATCGTGGATAGATATATCGCCGGTGTGTAATCCCTTGTTTATTAAGCTGCGGTTTGGCGGCTACGCGAATAGTAAAGAAAGAAGCCATGATTTCGTGGAGAGTTTTCGTGGAAAAGCATTTCCCTATACCATATTTTGTGCATTATAAACTCTAAAATAGCTGCGTTCAAGGCCCTACAGAGTAAGCGCTTACCGGAATAATCAAGGACCGATAAGTATTCTCACAGTTAGTCAGGCGTCCAAATATGTCGATTGTTTGTTTCTCATGGACAATTTGCTCAGAGACGATTATTAATCATTGATTGGAGTAGAAAGATTCGTTCAGGAGTTATTCTGTACTCCTCCCTGATACTTGGCCATTTTTAGTTAGTTATATTTCAAGAAGCAAACTATTTAGCGAAGTATTATGTATTAGATAGCAAAAGCTTTTTGCATCTTACGATAGAAAGGAAGGTTGAAATAGCCGGTTTGCCATAAAGAAAGACGTATAATAAAAGCCTGCATATTATGCAGGAGTAGGACATATAACACTGCACGAAGGAGTTAATAAAATACTTCTCCGTAGTTCGAGGTCTTACAATCAACCTTAATAGTATGCTGGAAAATAGGAATCGCAATTAAATAAAAGTCACATCGCTGTTGAAGCATAGTACGTCTATCAAATGCCCAAAAGTTACTAAAAAAGCAAACTATCGGTAATAGTATAGATACAAGTCTTTACTTTAATTGGCTCAACACAAAATTACTCTAATTTCTTAAAATGGAAGTTTCAGAGTCTCATAGAAGCCGCAACAAGGTAAACTTGTAATTATTTGCTTCAATGGTGGCTTACGGAGATATTATTTTCCAAAGCCATAAATGTATACAAACAATAAGCTTGGATATGTAACAAGTTAACTGCTTTTCCTCTCAAACGTCAGCTTTTCCTCTATATGAATAATTGAATAAGCTTGAAATATACATTCATATTATACGTAGAGTACGGAGTACTGTGCACACAGTAAGCAAAATAGTCTCTCATTAAAGCCCCACATTTTATTATACTGCCAATCAATGAGCCTATAGAAAAGGATAATCCTCGAGTCACCGCCTGACGCTAAACTAGATGCAAAACAATTGCCTGGTACCGCTAGTTTGCATTTTTTATTTTCACTCCTGTAACTAACTTTGCAGTGTTTTGCTGTTCACTATATACTGTTATTTCTACTAAACTTTTGGCATTTATTGTCGCATGGTTAAACAATGGATAATATAGAGCTTGTAGGCAGCAACGACAGCTTTCCGCGAAAGAGAATTTTGGCCGCATGTGAGGCTTGCCGGGATAACAAGATTCGATGCCGGCCAAGCGAGAAGCTTGGTGTCTGTCGCAAGTACATGCCCTCCACATGTGGCTGTTACCTCTGGCGGCCCTCGACGGCCATGAAAACCTGGGGCTGACAATTATCGAATTAGGTGTCTTGCTTCAAAGCGAGAATGCATTGTGAGGACCAAGCCGCGAGTTCGGCGCATAGTGTAAGTCTAACAATAGATCAGTCTCCTTTGGTATATCGTAAGTGCTGATTGATTCACTGCTTCATAGCATAGAACAAAATGTACTGCCTGAGACAAACCATCAACCTCTTTCTGGACCATCCAAAAGTTTCACCATTGATTTCAAAATACCATTAAAGGCGGAGGTTGAAGAGAACTTTGAGGCTCTTCGGGATGCTCACGCTAACTTTTTCGACAATCTATTCTCCCTCGACACTGAACCTATCCCATCCCAATTCAAGGCCGCCACAAATAGCGTAGACATGACTCTCACACCCTCAGCGCACTCTGATTCTGACCCAGATATCCACGTCAAACCTTCCTTTAACCTTGCCTCTGCCGAATCTCTTTTGATGTCATTCCGCTCCATGCTGTGCCATTTCCCTTGCATTATACTATCCCCTGATGCATCCGTCTCCCGACTCGCGAAAACACAACCTTTTGTCCTTCTAGCTATCCTAGCAGCAGCGTCTGGGTCACAAAATTTACAGGGCAATAGTCTGTATGATGAAGAGTTCAGGAAGGTGCTGGGATTGAAGTTTGTCGCTGGCGGGGAAAGAACACTGGAAGTCTTGCAGGGAATCCTCATCTACTGTGGCTGGTATGCAAATATGATAGGCTTTGCCAGGCACTCAAGAACTGTTAGCAGAAATATTGACGACATATTACTAGGTATCCCTTTCATCTTCGCCCAAGAAACAAACACGCCTTCCATTACATCTGCATGGCTACTGATGTTGTTCATGACCTTAAATTGGATCAAGAAACTCCAATTGGCCTGTACAACCCCGAGGCGCCAGTAGCGGTCCAGCATCTCGATAACATTCGTGCGTACCTAGGTTACTTTTACCTTGTCTCTTCGTAAGATGCAAACCCAAAGTTTTCAAAGAGTCTCCTGCCCTCTAACGCAGTCTCAGTATCCCGGTACAATGGCAGAGTCGCAGCCACATAACACCTGTCTTTACTAGCTGGACAGCAACCTGCTGTAGCATTCTTGAACGTTGCAATTCTGCGGAGAACGATGTTATACTTGCGTCACTGGCTCGACTATCTAGTACGGCTACAGCCGCGCTGCACACAATCCACCATGATACAGGTAACACGCATCAACAAAGCCAACTCGTGTTACTGGGTCTCGAAGCACAGCTTCGGGATACAGAGTCGCTCATACCATCCCATATTGCTTCTACGCGTATGTCTTGATGTCTTCAACTGTTACTCAAGCTACCTATCCTCCACTGATGTTCCGCATCTGTTACTAACACTCTCAAAGCAATAATATACATGCACAGCATATTCGTCCATCTCTGCTTGAAAGATGGTGCACTTGTTAGATTGCCGCGTCTGCCCCCACACTTGGTCAAAGGACGCCTGCCACTGCCTCCAATAGCATCTGAGTTGTATGCCAGTATAGACATCATACGCGAACTGCTCAGCTATGTCCTAAGTCTTGATGAGGTGGCTATGGCCAAGTTCTCTACTGCTGACTGGTCTAGATTCATCTTTCTTGTTATTCTCGCAATCCGGCTCTCACTCGCAGTACCTGAATGCCCTGAGTTTGACACATCCTGGGCCCGCTCCCGACTACGGTTCGATGAGACCTTAGAAAAAATGTGCCAAGATACCAACTGCACAACTGCACCCAAAAAGGTTGACATCCTCTCCGCAATGCGTGCTGTTATGAGGGTCATTAAAGACAAGTACAACAAACGCCTTCATATTCTCGAGCATGGACAGGAAATGATGACCTCAAAGTTGAGCCTTGGATGTCCCATGCTTGATGGGAGCATGGATGGTCAGTTCGAGTTATGGCAGTCGGCATTGGACGCAGATTCTGCCTTAGCCACCGCGGGGCTGCCGGCAGATGTAGCAGGTGTATCCAGTGAGGATGGCGATACGTTATTGAATGATCTTTGGGCGACGACGACGGGATGGGGAAGTGGTGATGTGATGTCAGAATGGTAGGCTTTGAATTCAATAATCCCTTGATTAATGTTTCGCTGTTGCAGGTGGCAATGAAACTAGAGTTGAAAATCTATCTCTTGATCATGTGATTGTGTCAACATCGCATTAGTTGTGACTTCTGAGCTTAACTATGATTTTGTACTTACTTCTCAAATGAATACGGATATAGATTTCTGCAAATAGCCAGACAGGCAGTTATAATCATATTGTTCAATATATGACAAGAGTTCTTAGCAGCTAACCGACGAGTATCTCCCTTTCATTAGTCATATTTCGCATTCATATTATCTATAAATGCATGCAGGCCAGTATGAGTTACATTGCAGTTGTTTCTCCTTCTTCAAGCCTTACAACAGCCCTACAAGGTTGTAGCTTACCGCTAGACTTCTGTCAAATTTCAGCTGCTGGCATTCAACTTAATAATAAAAATCGCTACTCATCGAGAATCAAGATCCATTACAGGTGCCTGAAAGGCAATAATGGCCATAGTCGCACTTAAGATTGATGTCTAGCGTACTAATTTGTAAGCAAGCAAGATGCCGACATATTCCTAGAGGACTGATCTTCTTGCATCACGCAGCTATTAAGCAGTAGCGTTCAGCTAATTCTCAGGTATATATTGTCATCCTGGGCACAACTGTCGGAACATCATTGTCTAGTGTGTGTAGTGGTTAGCATACTGTTGCTATAACAATTTGACTGATGTGAAGTATCCAAAAATAAAAAGTAAAAAGCCATGGTGTCTAATCATTCCTGGTATTGCGTATATATATCTCAAAAAGTTTCTGGTGGGAAATTTGTTCCTTGTGACCTCAAACCTCAAATATGGTGATTCTAGTCGTAATGAAGTCGTTTGGGCTGGGATTAGCCGAAGCTGTGCAGTCAGTGCCAATTTGGAGCCAGAAAAGAAAGCACCCTTCAGTCTGCAGCTTTGTAACGAGACTTTGTGTCTTTTATAATTTTTCTAGCTCGGGTTGGGAAACCTGAGTTATATGTGGAGTACTTCGCTAGATATCCCACCAAATGCTGAGTATTATTGAGCTGGGGGAGATGTGTGGTTTTATATTAACGCTTCGCTTTGATAAAGGTATGGGTGGGGAAATGCATATTTAGAGAGCTGGCATTGAAAATCCGTAATGAACAGGAATTCCACTAACATTAGCAAGCCTTGATGTCAAGCCTTAGGGTTCTTTTAGTGCAATTACAGCCGTGCCCCAGTCGAATAGCCGGTCACACAATTTTAAACCCGATGACAATCGGATTTATAGACAAATGTGGTACCATAGTAAAAGCACTAGCGTGCATAATTTCTAGTAACCAAACCTTGCCAAGCTTATCCACCAAGGTCGTAGGGACTACAAAATATTCTGGTTTATAATTTAGACGCTGGGAAGATACCGCACTATCCCTTCTAGAAATAGATTCGGATTTTCTTCCTTGTTTAGCCTATAATATATATATGCTTAATTATAACTTTGCTTATCTATGTTGAATGAACATACTAATCTTTTGGATTATGATCATTGATTATAGCTGCTGACTGTATTTTTTAATACCGAAGTGTGTCGGATAAAATAATAACTGATTAAAATTTTTACGGAGAATGCGAATATTTTACGTATGTCGACTTTGTTCCGAATACCATTATTCACAATACACTGCCCAAGTAATTGTTTATATATTTCAAGCCGATAGGAATCGGATATATTTGCATTCAATATGTAAATGTTATGTATTTCCAGTATTCTGTTGTCAGTGCTGTGCATAATACAATTTCACTAGGAGTGACGCAAGTATATATAGCTTAAAGAAAATCCCAGTTAGAAAAGATCACAGCTTTATATCCAACAAAATTTTTTGCACACTTATTTATTTATTTCGAAATATCAACTATTTCTGTCATAGAAAATGGCACGCATTCAGTTTGGAGCCCTTGTGTATGACTATCAAACTATCGACGTAGTTGGCCCGATCGATCTTCTTGGCTCTGCTTGTAAAGAACTTATGGAAGGTCTACAATACTTCGGTCCTATCGACAAAGCTACCATTGAACGGGCTCCGCAGTTCGATTTTCACCACATCGGCATCACCCGTGATCCGGTACTCCTTACCAGCTCCGTGAGCATTGTGCCCACCACTACTGTTGACGAATGCCCGGAGCTGGACATTTTGTTGATTGGTGGGCCGAATCCAGTTGGTTTCGAATTGCATCCTAAATATACTGAGTTCATCCGCAATCACGTCGCTGCTGGAAAGTTACTATTCACAAACTGCACTGGCTCTTCTGTTGTTGCAGCGACTGGCATTCTTGACGGGAAAATTGCGACAGTTAATAATATCGAGTTTGAATATGCAAAAAGGCAATTTCCCAATGTCAAATGGACTATGGAAAAGAAGTGGGCTATTGATGGGAATATCTGGACAGCCGCCGGGGCTGTTGCAGGTATGGATATGATTGCGCACTGGCTTAAGGAGAATTATGGATTGGACGTGCTTATTCAGGCAGCACTTATGCTTGATTATGAACCTAGAGATATTGATGGCTTGTTTAACGTAATCCCCAAGCGATACAACGCGAAGGGGCAACAGATTTCTACTCATGTTTTTTCTTACCATGAGAAGTAGAATCACCAATTATGACTGTTACTTGGCTATAGTAACCAAAATATAGATATTAGATTCAAGAAAGAGAATGACTCCTGAGGATATTATGCATATCATACTTGTATATGTCTCTGAGTGATATATTGGATGCTTATCCTAGAATAATCGAAATGAGCTTGTAATATCTACAAAAGAAGCTAATCCTTGCTCATATTTATTAAATTCACAGTGACTACATATAGGTTCTCAAGGCGAAGAAGACTGCAAGCAATGAATGTACTAGTGATATGGCCGAAAAAATGGAGTAGTCTTTGCACACCATAAAACTTTTGCAATAGTTAGCATTTGTACGTCTGAAATTAATCCAAATATGGGTGAACAGAGGGTGGAAGCGAAGTAGAAGTTGCATTGCATGTAGCAGAGTTTCATCAATTGGATGTTTTATATTGGGAGCCGTTGGCTGTCATACTCTACACAATCACTATAGCTAGCCAGCCAGAACTGTCATATTTCTAGATCAATCTCTAGAAGCATATGTGTTGGTTGCTGTCGAGCCATTTTTAAGGAAAGTTACAATCTTAGACTAATATATACCACCACTTGTCTCCTTCCACTTTCTTCCCCGCTTACTGTGAGCTTCCTGTCATCGCTGCTCTGTATTGTATAGCTGATTTTTTTATCCACTGTATTCCTCGTTGTCAATGCAATTATGTGTATCTTAAGCTCTTCTTTCCAAGCGAAAACGTAGCAATATTGAAACAGAACACGGCTCCCGAAGGCCCGAAGCACCCTGACTGTCTGGTAACAATACCGTGTTTAGGTAAAGACGAGAAGTTAGAGAGAGAGCTCCAGTTCAAACTGGTTGATTGCGAAAACGAAATTTGTCGCATGATTTTTGATCATGCGGGCCCTCCTTCGAGCTTGGGAAACGCAAGTGAAAATACATCGATCCCAGCCACCTAGCCTTCTAGTGGATCAATGTACCAGCGGAAGCCCCTTGGGTGTGCTCTCTCAATTTGACGAGCACAATTGGCGCTACATACAGAACAGGAAACTAGCAGATGATTGGTAAGAGGGCTGTGGCCCAGATAACCTTGATCACGGCTGTGAGAAGGCCGCCTCACCATTCTCGCGACAGCTGACCACCATCAGGTAGATAAATCAGACTGCTGACCTAATTTGCTACTCCTGGATTAACACTTCAGTCAGAACTATGGGTCCCTATAACAGGGCTAGACCAAGACTAAAAAAGGCTATATCGGCCTCATATTGCGGCTAGAGTCGCAAATCTTTGAGAAAAGCATATTATGCGCAGCGAAGGATTACCTTACAAATGCCATTATTGAATAGTCTCCTTCTGGTCTCTCCCTCAACTAGGGAGTAAGCTCCCAGGGACAAATCTCAGGTGCTACTAAGGATGCAAAAGCATGAAGAAGCTGGTCCAAGCAGTTGGTACGCGACCCCAGATGATGTTGAGAAGCATATGTCCCGTCAAAGTGTCACGCATAATGAATCCAAGGATACCTATGTGTCAGCTGGTTGTCGTTTTAGGGTAGCATGGTGATGCAAGCCACATCTAATACCCTTCTCCAATTGTTAGAGTCATCTCCGAAGCATCTACACCAATCTAAATTGATTAGTGAAAACTGACCAAAGCCTGGAGATGACGTGGCGCTTCAGGGCCTCCATCTTTTTCGGCCTGGTGGCCGGTAGTAAAATCCCCACCGACAACATCTTGTTCCAAAACCAATACGCTGTCATTCAATTAGACGGTCAGGTGGAGCCAGAAATACCGCTTCATATTCAATATGGGCGGTCATCAAAGTTTACGATTCCTAGAGATAAGCATCAGCGGTGTTGTCACTTCGAGCAGAGGAAAATAGCATAATCTTCGTTGTTTACGCCAATAAATTGTATAAGATGCTTTTATCCTTTGCGGATGAATCCCTATGGGAAAATGAGCGCGTTGGTTGGAATTGTCTCTATTCCTGTAACTATCAAGATGGCACTCTGAAGAACTAAGTTGCAAAGGGAAATCAGATGGTGCACTCCTAGGAGTGTATTAATGAAGACAAGCGTCGCATGTATATCGAGGTTTGGAATGGTAGCAGGCCAGAATTCGTATCATACGCACTTCTCATGGTTCAGCTTTGACGGACCGAACTTTCACGTGGTCACGGAGGGCGATGGAATCTATAGCTAGGACTCCGAACCAATATAAGCGTTTTCTCATCGACCGAGATCACAGGTTTATTTCCTGCCTCGAATGGTTGCCAGAGATGCCCGAACAGGAAAAGTTGCCTTTTGAAGGGAGAACAGCTGGGTCTATCATTGGATGTAAACCCGGGACCTCCCAGAAAGATTCATTGCGCCAGAGTTTGATGGGAAAATTAGCATTTGGGGGATTGTTTTTTGCCTAGAAGACTGACAATTCCAAGAAGCATCCGTGCTTTAACGCATAGTACAACCACCCAAAGCCTCCACCCCGAAAGCATTCCAGGACCTCATTAAGCTTACAGAGTGGCTGATCAAAATACATCTTGGTGTGCACTGATGGCATAGGCACAAATTAGCGATTAGGAGTTTTAATCGATGTTTGCTATAAGAATTTAGTGAAGGATTTAAAAGACGCCGGCTTCGAAGATCGCATTGCATGAATCCGTGCTGCCGTTGAAACGCGTCCTTGAAGGGACTTGTCCCGCGTCGACCGCTTAAGAAGCTCAGTTGGAGGACAAAAAGCAGCAGCAGCAATGATTCATCGTAGCAACTTCCACAAGGCTGCATCAGCATCAGCAGGGATGTCACAACAATCGCTTGGATAACCTCTGGTGGAACGAGTTATGGATGGGTTCCCTGTTGATCTCAAACATAAAAGTTCAGCGGAGCTTTGATGCCAATTATGGGCGAGCTAGATCTGAATTTTATCCAGCGTCAAATATCGACTCTCCGAATTTCGGTAAGTTGGATTTTCCATTCATACTTTGCGGCATAATACTATTCATATCCACTATAGCAAAATTAGAGCAGTTATTAGCTGTTCTCGTAAAGCTGCATACATAATAACTTAGCTCTGTCTTGTATATATGCACATTGATACCCTTAAATTGGCAAAATTTCTAGGTTACAATAACGCCGTGGTACAGCGATTGCAAGCTCCCATAATGCCAGGTAGTGAAATTTCCCCTGTGCAAATTGTTTTCACTATAATGAGCCCATAACAACAGCAACTATAACTCTGTCTCCCAAGATAGAACACGCACGTATTAACTATTCTAAAGGGGTTAATAGTGAGTTCGAAATCTCTTATTTTCATCATGGTCTTATCTCCCATCCTGTCCTTCAGTTCTGTATGTTTCATCGCAAACGCAGCAAAGAATGGGACGGCCAATACTGCCAGTGCTAGAATTAACAAAATATGCATAACTTCAGTATAACTCCTGTCGATCGCGGTCCTCTCGATACTACCAGGCACATAGGACAACGCGCGACTACAAACGAGTTTTGTATTTCAATTGCTGTGGACTGTGCCAAGGCGGGGAGGTGGGTTTGCAGTCGCGACAAAATAAGCACTGTCCAAACAATGCCAGATACTGCATTACCGAGGGTGCCCCAACTGCGCCACAAACTTCGTATAAAGTTGTCACAGCAACTACATCTAAAAGGGAAAAGGAATGAGAAATATGGAAAGATTTTGCAATTTATTTAAGATATCTCATACCTTGATCCTTAACAATAGCTTGAACAGCGGTCTACCCAATAATGGAGCTCATGCCTGTTCCAGCACCAGATTTAATCTGGCCGAACCATATCTGAATTATGGTTGCGTTGGCATTAGAGCATCGTAACATTAGACCTGAACCTATTATCTTTAATATCATGCAAAGTATGGAAGCCCACCTATGTGCCCCTGTCTGCTTGTCTATAAAAGCAACAAGCAATCCAATAACCGCTCTTGCAACTCCCTGAGCAGCTGTAATGTTAGTCGCTGCCTTGGGAGACTGGGTGTTTACAACAACGATAAACGAGTAGAAGAATGGTTGCCAAAAATAGAAGCAAGTATGGGCTGACTGGAGATAATGATTTCATAACTTGTGAAGCCAGTAGAGCAATGACCTCCAATAGTAACCATAGATATCTTTGTAGGTGGTGGCCATGAGCCAAGAATTGATGTAGACAGGGTCATAGGAAGCAGGACTAAGGTTAAGCTGGCTGTGAGAAGCACAAGCCCAACAGCAGAAAATTGACCACAGAAGATAGTAGCTTTGTACTGTTCCATTTGTTATTTTGGAACCATATTTGGAACCATGGCATTAACGGCGCCAGAGTGAGAAAAAAAGTGGTGTTGAAATGGTTGGAAATATTCTGCCCTATTTAACATTAGCCGCTCTTAACTACTTGAGAATTTTATTGTAATGCAGACCACATACCATATCCTCTGCGACATATTAGTAATTTATTTGTTTTGCTTAATCGTATGCAGACAAGCTTACCACCTCCATTTCTCAGGAACAAAAGTGCTCACGGTTGGGGTTCCAAACCAAGATGTGGTTATCGTCGGGGATGGAATAAGACTCCCAAGTATCGAACGATTTGCGAAATTTGTGATACTCGCTATCAAAATTTGTATGCCAAATTGTCCAAATGTATGAACATCTGGCCGACTGCTAGTCCTCCTAGATTTTTTGAATATGCATTAAGGGAAAATCCGATCGATAGCTACAATCGATATACTGAAGGCTTCAAAAGGACCCCACATATCCGCCGCTTTCGCCAAGATTGGCTTTACTATTACTTATCTATTCTATCAGCGAATTTATTGTCCATGGAATTACACTCCAATGTAATAACTGTACATACAAAAAATAAATACTGGAGAGTTCGACAAAAGACAGCATAGAGTGTGCGTTAAACTCAGAAAGGGCATATAGTTGGTAGGAGGTGGTATTTGGCCTGCTTTAATATGTTCCATAACTTAAAAAAGCTTTCACTAGTCACTATTCATAGTTTTTTAAATAGAGATCGGACGTCAATGTACACTATATAATTAATCAGTTTCTTTAATAAAGGTTTATTATATTTATATTATTATCTGCTAGTAACAAATTTTCATCCGCCTTCGGAGGTTTACAATTTTGTATTATTATATGTGAGCTACAGCCTCGCCATAAAGACTAACTTCAAATGGGAAATGTTATTTCAATTTATTCCATGTATAGTCTCAATGCATCGTTAAGTAATGGAAGCTTTACCCGGAGCGAATGCATAATTCGGAGATAATTAAAAGCTATTGTGAAGGATTTATATTTATCTAATATTGGTAGTCATATTAATTATAGACAAATCTTAACTAATGATCAAGTTCTTTATACCCCACTATTTGATGCATTGCTTCTAGAGCCAAGTCTACCCCGAATTTACATAATGATCTGTTCAAATTCTGAAACATAAATTGAAGTCCGGTACTTGTGACGACGATTTTTGCGGTTCCGAGACCGGAAGTACATTATGTAAAGGCGGTATAATAACAACGGCCAGTTGAACAAAAACACCAAATATTGTTCTATTTCAATACCAAAAATTAGTACTATTTTTTGTTTTCCGGTAACACATCAGAGGTTAAAAGGAGCGTCAATACTGTGATTACGGATAGCTACAATGCTTTTGACTTTGGCTGGAACGACTTTCCCAAACCCCAAACAGCCTCTTATTCACCTTGTTATTAATGTCCGACTCTATATGTTTACCGGTCTCTCTTGGCTATATATGTGGGATTTCAGGCGTTGAAACAATTCGCAGGAGACAAGTACCTACAATTTTACATCAAAGAACATAAATAAACTATACTCTAACTCAAATACGATATATTATAAATGCAAATTTAAGCTCTTCCGCAGTTCTTCTTTATGATATTAATGAAGTGATACAATGGAGTTCCATGCCAAAGTATAGTAGTCATCTTCATCAGTATTCATGCTTGTGTATTAGCTTTGCTTTACAGTCTTTTTGGTAGCCGGCATCATAAGTCGTGCCGCAATAGAGACTGGCCAAGCAAGGTCGTTAATTAGATCATCAACAACCTCATTTGCCGTTATCCTATCCACAACGACAACGGCAGTATAGCCTCCAATAGCAGTAAATATGTGCCACCTAGTCATGTCAGAGAGATCCACACCTACGGGGCAATTATAACAGTCTTTGCATACCATCCATGCAATTCCAAGAAAAATGCTAAGGGAATCCCAACATGATGCTTTACATCACTCAATGGGCTGCAGGCCCACCTGTCGATTAACCAAACAATGTACCCGAAGCCAAAATTACCTTAAAAATGTTAAAAGTGTTCATTAAAGTAAATGACTCAAGATGACACCTACAGCAGCCAAAGATGGCCAGATTTCGAAGGCTAGTCTTAATACGAGGCTCTGAGAAATGTTGGATAACTTTCAATGAGCGTGTCGCCAGTAGGTAAACTCCAAATCCAAAAGAGGTAGCGTGAAGAAGAAATTCATCCATGACCATATGGATGACCATCACAACAACAAAGATAGCAGAAAGAACAGCTCCTAGCACGCGTGTTCTTTGAGGGCTGGTGTTGAAACTGAGAAGCCGAAATAGGAGTGGTGTAAGCAATAGATGCATAGAGAGTTCATCCGCTAGAGGTTTGTTTCAGTGAAGAATTCTAAGTGCAAGAAAAGTTGAGAGGAACGCACACATTTGGGTGTGATACTTTAAGGTCATATGATAGCCTGCTGAACAAATCCCAACACCTATCAACCCGAAGTATGGAACCCAGCGGGAAATATCTGCATTTTTTCTGTGTAGCCGCCTCAGACCGGATATTCCAAATACAACTAGCGGTAGTTTTAACTCTAGGTATCTTAGCCACAGTATGCAAAGCTCTTCTTACCAAAAACAAGACTGCTCAGAGTATTGATGAATTCGGCAACGTATTTTGTTATTGCATAGTCCTAAAGGTGTTCAGTATTTTCCTAACTAAAACACTAAGGTTTACCAGAGAGTGGCATAGTCGGTAGTACCTCTTCACAGAAACTGTATGTTGCACTCATATTAGTAAACTACGTTTGTCACGCCAAGGGCTGAGGAACATACTTGAGATAGGAAGTTTGGGCGCCCCAAAATGGCTTTGCTTCTGTACCGTCCATTGCACAAATATTCAACAGAGAAACTTGATAACAGCACAGAATATATTATAATAGCGAAGCGTCAGCCCAAGAAAACGAAAATATTATCAGATACTAGCTGATGGCCGGTTGCGGCAATTGAAACTATCGTGCTCAACAATCTTTTTGCATATGAAGAATGAAGTGAAGAAATTCAAAAGAGAAAAAAAGAACACAGAGGGGAAGAGCTGGGAAAAAATAAGATCATTGGCTGCATGGGTTAGTCCCACCAAGCCGCCGAAAATTCCGCATTATATCCGATATTATATCTTGTATTATCGTACGGAGTATTAACGCGCTATGAGGTGATTTTTACTACGGTACCGATATTAGCTAGCGTCGTAGATGAATTCGTTTGCCGCCTTGACAACAAAGGTAGCACTGGGCAAAGGGTTTTAAAGGATCAAGGAACAAGGTATTAACATGTAAGGTATTAACATATATTATTGTCGTGGGTCTGTCAAGCAACATAAGCTGTCTCTGCGCTAGTACTGTGAGGCCCAAAATTGCTCTTGTCGACCATACAAAACTACCCATGGGATAGCTCAGTTCGCTTCATCATCAAACTTTCAGCTGCAAGATTCCTTATATTGTTCGATGTGTCAGCCTCTGATATATAGGCATAGAAGGCTTACCTAGAATATGAGACGCTCTAACAGCAACCATATTGACCGCAGTTGTGCAATGATTATAAAGCTAATATTAACTTAGGAGAGAGGCTGCATGTGCATTAAGTTTAACGAAATTAAATGGAAGGAAGTTTTATCCAGCTATTGGATCTATCAAGCTTAGATTCGAGCCGATGTATTTTCGCACGCCATTGTTGTGTCAATGCACAAATCCTGGCAAAGTGAGCACTTTAATCTATCGTTCCCACTTTGACCTAAGATGCAAAAATATGCCAAGATAAGATAGCAAAATCAAGTAGCAGCACTCTACCAAATATCTGCATAACGGCTATGTGGGCAACAGCCTTACCAACACTATTATTACTGCAACTCGATGGCTCCTTATAAGCGGTACTAGACCCTTATTTCCGGCTTTGCAGGTTGAGCTTACTGGAACCACGCAAATATTGTTATAATGGAAAGGAAAGTCTATTTTCGTGTACTGGCATTTAGTATAAAAAAGATTAATTGCGCATCCTAACCTTCCATAAACAATGTTGATTTAACCTGGATGGGCACTGGAAATGCAACTGCTATCAGGATATGTGGAAGGGAAAGTTCATAGAATGCCTTGTAAAAGCCTACTTCCGTAGCAACTATATCTATAAATTACCCATGGCTTAACTACTTGACAACTCAAGATGCTTTGTTCTAAAAATATAAGGAAAGCAAAAATTCAACAAGTTAGGGGTGCCTTTTTTTTTTGATAAATCCAAATATATTATTACACATATTGAGTACACAATGGTGCTAGAATCTGGTATTATTACATCGAGTAATGGCTCTTTTCATTTTGAATGAATTACTGTTGTAGCAAGAGGGGACATTAAAGAGCACACGCAAAAAATCATGATAACCCACAATTGACTATGTACACATGTATTGCAATCATGTACAATGTAAATACAACTAACGAAAAAAAATACCCGCCAAGTTTTTATTGATACTTGGCAATGATACAGGTAACTATTAATCAGGATGATAGCCCGGCAGCATAAAAATACATCACTGGATCTGAGCTCCTTCGCCAGTTCACTCACTATGCACAGTGACGGTTCAATGTAGAACACTATATTCAAAGAATGGGGCCGGTGGAGCCTAAGCAATGCAGCGCTATGTTCAATATTAAGCGCACTTGCCATTGGTGCAGATATAATCATCAGAGCAGTCATCATCTGAGCCGCATGATGCGCCAATACAGTGACCTTCCCAAGAGCAGGTAGGGGGGGGTGGCGGCGGCGGCGTAGTCCCACCGCTGCCATTATTGGCAGCGCATTTGCCACTGGAGCAAATATAGTCATCAGAACAGTCTTCATCTGAACCGCAAGATGCGCCAATGCAGTGGCCCTCCCACGAGCAGGTAGGGGGAGGGGGCGGCGGCGGTGTAGTTCCGCCGTTACCTCCGAGACTCTGGACGAGCCTGTCTCCTAATGACTTGATACTAGCCTCAAAGTCTGAGACATTGTTTGCATTCCATTTAGCACCAGACTTGCCAGGCACGGTATCATCACCGAGGAACCCAATATATAGTACGTCTTTGGCGCCATGTCCAAAATCGCCATTAAGATGCTCATTAGGGAAGCACAACTGAGCAAGTGAAATGGATGCCTCTCCTGTAGTTGGTTCTGTATTTGTATCACCCCAGATACCATACCACTAAAAGCGTATTAGCAAATATTGATCAATATCAAGGCAATTGCCATAAATCTTCAGCAGAATATCAACGGAAAACTCACTACTTGATTATTGCATACGACTGCCATCACACTCAAAGGTTTCAAGCCATAGTGCTCTGCATCGAAATAAGGTGGCTCATTGACGACAACATATGGATGAATATTCGCATTCAAATCTGGAATGCCATATGATTGCACGGTAGATTTAAAAGCAGTCTCTCCATATCCAGTAGGGTCATTGGAGCAATCACCAGCCTTATCGTCTGCACCATCGCAATCGACATCCATGTTATCGTAATTTCCAGAACTCCCCTTCAGAAATATAGCATTTGGGATATCTCCGCAAAATACAGCCCCGGAAGAAGACGTTCCAGAGAGTGGCTTGGCGCATGTTCCAGCCTAACAAAGCAACTATTGTATTAGCTATAGCTGTGACAATAGCAAAACATAGTATTAACCTTGTGTGCATTATAGATAGCTTGAAGATTTGCAGGAATAGTGTAGGCTAGAGAGCCAGTCCCAGCAGAAATAAGTGCGAGAAGAGTCGAAGAATGCATTGTGGTAAAGTTCTCCACTAGGCTTTAGACAGTATGTAACACAAAAGTTAGGACCACCAAAGCCAGTAGTACATGCCTATATATATATATATATATATCATATTATACGGAGTACAGTACGGAGTATAGAGAATAGGTATTAGTTGAATACGAGTATACAAGGGTTAAGTTTTACCAGATATAGAAAAGGGTTCAAAGCGGTGAGATTTACGTTAGGCTCCCCCTTGTAGTTCCACGCCACTCACTAAAGTAAGCTTAAAAAGGAAGGTTGTGCCTCTAAATTAATTAGGAACCCCCGAAAACAGCTAATACTTGCGTAAGCGTTATTAAAGGGAGGCACAATGACCAGGAAAAGAATTGCTGATTCGAGGAAAAAAGATTGACATAGTAATTAAAAGAGTAGTACGGGTAGAGAGAAGATATTTGAACTAGAGATCTAAAAGCGGCTGTGTTTGGGCTGGAGGGGCTGTTTTAATCTTACTGGTCAGAGAAGCTAATTCCTTGTGCTGCAATACTGTTTTCCCAGTCAGCGCTAAATCGCACGTAACCTAAATTCGGCTTGTTTGGGAAGGTCTTCGTAGTTATAGACCAAGTGTTTAAGACCATCATATATAAAGTACTAAGGCAAAGTAGATCTAGTAGAAATATATACTATTATAACAAGGTCATTATATCTTATTCCCTCGTGAAACTCTACTGTGGACTTGTCGATATATAAACCCTGCTTTGTCCTTGAGAGGTAGTTTGCTAGATGTATCATATTAGCGTTCCACTATAAGAACGACACATAGTCGGTTTTTGAGAGGGAATCCGGTATATAAGCGTTTGAGCAACATCTCTATACTTTCCAGTTCTTATTGAATATTATTTAGTTCGCAGTCCAACAAATATTGACCAAACCGGTTTCTATCCAGCAAAATGATTTGCTTACAAAAATTCTGGCTATTATGAACAAGATTTCCTGAATGCTAATATCTAAGTTATTTATACAGAGTAGAGTGGGGAGTTTTAATATTTATTTATCGGCTAGTAGGGGACCAACCTTGGGACTCGGATAGTAACATAAAGTCAAACCAAATAAAGGAATTTGGAAGAGGGTTATCTCTTTGATCTGTTTGGCCTAAGGCGCGGTAAGATGGGCATGAAATTTAGCTACCACTAAATCCAGAATACTTATTATTTATTGCCAAAGGTGATTTCCACCGAATATCAAAAGGAGACAGAGATACGTTCATAAACTGAGTTGGGAAAGAAACATTGAACAGTTGAGTATATGGATATTAATATAGTATTGAAACACAAATAAAAGTAGGTCTTTATTTCTCTCCTTAAATTTCTGTTTTATCAATCTATTACAATGTGTGCTTATTCTCTCTGAGAATGAGATGTTCTAGGATCCCTTTCTGTAGTAGAGTATGCTGTAATGAGACCACTTTCCTTAACACTTCTTCAGTTATATTTTGCGGAGGGAGAGATGAAACAGTTGTGTTATTACTTTGAATCCTCTTATATAACACCCGTCTCACATCTACCAACTGGTTCAGTTCTCGGCTCTAATAGTTGTGTTATATCAAAAAATCAAATCTCCTCATGTCTTGTTATTCTACATTTACCAACCAGCCTTGCTTTGGACACTTGTTTTCCTTCACAAAACCTGCAAAGATCCATTCAGCACTGGTAACAACGCAGCATAGTTTCTACAGCTCGGTAGAGGTATTAAATCTATACATAAGCAACCTCACATCCGATGTCATATCTTCAATTTATTCGTGACGCAATCTTAGACTGAAGATAATCTTCTCAATGGCTCCTTTGTAACCCCGAGGGACGTGTATTTTATGAGCAGGTGAGAATATAAAGTCCTCCCTGAGTATATGGTTCAGGGGATATGATGATTTCACGTCTTGCCCAACATAGTTCATGATGCTCCCTACATATTTAGTTTTGCGGGCTACGCCAAAACAGACATAATCCTTGTAAAGAATTTAGAGGATCTGCATGTGATGTCGGAATTTAACGTGTCTACTAGTCACACATCGTCTCTAGGATGGAGAATTTCATGTTGATGCAACAGTAAGCTAAAAACAACGATGAATGTTGCCCATGCTGTAGAAGATGACTTAAATCAGCGCAATACCACATGCTGAGATGACCATGTAGCGCTTGACTGGGCTCTTATTTCACTCATTTATTCTTCAAGTTCATCAATAAGTTATTTCGATTCTCTCGCAGTTGGGTGAATTGTTACGAAAAACACAACCTTTAATCAATCACTTTATCATTTTGTGAGAAGGAACTGCAAAGCCAGTATGGTAATTATGCCCATCTATATTGATTACGCAAACATATTACTTCTTAGCAATATTGTCTTTCACGTTAAACATATATCAAGTGTAATCTCATTAGCGAGCCAAAGAACGCAAAGATGCCATTTTGTATGATGAGTCAGCTCAGTTGCGACAGCTATAGCCCAATTACTTAATCCTCAGTGATCTGCAAAATCACAGACAAGGTAATAAGAGGATCATCATTGATTTTTTAAATCAGAGATCGACTGCGTAGGTGGAGAAACTTCTATGGGAATTATGATATACACATGCTTACCACAAAAGTAATAGAATCTCATATTTCCTCTCTCCCTCCGCAAATTGTAATTAAAGATTAAACGAATGCTGTGATAAAATGATTCAGTAGGGGAGTCCCGGTGGCTTTGGTAAATTATATTTTACGGACACATGTTACTTTTATATTCAAATACAAGGAAAACCGTATCTTTGTGCACTCTCTTCATTTCAACGATATGAACGTATCCGTACTGACTTATTCTGAACTACACCTTCTTCTCTCTTCCTGTGCCGTAAACCTCGACAAATAATTCTACTGTTACTGGTATTAAGAGTGTCAAGCGTTGAGATGACAGAGAAGAATGAACAGTTCATATGGTGGTAAGCCATCGAGAGCTTCCTGTTGTATGGCAGTTGGGTAGCAGCTATGATTGTATTGATATCCAATCTTGCTACAGTGCAGAGGCTTTTCTTCTTCCTATATGTGCAATTCAATCTGATGGCTATTACGTTTCTAAAGGCTACCATGCTTCCAGTCGCCTAACAAAAAGTTGGCAAATATGAAGCTGAAGACGCAGGCTGGGTCAACAGTATATACATAGAATGAATACCTATTGGCTTCTGTATTGTAGCTGAATATAAGACAAAAAAAAGAAGACAAAGAAGAAAAAAGAAGAGAATATTCTATGAAGTACGATGTACAATTCCACAATATACACTTCCGTATCTAGCTGAATAAATATTAACTCTTAACTCATAGCTCTTATGTATTTCAATCTTTTTCTTTGTACCATTATAAAGACCTCTAACTGCTGTTCAATCAACTGAGATTAACCTCGTGATATGTTGTCAAGTGGCGCTAACATTGCTAATGGTTACTGGCTTAAAACAATCCTTTAACCTTCCTCTTACTATTTACTTTTACGACAAAATAAAAGCTAAATCACATATTGCTCTTCCCATTTAACATACAGAACGACAAAGTATTCGATGACCATTTCGGCAGAGATGCATGTAGCAGTAAAGACATTTTCTCCACGCCAAGAATTTTTATTTCACAAGCCAGCACTCCAATTTGTGCTCCTTGTGCTTCGAATATATATTCCCTTGCCACTACCAGCATTATAAGTAGTGTCACTACTTCTAATACTGCTGTGAGTGATATTGTTATAAGACTGGCACTGCTAAGTCATATAATGGAATTACTTTAGGAGCTGCTACGGCCATGGGAGCTTTTGCGAGTTAATTGATGTAAAAACCAGACTGTTCATTGATTATTAAGGCGGATTAAATACTTACTATTTCCCCTTGTCCTTAAGGTGGAGCCTTAAATTTCTCCGTGGCTAGGGTGGCTTCTCCCTAAAAGACAGTTGTCTTACGTCTGACACGAGCGAGGAAGTTGTTTTTCCAAAAAGGAAGGCAGTGTACTTTACCAATTCGTTTATGCTTACCCTTTTTCCATCCATGTTCTTTTAGCGTTATATTGTCTTTTATTACTATCCTATTTTACCCATAAAGGCAGGACATCGATATCTATAAGCTTATATTAATTTAATATTCTCGCACTATTTGATTTTGCCTGTTGGTACAGGAGAGGCTCTCGTATGTTATTTCGGGCCGTTTTAATACAGTCATGAGTTCTCTGGGTGTAATTGAGTATAAGTAGCTCATTCCTGCGGCATATTTATGCCCGATTCTAACAACAATAGTCAACACTGGCGAAGTTGCAAGCTCTAATCCACCTTCATATCGAAATCATTAAACATTTCACTGGAGAACTCAACAAATATGAAGACCCAAGTCATTGCCTCAGCTGGGCTTTTCGCCAAACTCGCGCTTTCTCAAGCTGTTATTAATAGCGGAAATGGGTTCGGAACTTACTACTATGATATTGAGCACCCACAGTCCTGTTTCAACGACTTTACAAACATGAACCAGGGCTTTGTTGAATGCAGCCAATTTATCCCATGGACTCTGAACAACGTAAACAGTAACAACCTCGTTGCCATGAACCACACTCTGCTAGCTGGAAACTTGGCAAAGTACTGTGGTAGACGAGTTGTTGTTAGTATTAATGGACAACCATCAAGCACGCCATTCTTTATTGGTGACGGTTGCGAGCGATGCGGTACTGGATCGTCCACCAATTCTCAATGGAATCCTAACGGTGCTCCCGGTTTGGATTTCAGTTATACTGCTCTCAACGCTCTGAATTCAAATGCATGCTTTGCTGGACATATAGACATCTCCTGGCAGATTTTGGATGAAACTCTTTATAATTTCGACACCAATGCCCCTGGACAGCCAGAGGGTCCAGTGAACGGCGGTGGAAGCCCTGGGAATGGAGGCGGCAGCCCAGGAAATGGTGGTTCAGGCTCTTGCAGCTGGGTGGGCCACTGCCAAGGCGCTAGTTGTTCGTCGGACGACGATTGTTCGGATTCTCTTGTTTGCGTTAGTGGACAGTGCAATGCTGGCTCTGGTAGCGGCTCACCGCCACCACCACCACCACCACCACCAACTTCGTGTAGCTGGGAAGGACACTGTCAAGGTGCCAGTTGCTCTACTGACGATGATTGTTCCGATTCCCTGGTCTGCAGCAGTGGCAAGTGCAGTCCTTAAAAAAGCTCACATAAGACTTACAAAGTTTTATGTTCGTTTCCTTTCAGGATGTAAATATATTGATCGCTGATGTCTATACTTACCAGCTGTATATACGTGTTGCTATCGGCACTGGTGTATAATCCTGTAAATATATCAATAAGTATATAGTTACATAAACAAGCATTGTACATATTACAATTTTTCTCTTCTCCTCTTATTTATTTCAGGTTTCAAGGATAATGATGAATATTTATAGAACATGGGTTGTAAATACTCTGTTAATGTTCGAGGCAAAAGGCATTGTATCTAAAACAGCTACAATCTCCCTAGAAACTCGAGCTAATGAAGATCGTTTCGTCCTCCGCCCAGGCATTAGTATTCGTGGTGAGCGTTAAGGTTATTTATTGAGCGCTATGAGATCCACGATGTTGGATATGAGTCGGCAACATACAGTAATGACTCAATAGTCTAAAATACTTGTAAACATATACCAAGATACTATACTTTGTGGTTATATAGATTATACAAAATAAGTCCACATTCTATCACAGCCGTACACAAACAGGGAATCTACGCCAATATTTATTAGATGTATCAACGGCCTATATACTGAATGGCAAACTCTGTTGCCTAAAGCCTACTATCTATAACAGTGGAAGTAATTATAGGCCATATAATGCAGGATGTATTATTCTTGACTAACGTTTTATTTTATCTCTGAAGGGTCGATATCATACTCAATATCTGTCCTTATGATATATTTAGCACCTCTTGTTACGCTCGAACCTTCATGCAATAATGCCCCGTGTGTCTCGCCATGGGGGAAGATTGCTACGCCACCCATCACAGGTCGTACTCGATAAGCATTGAGCGTCCCTTCCAAAGGTGCTGGGATGAAAAATGTTGTCTCACCGCCTTCAAATTCGTCGTTGAGATATAATAAGAATGTAAACAAGGAGCTTTGTTTCTTTCCTGCAGGCGAGTCATCATACACATATGTATCATCAGATCGGATACCAGATGGTGGCCAGGCGCCATCGATATGGCATCGGTATTCAGCACCAGGAACATATCGGTACACCCGGAAGCGTCTGTTAAGGCCTCGAGATAAGCGGCCATTAATAGATGCTGGAACAAAAGGTGAAATTCGTGACCAAAGTCTGTCATGAAAGGCGGTATCAACGATCCAGTAGAAGTTGTGTGCCAAAACACTCATGTCGCCACCCTCACGAATAGGTGTATCAGGGAGAAAGCCAACTGTTTCGCCAACAGCAATAATAGCTTTACACTCGGCAGGGGAGAGAACATTAGTCGCCAGGCTGAGATTGGCCACGTTAGGGTGTTTGTGATAGGCGATCGGAGGGCATTCTGATGAGAGTGAAACAGTATGGGGTTGGGAGGTATAGAGGATGGCCGGGTGATGATTAGGGGGATTGCGGAGATGGCCGGGGGTTGTTTCGATGACGCGTAGAGAGGAAGCGACTGAGCTTGGAGCCGAAGAGAAGATTGATTTATCTAGAACGGAATCGTATACTCGGTGTGGTTTGGTAGATGGCCGCAAGTCCCATGTCGTTTGAAAAGCTATGTGAGAGGAAGATCCAGGTGATGTCATCGTGCCCATGTTGACATCTACAGGGCAGCTAACACGCATCACAGCATCAAGCACAGTGAGGAGCTCATCATCTTTCGCGGAGCGTTTGGAGTTGTCGATGCTGATACTTTTGGGCTGCGTCACAACATCAAGGTCTCGCACCCAACGACATAGAGCGCCCAGTTTTGGTTCTTCGCCTCTGAGTCGCATCTCGGCGAGCAAAATTTTCGTTTCAAGGTATTTTTCATCAGCGAGTGCAGCGGATACTCTTGCCGTAAGATTTGAACCCTCTGCTACATGGAATTTTAGCCGTGCCCATCGATGGACATAAGAGGTTAACTAACTAGTAGCATTGATGCCAGTAGTGCACGACTGACGAAAGTCATAGACAGCCGTTCGAAGGTTCCTGCAAAGTTTTGACTTCGTTAAGCTAGGGTGCTGCGCTAGGGTCATAAGGGTCTCAATGGTAATATCTAGCTCCTCTGCGGAAATAACCGTTTCCAGACGTTTGATCTCGAACGGTTCGTCGTTGGCAAATGAATTGATAGCTGACGCTGTCTTGGCGGTTTTAATGTGCTTCTGAGGGACATTCACCTGCGCGTTTCGCTTACGCTTCGCCGACTTTGATTGTGTCATTGCTGTCTAATTATATGATGAGGTAGGTATGAATTGACAACTATAAGCTGAGCTTGCTGTATGTATGTATAATTGTGGCTGGCTAACCTAGTCCTTCTGAGTCGATTGAGAGGCAGAAAATTTCCAGGACTTAATTGTTCAAGCCCGTGAGAGCAGATTTGTGCCTGCGGAATAACAAGTTTCCGACAAGCCAATCAATAGTGCCCAAGATAGTTTATCCGTCAAGAGCGCAGCTGTAATAGAAATTATCAGGATTACGGAGTACTTTTCAGACTCTACTGTACTTGGTACAATTATCAATTTTAGGTCTATAAACAGATGCCCAAATAGAATGGGATTTAATGGGCGTACTCTTTGCATTTTTTTTAAGAGGGTTGTTAAAAGACTGACCAAATAACCAGCCGAGGATTCGGTATATTCCTATGGATCTTTAGGTATTTCGTACGTATTCCGTAACAATGACCGTTAAGATGAACTGTAGCCCAACTACGAAGGAAATACAGCCTAGTGCCGTTTAGGTGACCAATGAAATATCTCAGATCACGGCATATAAGGTAGTCTATACCTAAAACTTCAAAGGGTGTCAAGTGCTTAAAACCGCCTATGACAAACAAACCCCAGGGAGCATATTCACAACCATGAGTTTACTCTGGATGTTAGGTTGGCTCTTCGGTATCATTGCCTTCTAGAACTATTTTGAGGCGCGATAGAGACACAATCGCATTGACTATCCAGCTGCAACTATCTATTCTAAAATTTCTCCGTTCGGAGCACTACTACTCCCACCGGGCTTTTACAAGATGTACGTTGTTTTGTTGCCAGCCATATTTTTTGACAAATTGCTCCGTGCATATATTCCATCAATTTCATGAAAAAGAAAGGCGTATTAATAGACGTAGCTCGCCGAAAAATAAAGAGGCGATCATATCCGAGACACGGAGCTATTGAGCAATGTGGACCGAGATAGGACTTAATACAACGCTCTGCCGGTGATGATTGCCAAGCTTATTCTTACAGGTGAAGGGTTTATAATTTGTCCTCAACATTTAATATGATTCCAACAACCAACGAGATTGCTTTTTCTCTCCAAGTTTTGAGCTAGAACCTTTGGGCCATTATGCTCTTTGTGTTGTGGAAGGAACCTTCTCAACACTTTGTAAGCTATGGTGATAATATTCATTATAGGGCGCTAATGAGAAGGGCTATTAGGGTGCAATGGCGCTATATTTATGTTGCTGATATCATTAGCACTGCTAGCCTACAGTTACCACTCTCCACTCTTCTTCAAGAGATACATCAAATTAGATTGCAGGCTCATTCTTGCGTTCCCAGCTTTGGCCTTTATTTGTAATATACTAATCTAGTAATCAGCTATGATCCTGATTGAATTCAGAAAGTTAGTCAATTAGATATGCTGCTCAGGTCCTTCAGTATGTCAGCTACATTTTAACCTACAGTGCGCGAAACTGCCCAGGCTTACAACAAAAACTGCCCTCACAACGTCCCCGGGCTCTTGAACTTATTTCCGGTTGATACGCAATTTTCAGTCCATCATTTTCCTGGCTCGTTACCTTTGTTTACTATTAATAACTCAAACTAGAGTTTACCAGAGAGTATATTTTCTAATTGTCTTTGAATCCCGACTTCTCTGTCGTTGAACAGTATGAAAAAGGGCCCTTTTCTGAATGCTACCCCATTGTCAGGCGCCTAGCGGCTTGAATACTGGAAAGAAGCAGCTTGAATGCTGAAAGGGAGCATTTAGGTTTGAACTAAAGCATTATGGCTTGAAAGGGTCTATAAAAGAATGAGGTTTCCCTCTTTCATTGAGAAGGGGTCAGAGATGAATACAGTCATTATCCGCTACCTAGCTGCAAGGTCGTAGCTAATATACCACCTGATTCCCCTTTGACTTCATCACTCTTCTCTTTGTGCTCCAGCTTTCTGACACCCATGAACACCCAAGCGAGAATCAAATAGCGTCTGTCGGATTATCACTTGAACTCTCATACATGCACGGTAGCATCACAACATGTCTAGGTTTTCTCACCTGCTCTAACAGGCTTTTACCATGCTTGAATATGGCCCAGTTTAAAAGTCCTGCAATAATTATAGAAATATCATCAATCTTTGAGTATCCTGGATTCCAATTCTTCAATCTGCCCATTTTGACTAGATTGCTACCTCAACTAGCCGGATTTTGTTTATGACCCGCAAGCAGTATTGTCTGATTAGATCTAGGGATCAGGTTAAAATCTTGGAGAGCACTGTAGCCAACGCACCTATTGACTGCTCACTACAACTTCAATAGGTAAGGCCATATGGGGAATATATCTAGAAGCAGGAATCGACTTCACTTTTATTCCAACTGTTACAGTCAGGATGAAGTATAACATCTCGAATTCTACATCATAAATTAAGATATCACAAGGAAAAAAGGACTTGATTCCCTTTTTATCGCCTTTATTTCGATAAGGGTGAACAGAGTGACGCTTTCCATCTTTCATATGGGATGGTTTTGAACTATGTGGAGATTTGGTACAGTAATATTTATATGCCATAACATTTTGTACCTCGATTGTGACGCATAGTGAATCATCTAGGATAAGCAATGCATAGCATACACATGCTGAGAATCGTAATGTAATCAATAGAACTAGACTTGTTGCATGTCTTCTATAATCTCGTCTCTTAGAGGGCAAAGTGGATTATAATGTCAGCGAAAGTAAGAAAACGTTGCTCACCCATGTTCATATGCGCAGCAAACCTAGCCAATATAGGAAGGCTCGAGAACGTATTCTTCACGGACACTTTTCAGTGGGTAATAAAAGAGGTTACCTGCAGGTAGATTAATAAGGTGGACGATAATTGCTTACAAAATCACCACATCGCCTGTTTCCGCTAATTGGTTCTTATATAATATGGAGCCGAACGTTTCAATTTTCATTTCTATTTCATACAACAAGACGTATATACTTAAGTTATCACTTATTTTTCTTCTATATACGGTGTAGCGGTCATGCTTTGGGATTATATCCTTGTTGGAGGTGGTCTCTCTGCGTCTGTTTTGTCTAATCGATTACACGCCCTGGCACCTACAGCGAAGATCTTGGTAATCGAAGCAGGAGCTAACGCAAATAATGATCAAACTATTATAACGTTTAACTCAACAAATTTAGTTGGTGGTGAATATGATTGGAAATACAAGACAGTTCCGCAGACTGGACTGGGAGGCCGAAATGTGAGCTTACCACAAGGGAAAGCACTAGGAGGCGGTACTGTAATCAACTCTGGTGAGTTGAAAATTCGTCTCCCATTTGAACCATTAGTATCTAACTAAATAAAAGGCACCTGGACTCGCGGTGATCGATATGATTTCGATCTCTGGGGCAGCCTTGTTGGCGATCAGCGCTGGAGCTATCACGGCCTCCTCCCGTATTTTAAGGCCACTGAAGCTGCTCCGTCTGGTGTGACACCTAACCAGCATGGTAAAAACGGCCCTTTGATAGTACAGAGCGTGATTTCGACGAACAGAGAATTTCCGCTCCGGAGCAAGGCCCTCGAATCATGGACAAGTTTGGGCGTGGATTGGCTGCCATTTGGTGACGCTAACGCAGGTGACCCGAAAGGTGTGGGAGACTATTTTCAGAATCGAAATCGAGAAAAGAGGGAGATCTCTTCAGCTGTGTTCCCTCAAAACGGAGTGACAGTAGTGACGGAGACTATGGTGTCGAAAGTTCTACTAAACACGCATGCTGGAAAACCGCAGGCAACGGGCGTTCGCCTAGTTAACGGGACTGAAATCAGAGGTCGGGAGATAATTCTTTCCGCAGGTGCAATTCGTACGCCGCAGTTACTCATGCTTTCGGGTATTGGCCCACGAGAAGAGCTTCAGAAACACCAAATCCCTGTCATAGTAGAGTCGCCCGAAGTCGGCAAGAACCTTGCCGACCACGGGTTTTTCGGCACTTTATGGCATGTTAAAGACCCATCATCAGGCAATGCCATAGGCTCAAACAATCCGCTATTTAAGGAGCCGCAATATAGCTGGGGCCCAGCGGTTGATTTCACTGTTTCAGTATCTGTGGATGACAAAGTCGGTCTTGCACAGGCTATTGAAAGAGATGAAGGTACGATGCCGGATCCGAAGACACATCCGCTGCTCGCAGTGAATCGCACATTTAATGAGATTTTTTTTTCATATGATGGTCCTGCGAAAGATGGTTCACAAGTAGGATTTGGGCTTGCTAACCTTCTACCAACATCTCGTGGGACCGTTACATTATTATCCACAAACGTGACCGACGCGCCGTTGATAAATCCTAATTACTTCTCTACAAATGTGGATAAATTCGTCATTAAAGAAGGCATCAAATTAGTAGTCGCGTTTGCTGGGTCGAATGCAACAGTTATTGGAAGGGATATTCTTGATGGAGAGGTTGGTGCAGAAGGTTTCAGTGAAGTACTAACGCCGGAGTCCAGTGATGAATATATCACTGCTCGTATCTCCGCTGGCTTAGCGTATGTAAACCCGCCCGCTTCGCTTTGTATCTTGCAGTACGGAGTACTAATAATAACATACATTTTTAGAACCTCCTTTCACCCGATGGGCACTGCTGCTATGGGAAGGGTCACTGATACAAGTCTCCGTGTCTATGGGGTGAGCGGTTTACGGGTGGTAGACGCGTCCGTCTTCCCAGTAGTTATCTCAGCACACTTGCAGGTTGCGATATATGGGCTAGCGTACCAGGGTGCTGATATTATTAGTGCAGATTTTAAATAAGGAAGTAAATAGCACAGACAAAAAGAAAGCAGACAATTCATATTATACCTGCTTGAACTCTCCGCCGTAATTTACGTAAGTTAGGGACTCACCACAAAGCATAGGCGTTAGTCATAGGTGTCAACCGACAGGAAGCCGGACAACAAACTACTGTATATATGTCTTGAAAGACGTTAATCTTCGCAATCCATCAAAAATTAAGATTTATAGTACTATGTACAAGGTCACTTTTGATAATCGACAATCTATCAAATATTGTTTCATTCACCGGTTAGACTACTTGCGCTATTCTAGCGTTATCGCGAGAGGGGTGAAAATGAATGCTCTGTCTGCATCGCGCCACCTGGAACTCTTGAGCTGGTCCGGCATATGCGGCCATGGTATATGTGACAGAGTGACATAGCCCGCTATCTTTATTACTAGTGGGTGTAAACCCAGAATACGCAGTGTTTGCCAGGTATGGAGCAATTTTAATTAAATAATCCATCTGTTTATCACGAGTAGAAGGGCACCCGTGCATCTTTAACCAAGCATAGCGTCCTCCATGTGGCCGCGCTCGTTTGTGGTGGATATACAAAGTACCATTGAATTAGTCTACGTAAGTGTATGAGGCGTAATCGGATCTAGCCAACTCCGTGTTCCGCGATTCCAGATGTATCATTTTCCAGAGATGAACGATTGTTTTAAAAACACTGTCCATGCATTGAATCTTTTGTTCTGCATGTTGATAGCCTTGCACTGTACTGGACACACTTTTGCCATGTCTTCTCAAGCCTTAAACACCCACCCCGCGTCCTCCGTAACAGAAAAGACGTTTCGTTCTTATGATCAGGACCAGGGCAAGGCTTACGCTAAAGCCCGTCGCGACTATGATCCAGGTGTTTATAAGTTTATTGCAGACCACCACAAGTCTACAGGAGGCCAATTTGATATGATGGTTGATGTCGGATGCGGACCAGGTCTGGCTGCACGAGGACTCGCTCCGTTCTTCGCTCAAGTCATGGGTCTTGATCCCTCTGAAGGCATGATTACGACGGCACGTGCCTTTGGAGGGGTATGCGCTTCATCGATACCCATACGATTTGAGGTATCAGCAGCGGAAGATCTGGGCGCAAACCTTATGCCACCCATTACCGATTCAAGTGTCGATCTTATTACCGCAGCGAACGCGGCCCATTGGTTCGATATGTCACGTTTCTGGCACGCAGCCGCACGAATCCTTAGACCTGGAGGCACTGTTGCCCTGTGGACGAGTGGTGAGATACTCGTTCACCCGTCTATGCCAAACGCCGCCGCCATCCAAGCTGCAATGGATGAATATGCGGACACACATCTGAAACCCTTCTATGAACCAGGTAACTACATCGTACGCAGCAGATATGCTGATCTGCCTCTACCATGGACAATTGCTCAACAAGTTGAAGCATTTGACAAGGAGAGTTTTTTGCGAAAGGAGTGGGCAACAGGAGAGAAGTTTTTTACCGGAGAGGCTGAAGTGGATTTGGACACACTTGAGAAACTTATGGCGACTGGTAGTCCTCAAACCCGGTGGCGTCAAGCCCATCCCGATGCTGTTGGTACTGAGCAGGATATTGTCAGAATTCTTCGTAGGAAAATTGAGTATTTACTGAGGGCCAGTGGGGTGGAGGAGGGGGAGGAACGGATCAAGGGGACTGTCCAAGGAGTTATGTTAATCGTTAAGAAGAAGATATGATAGCTTCTTATGAAGATATAACTGCTTTCTATAACCACATCTCACCTCAGCCGCTGGAGCTACATTCTCTTTAGCTCTTCCAATGTTGTCATATGATGACGCTAGCACAATTCACATAAATGGCACAGGAAACCCTCCGTGGTAGTGACATTAGCTCTAAGCCACTATCTATACCCAGCCGTCGGGATGATTGCCAGGTTTTATATTATTTGGCACAGTTTACCTGAGATCTCTAGCATGATATGAATAGTGAACGATTATGTTGCGCGTTCGAAGCAGCTTTCTGATGTTGCAGCGCAGGAATGATTAGTTAACTTATATATTTGTTTCTAGAATAACTGATAGTTCATTATGTGACCTGATTAACGGTAAATGCAAGGCCGCCAAACGGGCTGTCCGAATATGTAGCTCCCTATTCAGTTGTGAGTGGATGCTGTCCGGTAGCACCTCTCTAGAACCAGCCTCTTGTTTCAGCTTATTGCACTAGATAGCAACCTTCGGAGCTCTCAATCACCCCGACGAAGATTGATACTCATTTTACGACAAATCTCACACCTTTGCTTCCAGGTCTTGGGCGCGCCAATATTCCATCGTGATCGTACTCAGCATCCTCTTTCGTCGTCTTGTATAGCTCCATGTGGGGCATTACACGCAACACTAACGCTGAAACGGCAATGTATAGCTGACAATGGGCCAATCTAGGTTCGCACGTGTTAGTATAACCATAAACAAAGCTTCTTAGCCTTTCTCTAAACTTACTGCATACCAAGGCATATTCTGCTACCTTTTCCAAATGACATAATGTAACTCTCAAGATCTCGCCGCCGCTGTTTCTTCTCATCCAACCATCTCTCTGGTATAAACTCTAGAGGTTGAGGGAAAATGCTCTCGTGAGTATGAATGAGTGGAGATGATGTGCCTATCGCCCAGCCCCGTGGAATTACATATGTCACATCAGAGGAGTTCCATACACCCTTATAAACCATATCCTCATCTGGTGCTATACGCGGCATCCGTCCCGTAACGCCATGGCTGAGCCTAATGCCCTCGAGTATGACACTGGACAGGTATGGAAGCTTTTCGAGAGCCTCCCAAGGTGGCAGCTGTGTAGGATCCTCTACTACAGTTTTGAGCTCTGTCCTCACTTTGTCGCAAATCATCGGTTGATCCAGTAAATAGAATGTCAGAACACTAAGTGCGCGCGCTGTCGTATCAGTGCCAGCATTAAGCAAAACCGCCGCATCCGCTGCCAGTCGCTCCGTTGACTTCTCCGAAGCAGGAAGGTCGGATTGAAGCATCGATGAAAAGACAGTTTCACGTTGCTTTTCCAAATCCTTATTGTCAAGTCCCTTAATTCGATCAATCTCGTTGGGGATGTTGACCATCATATCTTGCATAGCCTTCGACATATCTGAAGAGAAAGGTCGCACTGCCCACCTATCATATGTCAAATAAGATTGTGTGTCAAGTATAAATCCCCGACGAGAAGTACTTACGGAGGAATGTGTGGCTGGAGGTCCCTAACAAAGGGTATGTGTCGATTAATGAAGGCCATCGATTCCAGCATTTCCATAGATGCCAAGTAATTCGCATCCCAACCCGCCTTGTCCAAGAAATTGAAACTCCAGCCGTAAAGATAGTCGGAGATAATATCAGTTGCAAAGGTGCTATAGACCTTGACAGCTCCTAGCTCACCTTGCCCACGAGAGGCCAGTAGTTTATCGCAAAGCTTGTGCACTCTGACCTGGATGGTATCCTGGAGTTTCAAAATGCGGCTTCGTGAAAAGAACTTGATCAATGTTGCTCGCCGTTTACGATGTAGTTGGTGGTCTCTGGTAAAAGTCATAGCCTGCATCACCCATGTTAGTTCAGACATGCGTGGCATTTACTGGCAACTGGGCTGACGGACCTCATGCAGGCTGTTCACTCTTGGTCAGTATTACGAAGGTTAAATATAATATCAAGTAAATCTTACTTGGACGGGAACGCGTTAATCCAGTGCATGACTTTCTCTCGATTCTTTACACCTGAGGGATACAGCGTATCTAGGAACTTCGGATCATTACAGTGGAGTTCGTCTGGATTGATGCGAACCACAGGGCCTATGACCATCAATTAACGGATGACCATCTTTGTAGACGACATGTATTTCTAACCATATATTTTGTGCAGTTTGCCGATTTGGCTTGTATAGCGACCACCAAGAATCATGTCATACCATATTTCATACAAGTATGACACGGCGGCCAATTTAGGGCCAGGAAAGCTGGCAAGAGGATGCAGAGTGAGTCTGTACATCGACATGCCGACAATGTAAACGCCATAAAGTAAAGCAGCGTATAAAGCCCCCTCCCAAAGGGAGACAGAGCCAATTCGCTCGATCATTTTTGCAATACCAACACTGTTGATGAAAAGGTCGAAGAAAATGCGCCTACTTATAAAAGGCTACAAGGGGATAGAAACCCCGTTTTTTGCGCGGCATTGCCGTCTGATGTCCTATCACCTAGATGAAAATTGATGTCAGCAAGATCAGCGCAATAATGGTCCATTTTCAGCTGTTTTGTGTGCAAATGAAGAAGACTTTGACAGATGCTGAATCCAACATCCTCATAATGAGTAATTTGGAGACATCCGATCTTAGTGGACCGTACCGACTTAGCGGAAAGAATTTAGGGGTCAGATAAAAGGCAATGGAACACATAAGCTCCACGCCTAACCGATGTACAGAGTGGGGAATATCCTGCACAGCAAGATGTAGTTACAGTTAACTATAACAACTTCTATCTTAAAACATTTTTAGCCTACTATAATAATATATACACTTTATAAATAAACCTTATTTATAATAGTAATATATATATAATATAAAAATTAATTTTATTTATTTTATTAATAAATATTAATAGCTTATTGTAAGTATATATAATAAAAATTCTAATAAGCTTAACTTTATTATATTTTCTTTTTTTCTTTTTTTTATTATTATTATTAATAAATATATTTATTTTATTATTTTATGTTTATTTTATATTAATTCTTTTTAATTTTAATTATATTTATATATTATAATTATAATTAAAGTTAATTTTTTATATATTATTTTTAAAATAAAGATAATATATACTTATTATAAAAATATAAATAACTTTATATTTATATAAAAATATATAAGTAAATATAGAAAGTTAATTAATTATATAAATTTACTTAATAATAGTATTTTTAAAAATTAATATATAAATAAATATAAAAGTAAATTAAGTTTTATTAAAAGTTATTAATAATATTAAGCTTTTAAAGTTTAATATTATTAAAAATAATTATTATTTAAATTATATTAATATAATATAATTTTAATATATAATAATATTATATTTTATAAATAATACAATAAAGATATTTATTAATATAATTAAGTATTAAGTAATTTAATATAATTTTATTAATATAAAGGAATATTAATATTATTATAATTAGCTTATTTATTTTCTTTTTATTTATATAAAATATACTTATATAAATTAATATAAGCTTAATATTAATATTTTATAATTATAAAAAGTTAATATAATTATAAAGTATATTTATAATATTATTTTAAAAAAAATAAAAGCTTATAATAGCTTTAAAAAAAAATATTTAATATTTATATAATATTAAATAATATTAATTTAATTATATAAATTATTATTAATTGTTATAACCCAATATATAAGGCTCCTAAAGAACCTATAGGGTAAGGCAACTACTAGAGTAACTATAGAAGAACTAATTAATTATATGTAACGAACCGGTTACCTATAGGTTAATATAGATAGGGATTTCCAATTACCTGTTCGGGATTTCTATTGGCGGATGGGTTAGGTTAGACTTAGGTAGTATATAATATTATGCAGCTAGTAGAGAGTATATAAATCTAATCTTATTGCTATATTAATAACTAGCTATTTAAGCTATCTAAATAAGTATAGTGAAGTAAACTTATATATCTAGCTGGTCTAGGCTAGATTATTATAGTTTCTTAATAATCCCTTTAGATTATTTTAAGATTTTAATAATCTATCCTTAGATTATTAGATTATCTAAATGATTAAATGATCTATGCCTGATTGGTTGGTCAGCCTATTATTTATCCAGGCTCGCCTACCTGGGAGGCCTATTATCCTGGCCATAAGAGCTAGGTTGTGACATAATACTCCCTCTATAACAAACCGGTTACCTATAGGTTAGTATAGAGATTTCCAATTACCTATTTAGGATTTCTATTAGCAGATGGGTCAGGTTAGACTTAAGTAATATATAATATTATACAGCTAGTAAAGAGTATATAAATCCAATCTTATTGCTATATTAACAACTAGCTATTTAAGCTATTTAAATAAATATAGTAAAGTAAACTTATATATTTAATTAATTAAATATCCTTAATATACTTAATAATTAAATTAATTAAGTTATATTTAATATATTTAATAATAAATTCCATTAAGTAATATATAATTAGTTAATAAATTATAGTTAATCTATACATGCCTATTTAGTAGGCCTATTATTATAACCTTAAGTATTAAGTTATAATATAATACTCCCCTCTTATTAATCTTATCCTTAAGACCTTATTTTAAATTTATATCTTCCTTACCTTTTATAAGTATTAATTCCTACTTTTTTTATTTTTTTATTTCTTTAGCTAATAAAAATAGCAGGCAGTAAATATAAGTATTTTAAATTTTCTTAAGTTCTATAATATAATATACTTAAGCATTTTATTTTATTTATATTATTAGTTATAAAGCCTTATCTTTATTATAAAAAGTATAATTATAAATATCTTATTTTTAAAAAGGATTCTCTATATTACTTTTAGTATATTTATTATTAATAATTAAATTATAAGGCTTTTAGTCTTTTTATAACCTAGCTTTAAAAGATAATAACTAAAGGTACTAATCTTAATTTAAAATTAAAAAAGGCAGAGGAGGCTTAGCTAAAGGCTAATGCATGCATAAAGTATTTTTATATTTAAAAAAAAAAATAGTTTATAAAGATAAAAAGGGCTATTAAGCAAGGGATTAATAATTTAAAAGAGTTAAAATAGGTTAAGTATAAAAAGCAGGAAGTAAAGGCTGCTTATTAGGCTAAAATATTAATACTTAATCTAGCTAATTTTATTAATATAGTTAACTAAAATACTTTTATCTTAGATCTTTTATTATTATAAATCTTAAGTTTTAGTAAAAGTCTATTAATAAGGTCTTTAAATATTTAAGGTACTTAATAAGTTCTTAACTATTTACTTTATTAAAATATCCTTTTTATTTAATTAAATATTATAATATTCTTATTTCTAGATTTAATTTAATAATAAAAATTAATTTAGCTTTATATTTAAGTTCTTTACCTTTTATTATAATTTTATTATAAATTATTTTACTTATTTCTTTATTAACTAAGGCCTTTTTTAATTATAAAATATATTTTATCTTAAAAATTAATTTCCCTTTTTTATTTAATAGCAGTAGAATATCTATTTTATAGCTAACTTTACCTGCTTTTTATAATACTTTATAAGATTTAACTTTTTTAAAATTAAGTTTTTTATTAAGGCATTTTATCTTAATTATTGCATTAATGCCTTATTACTAGCTTAAGGGTGAATATATTAAAACATAGACTATATCCCCCTCTTTTAAAATTAATCCCTTAATTTTATTTTTATTAATATATTCTTTTATTTTAATATATATAAACTTAAGTTATATTTATAGTTTATTATATAGCTTCTTTAAATTATCTACTTAGATAATAACTTTTTTTATATCTTTGCCTTCTTATAGTAGTTAATAAGCTTTTAATTTAAATTTAAAATTAAAGAAAAATAGTAATTTCCTTATAAATTTTAATTATATACTATTATATATAAATTATATAATAAATAATTTTTTTACTTAATCTTTTATTTTTAAATTAATATAGTATATTAAATAATCTTTTATAATCTAATTAATTTATTTAGTTTAATTATTTATTTAAAGATAGTATACTATACTTACTTTATAATATATTTTAAGTTTATTATTTAATACTTTTTAAAACTTAAATATAAATATAGATCCTTTATTAAAGATTATTTCTCTTAATAGTCTATAGTTTATAATAATAAATCTAATAAATATATATATTAATTCTTCTGCAATACTTACTTTTTTATAAAGAATAAAGTATAATATTTTTATTAATTAATTAACTATAATAAATATACTATTATAAATAATTTTTATTATTAATTTTTTAAATAGTAGTAGTTTTATAATATAATTAAATAAGATTAATTCTTATAGTTATTTTAATATTAGTAAAGGTTATAATAGCTTATATATACTTTATATTTTTTAGCTTTTACTTATTAATATAGATTATAATATAATACTATATATTATATCTATTTCTTAATTTTATTAAAGGTATAGTATCTTTATACTTATTTCTTTATTTTCTTAATTCCTTTATACTTATATAATAAGTATATATAGACTGCTTTTACTATCTTTCTTTATAATTCTTTTAATACTTATATTTTATTATTAATTATAAAAAGTCTATTATATAGGCTAAATTCTTTTAAAAATTAATCTTAATTTTAGTCTTTTATATATTCCTTAATTTTTTTATTTATTAAATTATATTTTTTAAATTTAAAAATAGTAGTAATTATTTTTTACTTATAATATCTTTATTTATTTAAGTATATTACTTAAGTAATAACTTTTAATATTTCTTAAAAAAGTTTAGCCTTATAATTTAATATATTAGCTTTTTTATTTTTTATTCCTTTATAATAAATAATCTAATAGTTAAACTATAATAAAAACTTAAAATATTTTATTTATTATTTTAATAGTATTTATATAGTTATAAAGTAAATAATATTTTTATAATTTATAAAAACCTTAATTTTAAATATACTTTTATAATAGTAATATCTTTATTTCTTAAATATTATTATAATAGCTATAAATTCTTTATTATAAGTAGTATACTTTAATTTTAGTTTATATAGTTTTTTTAAAAAAAATATAATAAGTTTAAGTTTTCTTTTTTTATCTTATTATTTAATTACTCTTTTAATAGCAAAATCTAAGGCATTAGTTTTAATTTTAATTTCCTTAGTAAAGTTAAATATAATAAGTATTAATTTTAATATTAAAGTATTTTTTAATTATTTAAATACTTAATTAATATTTAGTCTTTATAAAAACTTTTTATCTTTTTTAATAAGGTTAGATAATAATATAGTAATTTAAGTAAAGTTTTTAATAAATCTTTTATAATAATTAGCAAACCTTAAAAAGCTTTATATATTTTTAATATTTTTTAGGGGTTTTTATATCTTAATTACTTTAAGTTTCTTAAGATTTATTTAAATTTCTTTTAAAATAATAATATATCTTAAAAACTTTATTTTCTATATATAAAATATATATTTTTTAAGGTTAATAAGAAGTTTAATATCTTATAATTTCTATAATACTTTATAAATATATTCTTTATATTCCTTAAGAGTCTTTAAAAAAATTAAGATATTATTAATATATATAATTATAAATTTATTAAGATATTCCTTAAGAATATAATTAATATATTTTTAAAATAAGGCAGATATATTTATTAATCTTTATAATATAATAAAATATTTAAATAATTTATATTTTATTTTAAAGGTAGTTATTTATTTATAGCCTTTTTTTATTTATATAAGTTTATATACTTTTTTAAAGTTAAGTATTATAAATTAATTTATTTTTTATAATTATTTCTTAATTTTTATTATTAATAATAAAGGTATTTTATCTTTAATAATAATATTATTTAACTATTAATAATTAATAATTAATTAAAGTTTTTTATTTTTTTTTAATATAAAGATAATAAGGTATTTTATTAGTGATTTTAAGACCTTAATATATCCCTTCTGCAATTGCTTTTTTATTTATTCCTTAAGTATTTTAAGCTCTATTTTACTAAGGTTATAGATTTTATAAAACTTAAATAAAGCTCTATTTTTAAATATAATTTTATAATTTTATTTTATATATAGTAAAAGCCTTTTTTTTAAAACTTTATTATAAAGTTTTTTATATTTTTAATATTATTATAAAATCTTCTTAAAATACTCTTTTTTAAAAGTATCTTTTTCTTTAATTTTTGCCTTTTATAAGGCCTTATTAAGTACTATTAATTCTTTTTTAATATAGGCTATATATTTTTATATTTTTATTATAGCTAATTTTTCTTATTTTTTATTAAATTATAATTTTATATTAATTTTCTCTTTAAACTTAATTTATTTTTTAACTTTTTTTTTTATAAATTATATAAAGGCATTTAATTCTTTTAGTAGTATTATTAGCCCTTTTTATTACTTATCTTAATTAAATTATAATTTTAAATTAATTAAAAGATCTAGGTTATTTTATAAACTTAATTAGCCTATCTTCTAATCTATTACTAAGTTTACTTTATATAACTATAGCTAACTTAAAATAATATTATATTTAATTCTTATTAAATTAAGCTAAAGTAATTTAGTTTAATCTTAAAACTAGATTTTAAGATAATTAATCTTTATATTAATAAGCCCTTTATTATAGTTATAAAGCTAATTTTTAATAATGCCTACTGTGACGATCCGGTCTATACTCAAGAGTATAGGGTAGGTTTCCTAAGGTAATAAACCAGTGATCTAGTTTATATTGGCAGAGAGATTAAGGTATAAATAGCATTAAGCAATCTTATTATATAGCTGGTAGAGTAAATAGAAGTTCTAAACTTGTATTTAATCTAAGTGCTATATTAATGACTGACTATTTAAGCTATTTAATAAGTATACTGTTTATAGACTTATATAGTAAGTTGTTTCTTATAGCTTACTTTATAATATTTCCTTATACCTAGTGAGCCTGGCACCTTGGTGTTGCAGGCTTACTTTAATCTATAGTATATACCCTAGGTGAGCTATAAGCTTTGTCCTGATTGGTCTTATATCTGGGCTTTAGCTGGTGCTATTGTTGGGTTGTAATATAATGCCTCCTTCCTAGTGGGTCTTGTCCTTAAGATTATATATATAGTTGCTTAGTTCCTTGTGCATCCTGAGTTATAGTAAGTTTCTTTTATTATGCTTTGTGGGGTTGCTAAGTAGCGTTCTGAGGGTTTTGCGAGGTCTACCTGAAATTGTAAGGCAGTGGTTATTGTTATTGATATAATTGGGATTTTAGTGATGCCTTGTTCTTTTTATAAAGAGAAGCATTTGCTATGTAAGATAGCGATAGGTTATAAGAAGTATAAGGAGTATACTTATTGTGGTTGTTTTTATAATGGTAGTGGTATTTCTTTAGCAGTAGGTTTGTTCTTCTTGTCTTCTTCCTTAGTTCCTTGGTTCTGATAATTATAGTGTAATGCTTGGCTATAGAGAAGGCGCAGATTGACACTGAGGAGCGTCGTGCTGAGCAAGAGCTTCTTTAGCAGTAGCAGCAGTTGTTTAAGTTTCAGCAGTAGATAATATTGCTATCTTAGTCTATGAATAAGAGTTTTGCGCGATTATTGTATCTTTATGAGCAGCGTTAGTAGATTAATATGTGGGGGGAGCAGATGCTTTAGCAGGGGGCTTGGTCCTTTAATAAATTGGATATTATAGAGTGGGCAGAGTTTAAGGCGGTTATTAATGTGCAGTTATCTAGGGGCGTTAATGTTGTTAATTGGAATGCAGTGTTTGCTAATTTAGACCTAGTGTTTAAAGAAAACATTTTATTGGCTCCTGGGAGTTAAAGTGCTAGACTGGTTTTTATAAATTTTCATTATTGTTATAGTTTTTTTATTTTACTAGGTACTTAGTTTCCTGGGTTTTAGGATTTTAGCATATAGTAAGTACTAATTTAACTTTGTATTCTTCTTTATTATCTTTTATAATTATTTCATTTATAATTACTTCTCTTATATCTTTATCTATTAATACTTTTTTAAGCTGTAAAATATAGAATACTAAGTATTTGATTCTTATATTGTCTAGTAGTTCTATTTAGTAGTTGACTTCCTTAATTTTATTAATAATTTTAAATAGTCTAAGTTTCTAGTAGTCTAATTTATTATTTAGTCGATCTGTCTTAATATTTGGCATTTTGTGTCCTCTTGTGTGGTGCAGCAGGTAGACTATATTTCCTTCCTAAAGGTTTAGTCCTTTATGCCTATATTTATCTATATATTCCTTTATTCTTTATCTAATAAATTCTAGTTGTGTGCATATGTCTTTATATAAATCTTTAAGCAGTTCTGCTTGTATTCTTGCTTTTTTGGAGTTTGGGCTATCTTGGGGTGGTCAGTATGCTTCTGGGGTAAATCTATAGTTTGTAAAGAAGGGTATTAGTCTTGTGGATTCTAATTTAGTATAGTTGTAGCATAGTTATGCTATTAGCAGTTTTTTAACCTAATTGTCCATTTTGCAATTTATATATACTTATAGATAGTGTTTAATTATTTAGTTTATGCATTCTATTTGTCTATCTATTTGAGGGTGATAGGCAGTGCTTAGCTTGTGGTTTGTGCTAAGTTTTGCTATAAGTTTTTGCTAAAATTTTAAGGTAAATATTGGTCCTCTATCTAAGATGATTTCTTTAGGCAGGCCATGGTTGGCTGCTATTATTCTTCTGTATATATATAATAGTTCCTTAGTGTTATGTAATTTCTTATGTGGTAAGAAGTAGGCTTGTTTTATTAGTCGGTCTACTATTATAAAGATGCTGTTATACTTGACTTTTATTAAGGGTTTTTTAGATAATAGGAGGTCTGTGATGTAATCTATTGTGACTGATTCCTAAGGTCTTTCTAGTATAGGTAGCGGTTGTAGTTTTTTATAAGGTCTGTGTCTGCTGTCCTTGGTTTTACTATAGGTTTGGCAGCTTGCAATTATGTTTGCTATTGTTTTCTTAAGTCCTTTAAAGGTGTAATACTGGTATACCTATTGTGTGGTTTTTATGATTCCTTTGTATTTATGTAGCGGGTGTTTATATACTTCCTTTATGACTTCCTTATGTAGTTTATTAGGTATCTATATTTTGTTTTTTAGTATAGGGCATCCTTTATCTATTGTAATTTTTGCAGGGAATTATTGGGGTATTTAATTCTTAATATGTTCTTTAATTTTGTTAATTATAAGGTTGTTTTTTTTAACTCTGAATATTATGTCGATTCTTTATTATTCTAGGTTTTTATTTGCATTAACTTGCAGGGCTTGTGCAAAGTGTTCTGGTACTTCTTAAAATAGTTCTGGTTTCCTGCTAAGTGCGTCTGCTTGTCTATTTTCCAATCCTTTGCAGTGGATAATTTTATAGTTAAAGTCTGCAAGTAGTTTAAAGTTTTTTATTTATTGTCTAGATAATTGTTGTATTGTAGTGAAGTAGGCGATGTTCTTGTGGTCTATGAAGACCTTAACCTTGTATATGCTTCCTATATAATAGTGTCTTTATTCCTTAAATGCTTTAGTAATTCTTAAGAATTCTTAGTTATATATTAAGTATTGTAGGGCAGGTCTATTAAGTTTCTTTAAAAAGAATGTAATGGGGTGTAGTTGTCTTTTTTTGTCTCTTTGTCTTAGTTATCCTCTGATTGTATATTTTGATGTATCTGTTTTTATTTCCACTTGTTTTATAAGGTTAAATATGGTGAGTACTGGTGTAGAGGTGATAGTGTTTTTAAGTTGTTGAAATGCTTTTTATTCTTCTTTTTTTTATTTAAAGGGGTTGTCCTTTTTGGTTAAGTTTGATAGGGGGCTTGCAATATATGTAAAGTTCCTTATAAACCATTAATAATAATTAGCTAGTCTTAAGAAGCTTTGAACTTCTTTGGTGCTTTCTGATTTCTTCTAATCTTTGATTGTGGAGACTTTTTTTAGGTCTATCTGAATTTTTCTAGGGGTGATGATGTAGCCTAGGAATTCCACTTTTTTTATATGGAATTGGCATTTCTCTGGTTCTACTAAGAGTTTTGCATCTTGTAATGTTTGTAATACCTTATGGATGTATTTCTTATATTCTTTAAGGGTTTTTAAGAAGATTAGAATATTATTAAGGTATACTATAATAAACTGGTTGATGTATTTTCTTAATACTTGGTTAATTATTTATTAGAATATTGCTGGTGTGTTGGTTAATCTAAAGGGCATTACTAAGCATTTGAATAGTCTATAGTGTATTCTGAATGCTGTTTTCTATTTATGTCCTTCTTTGATCTAAATAAGGTTATATGCTCCTTTAAGGTTGAGTGTAGTAAACTATTAGGCTTTAGTCAAGTGGTCTTGTATTTCTATTATTAGTGGTAGGGGCGTTTGGTCCTTAATCATGACTTTGTTTAATTGCTGATAGTTAATGACTAGTCTTAACTTTCTATTCTTTTTTAGTATAAATATAACTGGGTATTTTGCTGAGGATGTTAATATATAGATGTATCCTTTTTTAAGTTGGTTGTCTAGCTATTCCTTTAAGAACTTGAGTTTGGTTTTATTTAGGTTGTATATTTTATGGAATTTAGGGCTTGCGCTGTCCTTAAGAATGATCTTATGGTCCTATTCTAAATGTTCTAGTAGCCCTGTTTTAAGGGTTTCTTTGAAAAGCTTTTTGTATTTTTAGTATTATCTTAGTATTAATGCAAGTTGCATCTCTTTAGGGTTGTTCTTGCTCTAGTTGATAGCTTTTTCTATCGAGGTGTTAAGTTCAGTGAGTTCCCTTTATATTCTAGTGATGTGTTTGCATATTTGGGCGCTGTGACTTTTATCTCTTTATTAATGATATTATGGTGGTATTTCTAAGGGTTTTAGTAAGGTCTGAGGTCTTACTATGCCTGGGGTATCTTTTTCTTCTAGAGTTCTTTTATTAGAATGCTAATGAATTTGGCCTTTGCTTTATTATGTATCGGGGTTATATCTTCTTAACTATAGCATTCCTAAGATAATATTGTACTTTAGGATGTTAGCAATATTGCATATGACTAGCGTTTATTAGTTTGCTATTTCAAGATTTAGGTAATTAGTCTGTTTTGTTACCTATCCTTCTTGATAGTTAAAGGTTTTTCCTTTAGCATGGTATAGGCGGTATGCTTTTTTTTTTTTTTTTTATGGTAATTGTAAGCATTCTGCAGTTTGGTGGTTAATATAATTACTTATGGATTTACTATTAATTAAGATGGTGAGATCTTTATTTTGGAATTATACTTTTAATATTATTTAAGTAGTTGTGAATTTTTCTTCTTCCTTACTATTGTATTTATAAGGTTCTTTTTGTTCAAGAGCTATTAGATTCCTGGAGTCTTTCTATAGCCCTCTTATAGGAGACTTTCCTTATTTTTTACCTTATGCTATTGCATGATTTTTCCTTTTATATGCTTTATATAGGTGGTGAGTGGGCAGAGTCTGAGTATGTTACTTTTGCAGTATGCTTTTATTCTCCTAATGTAGATATTATATATTGGGGCACTATACCTGTTGTTAGGTGTCTGTTATATTTTGTGATATTCTTTTAATTTGCTTGCTGTTGCTCTAGTATATATTCTGAAGTTAAATCCTTTTTGCTGTAATTGTTAAATAAGGTTGTCTACTGCTTGTCTTTTTTCTTTATCTTGTGTATCTTGCTAATTGGAAATTTTATTAAAATGATGCTTTGGGCAGTTAACTTGATTGCAGTTTCTATAGTAAATATAGTTGTAGTTTTTAGTGTGGTTGTTTTGTTTATGCTATTCTAGGATTTTCTATCAGTTGTGTATTCTATATTTAAGATATTGATAGTTTCTAATATGGATTGTTGGGTTGCATTAGAACTATGTTAGGGGCTTTATTATTATAACTTAGAGAGTTCTGTATCTTGCTGTGACCTTCCAATTTCTATATTCTATAATTCTTCCTATATCTTTAATAGGTTGGTGTAGGTTTTATATAGGAAATATATTGTTATTGGCTTTTTTTTTAAAGTGTGCCATGCATCTATGTGAAATGTAGTATATTTATAAGGTATAGGAATGAAGTATATGTGTAGGGTTAGCGCTAGGTATATCTCCTCTTACTTATTTATAGTTCTTAATATTTCTTATAGCAATATCTATAGTAACTGTAGGTATAATTTATTGGTTTCCCTCTAGGTTCTGGTGTATATATAGCTAGTTTTAGAATCTTTATAAATCTTTTATATAATTGGGGTCAAGGGCTTTGTAGTAAAACTCATCTAGCTCTTGGATTTCTAGGATCATAGTTCTATAGTTTTCTTTATTAATGTAATAAGTGCTTCTCCTTATTTTATAGTAGCAGTGACTTTCTTCTATATCTTGTCTGTTTATAAAATAATGGAGTTCTTATATGCAGGCATTGCTATAGTTAAATGGTTGTCTATCTTTAATTGCTTGTCTAGTGTTTTTGTCTAACCAGTTGCTGTTGTCTTTAAGTTTGTTATATGCAGGTGGCGATTGATTAAGGAGGTGGATGGTTTTGGATAGCGTTTCTTCCTTATCTATTATATTGACTTGTTTTTATCCTTTCTTGTTGTTTTATTGCTTCTTGGGTGATTGATAGTTGCAGGCCATATAGTTAGGTTTACTATAGTTAAAGCATTTGAAGTCTTTCTTTCTTCTGTCTATAAAGTCTAAGTCTATTTTTTTAGGTCTTCTACTATTGTCATTAGTAATTTCTTCTTGTTATTTCTTACCTTAATTAGGTTGGTAGCTTTCTTTTTTCTTAATGTTTTTGTTATTTATATATAACTTATAGAGTAGATTATCTGCTTATATATATTTTTCTATAAATAAGATAAGGTTATGTTTAGATTGATTAATGTTATAGACCTTTTTTTTAACTTCTTATTTAAGCCTATTGTAGAATTGTTTGATAAGTGCTGATTATCCCTAATCCAGGCGGGTTGCAATGTCTCTAAAATAAACAGCATAGTCTAAGCACTTCCCTTTTTAATATATTCCTATGAGGATGTTTTCTGCTATATAGGTTTCTTTAATATCTTTAAAAGCTCTTTTAAGTTCTTTAATATATCTTCTGAAGTTACTAAAGATTGTTTAAGTTTTTTCTTCTGCAGTGCCTGCTAGTGCTTTTAGGTAGTCCTTTAAGATGGGTCTGAACTATTTTAGAGCTGTTCTTTTGAGATATAAAGCAGCAAGGCAAACTTTCTTTTCTTTAGTATTAAAAGTGTTTTTATAGTCCTTGAAATAGGCTTTAAGTTAAATGATATATAAATAGAGTTCTTTTATATTTTTATTATATATAGGTAGTAGTGGTTGTTTAATTAATATACTAATGTCTATAGTAGGTTTCTTTTTATTAAGTTTATTAATGATGGCTTTGTTAAGTTAGAATATGTTTTGGGCAAGCTTTATTAATTATTTTTAAGTTATTAAGTTCTAATTGGGGGTATCTTTTATAAAGATATTTCCCTTATTATTGATAGTGAATGCACTGGGTTTGGTGGTAGGGGTATTAATGCTATTAGATGATCTAGGTATAGTGGTTTATTATTGCTTAAGAGTTATATAGTAATTCTCTAAATAAGAGTTGTTAATATATAATGATCTGGTCTATATTTAAGAGTATAGGGTAGGTTTCCCAAGGTAATAAACCAGTGATCTAGTTTATATTGGCAAAGAGATTAGGGTGTAAATAGCATTAAGCAATCTTATTATATAGCTGGTAAAGTAAATAGAAGTTCTAAACTTATATTTAATTTAAGTGCTATATTAATAACTGATTATCTAAGCTATTTAATAAGTATACTGTTTATGGACTTATATAATAAGTCATTTTTTGTAGCTTACTTTATGATGTTTCCTTATACTTGGTGAGCCTGGCACCTTGGTGTTGCAGGCTTACTTTAATCTGTGGTATGTACCCTAGGTGAGCTATAAGCTTTGTCCTGATTGGTCCTATATCCGGGCTTTAGCCGGTGCTGTTATTGGGTCGTAACACCTACTTTATATATATTTTCCCTAGGCTTCTTATACTAAGGTAGTTATAGTTAGTTAATTAGGTTATAGTTAATAAGGTTGCTATTTAATTTACTATTTATTAAGATTAAAATTATATATCCTCTTATAGTTTTTTTAATAATTAATCTATTATTTTCTTTAATTATTTTTATAAGTTTTATTATTTTTATAGCTATAATTTCTAATATATCTAGGTAGCTTTATACTCTTTAGACTATATCTTTATATTTGCTATATTAAGTATACTAATAATAACCTAGTACTAGGATATTATACCTTATTATATTATAATATTATTTTATAAGGTGGTTACTTATTCCTTTCTTTTTCTTATTATAGTAGGTTCCTCTACTATAAGTAGTAAAATTTTATCTTACTAATTATAGTTCTTTAATAATTATTTATAAAGAAATATATTAATAATAATATATAATATATTTTATATTATTATAGTTTTTAAATTCTTCCTGTTTATATATATATTCTGCTAAATAATTATATTATTTAAAAACTTTTTTTAGTATATAGTTTTTATAAAATAGGTCTATATAATTCTTAAAGTTATTTTATTTATAATTATTTTAAAAATAATTTCCTTCTTTAAATTCTGCTTTTTAGTCTAATATTTTTTAAATTATTAAGGCTTTAAGATCTTAAATAAGGCTTTTTATTATCTTTAAAGTAGCTTTTTTTACTAATCTTTAACTAATTAAGGTAATATTAAGCAGGCTATTATTATTATTATTAAGCTTAGTATTTTAGTTTAATTAAGTTAAATCTTTATTTATAATTCCTTTATTATTAAATTCTTATTTTAGTAGCTGCTTAAATTAAGTAATTACTAAAATATTTTTATATTTAAGTGCCTTAAGGTAGTACCCTATAGTATCTTTATTACTACTGTAGGTCTTATAGCTATTATTATAGTATATAGTCTAGTAAAAGCTAATATACTTATTTTTAATAATAGCCTTAACTTTTTTTATTGCTTTTTTATTTTCTTTTATAAGTTTTTAATTATCTTTTTTATCTTTATTATTCTTTTTTAAGTATCTAAAGGACTTATAACCTAGCTTCTTATAGTTATAGTAAATAATACTACTAAGATTTATTCTTCCTAGCCTTATATTATTATTGCTTATAATATAGTTATCTTATTATTTTCTTTAGTTTATAGTATTTTTATTATTACTTTATTTTAATAAGTTTTAAAAGTTTTAATTACTCTTATTCTTCTTAATTTTTTACTCTTGCTTCCTTTCCTATTATTAATTATTAATATTAATTGCATCTTAGGTATAATTAATAAATAATCTATCTTCTCTCTTAATTTTATAAAGTTTATCTTTTACTTTTAGTTTAATACTTTAATAATATATATCTTTCTTAGTTTTTTTAATTTATTTAATCTTAATAAAAAGCTAAATAAAATTAACTATATATTTTACTAATGCTTTTTTTTATTTAATTATTTAAAGTTAATTTTTAGCTTTGCATTTTTTATTAATAAATCTAAAGGTTTTTTATAATTATTTTTTAAAGTTTTTATATATAAGAAAGATTGCCTATATCTGCTTATCTTATTTATCTAAAGTATTTTTTTTAAAATCTTCTAAGATTAGGTTAAATTATATTACTATTAGTTTTCTTAGTCTAGTTTTTATAAATTATATATAATTATATACCTTATTAAGGGTAAAGGTAATAAAATAATAGTATTTAAAGTAAGTATATATATTAATAAAGAATTTTTAAATTTTTATAAAATCTTTTATAAACTTTTTTAATAATATTAGTTTTATAACTTCTTTAAGCTATTTCTTATATCTTTAAAATATAATAGCAAGTGCTAGGTTAATTATATTAACTCTTATATTTTTAAGTTATTATTATAGCTAGGCAATTATAACTTAATCTTAAGCTCTTTAATTTTAGAGCTATTAAAGCTATTTTATAAGATTATTAAGCGCTATAATAATTTTTATTAAGGTTATTTGCAGATCTTCTTTTTATATCTTAGCATTATCTTAATATATATCCTTAGTTTAGTAAGTAATATTTATAATTATAAGGCTTATATAGTTAGTTCCTTCTTTACTTTAAAGTTTAAATATAACTATTTAATTCTACCTTTTAAGTCTAAGGTAACTATTTAAATAAAAGTTATTAATATATAATAAATTAATTATCTATAGGTTAGTATAAAGATTTTTAATTATATAACGAACCGGTTACCTATAGGTTAGTATAGATAGGGATTTCCAATTACCTGTTTAGGATTTCTATTGGCAGATGGGTTAGGTTGGACTTAGGTAGTATATAATATTATGCAGCTGGTAGAGAGTATATAAATCCAATCTTATTACTGTATTAATAACTGGCTATTTAAGCTATTTAAATAAGTATGGTAAAGTAAACTTATATATCTAGCTGGTCTGGGCTAGATTATTATGGTTTCTTAATAATCCCTCTAGATTATCTTAGGATTCTAATAATCTATCCTTAGATTATTAGATTATCTAAACAATTAAATGATCTATGCCTGATTGGTTGGTCGGCCTGTTATTTATCTAGGTTCGCTTACCTAGGAGGCCCATTGTCCTGGCTATAAGAGCTGGGTTATGATATAATACTCCCCCTTCTATTGGTCTTATCCTTAAGACCTTGCTTATTTAAGTATAAGTAACCTATTCCCTACCTTCTCTTAGGTTTATAGCTACTTTATTTTTTCTATTTGCATATATTAACTTACTTAATAATAATAGATAGGGTAATTAAAAATCTTTATCTTAAGACTAAGAAGTGCAAAAGTCTTTTTCATTCTATTATCAAGAATGCTATTGCTATAGATAAGCATTATTCTTATTATATATTGCATAGTTATAAAGAGTGTCTTTTATCTCCTTCTAACTTATTATACTGCGCTAAATGCATTTATTTAAACAAATCTTATTATAATATTTATAGTTTGTCTTTTAAGCAGTTAGAGTGTATTGCTGCTTATTATTTCTATTTAGAAGATAAGCTTAAGGCAGCTGAAGAGGAATAGCATGCTGCTGATGTAAAGGTCGAATGTCTTTGTAAAGAAAAGAAACATTAGTATAAAAAAATGCATTGTGGCATTTCGCAGGGTATTATTAATATAGAGGAATTAGATAGGGTCGAGCGTAAGGAGCGGGAAGCAGAGGCCGCTTGTTAGGCTAAAACATTAATGCCTAATCTAGCTAGTTCTGTTAATGCGGTTGACTGGGATGCTTTTGTCCTAGATCCTTTATTATTGCAAATCCTAGGTTCTGGTAAAAGTCTGCTAGTAGGGTCTTTAAGTATTTAAGGTACTTAATAGGTTCTTAATTATTTACTTTATTAAAATATCCTTTTTATTTAATTAGATATTGTAGTGTTTTTATTTCTAAGTCTAGTTTAATAGCAAGAATTAATTTAACTTTATATTTAAGTTCTTTACCTTCTATTACAATTTCATTATAAATTATTTTACTTATTTCTTTATTAACTAAGGCCTTTTTTAGTTATAAGATATATTTTGTCTTGAAAATTGGTTTCCCTTTTTTATTAGATGGCAGTGGAATGTCTATTTTATAGCTAACTTTGCCTGCTTTTTATAATACTTTATAAGGTCTAACTTTCTTAAAATTAAGTTTTTTACTAAGGCGTTTTATCTTAATTATTGCGCTAATGCCTTATTGCTAGCTTAAGGGTGGATATATTAAAACATAAACTATATCCCCCTCCTTTAGAATTAGTCCCTTAATTTTATTTCTATTAGTATATTCCTTTATTTTAATATATATAAACTTAAGTTATATTTATAGTTTATTATGTAGCTTTTTTAAATTATCTACTTAGATAATGGCTTTTTCTATATCTTTGCCTTCTTATAGCAGTTAATAAGCTTCTGGTTTAAATCCAAAATTAAGGAAAAATAGTGATTTCCCTGTAGATTTTAATTGTATGCTATTATATATAAACTATGCAATAGGTAACTTTTCTACTTAATCTTCTATTCTTAGGTTAATATAGTATATTAAGTAGTCTTTTATAATCTAATTAATTTATTTAGTTTAACTATTTATTTAAGGATGGTGTGCTATGCTTGCTTTATAGTGCATTCTGAGTCTATTATTTAATGCTTTCTAGAACTTAGATATAAATGTAGATCCTCTATTAGAGATTATTTCTCTTAGTAGTCTATAGTTTGCAGTAATAAATCTAGTAAATATATATGCTAATTCTTCTATAGTACTTATTTCTTTATAGGGGATAAAGTATAATATTTTTATTAGTTAGTTGACTATAATAAATATGCTATTATAAGTAATTCCTATTACTGGTTCTTTTAATAGTAATAGTTTTATAATATAATTAAATAAGATTAATTCTTATAGTCATTCTAGCATTAGTAGAGGTTGTAATAACCTATATGGTTTATATCTTCTGGCCTTTGCTTATTAGCATAGATTATAATATAATACTATATATTATACCTATTTCTTAATTCTATTAAAGGTATAATATCTCTATACTTGCTCTTTTATTTTCTTAATTCCTTTATGCCTGTATAGTAGATATATATAGACTGCTCTTACTATCTTTCTTTATAATTCCTCTAATACCTATATTTTATTATTAATTATAGAAAGTCTATTATATAGGCTGGATTCTTCTGGGAATTGGTCTTGGTTCTAGTTCTTTATATATTCCTTAATTTCTTTATTTACTGGGTTATATTCTTTAAATTTAAAGATAGTGGCAATTGTTTTCTATTTATAATATCCTTATTTGTTTAAGTATATTGCTTAAGCAATAACTTCTGGTGTTTTTTAGAAGAGTTTAGCCTTGTAACTTAGTGCATTGGCTTTTTTATTCTCTATTCCTTTATAATAAATAATCTAGTAGTTAAACTATAATAGGAACTTAAAATATCCTATTTAGCATTTTAATAATACTTATATAGTTATAAAGTAAGTAATATTTCTATAGTCTGTAAATACCTTAATTTTATATATGCTTTTGTAATAGTAATATCTTTATTCCTTAAATATTGCTATAATAACTATAAATTCTTTATTATAGGTAGTATACCTTAGCTTTAGTCTATATAGTTTTTTAAAAAAGAATATAATAGGTTTAAGTTTTCCTTTTTTATTTTATTATTTAATTACTCCCTTAATAGCGAAATCTAAGGCATTGGTTTTAATTTTAATTTCCTTAGTAAGGTTAAATATAATAAGTATTAGTTTTAATATTAAAGCATTTTTTAGTTATTTAAATACTTAGTTAATATCTAGTCCCTATAAAAACTTTCTATCTTTCTTAGTAAGGTTAGATAATAGTGTAGCAATCTAAGCAAAGTTCTTAATAAATCTTCTATAGTAGTTAGCAAACCTTAGGAAGCTCTATATATCTTTAATATTCTTCAGGGGTTCTTATGCTTTAACTACTTTAAGTTTCTTAAAATCTATTTAGATTTCTCTTAAAGTAATAATATATCTTAAAAACTCTACTTTCTGCATATAAAATGTATATTTTTCTAGGTTAATAAGAAGTTTGGTGTCTTATAACTTTTATAATACCTTATAGATATATTCTTTATATTCCTTAAGGGTCTTTAAGAAAATTAAGATATTATTAATATATGTAATTATAAACTTATTAAGATATTCCTTAAGAATGTAATTAATATATTTCTAAAATAAGGCAGGTATATTTATTAATCCTTATAGCATAATAAGATATTTATATAGTTTATATTTTATTTAAAAGGCAGTTATTTATTTATAGCCTTTTTTTATTTATATAAGTTTATATACTTCTTTAAGGTTAAGCGCAGTGAACCAATTTATCCCTTATAGCTATTCTCTAATTTCTATTATTAGTGGTAAGGGTATCTTATCTTTAATGGTAATATTATTTAGCTATTAATAGTTAATAACTAATTAAAGTTTCCTATCCTTCTTTAGTATAAAGATAATAAAGTATCCTGCTAGTAATTTTAAGACCTTAATATATCCTTTTTATAATTACTCTTTTATTTATTCCCTAAGTATTTTAAGCTTTGTTTTACTAAGGTTATAGATCTTATAAAACTTAAGTAAAGTTCTATCCTTAAGCATAATTTCATAGTCCTATTTTATATATAATAAAAGCCCTTCTTCTAGAACTTTATTATAAAGTTTCTTATATTTCTAGTATTATTATAAAATCTTTTTAAAATATTTCTCTTTAAGGGTATCTTCTTCTTTATTTTTTGCCTTTTGCAGGGCCTTATTAAGCACTACCAATTCTCTTCTAATATAGGCTATATATTTTTATATTCTTATTATAGCTAATTTTTCTTATTTTCTATTAAATTATAGTTTTATATTAGTTTTCTCTTTAAACTTGATTTATTTTTTAACTTTTTCTTTTATAAATTGCGCAGGGGCATCTAGTTCTTCTAGCAGTGCTATTAGCCCTTTCTATTACTTATCCTAGCTAAGTTATAACTTTAAATTAATTAAAGGACCTAGGTTATCCTATAAACCTAGTTAGCCTATCTTCCAATCTATCGCTAGGTTTACTTTATATAACCATAGCCAACCTAAAATAATATTATATTTAATTCTTATTAGATTAAGCTAAAGTAACTTAGTTTAATCTTAAAACTTAACTTTAAGATAATTAGTCTCTATATTAATAAGCCCTCTATTATAGCTGTAAAGCTAATCCTTAATAATGCCTACTTTATATACTTTTTCCCTAGGCTTCTTATGCCAAGGTAGTCATAGTTAGTTAACTAGGTTATAGTTTATAAGGTTGCTGTCTAATCTGCTGTTTATTAGGATCGAGACTGCATGTCCCTTTATAGTTCTTTTGACAATCAGTCTGCTATTTTCCTTAATTGCTCTTATAGGTTTCATTATTTCTATAGCTGCGATTTCTAGTTTATCTAGGTAGCTTTATATTCTATAGACAGTATCTTTATATTTGCTATATTAGGTGCATTAATAATATCCTGGTACTGGGATATTATACCTTATTATACTATAATATTTTTTTATAAGGTAATTGCTTACTCTTCTCTTTCTATTATAGTAGATTCCTTTACTATAGGTAGTAAAATCCTATCCTTCTAGTTATAAGTTCTTAATAGTGATTTATAAGGTTTGGTGCTATATATAATGCATAATGCATTTAAGGTTTTTATAATCCTTGAATTCTGTTTAATAGTATTTATATTTTATAATATATAAATGCTATTTATTAATTTTTTCTAGGGCATATCTTCTGCAGAAGAGATCTTTATATAACCCTAATTCTTTTTACTTACAGTTGTTTTTAAAACAATTCTAGTATTCTTCTAGTTCTGCTTCTTAATTTAAGATTTTCTAGACTATTAGGGCTTTAGTATCTTAAGCAGGGTTCTTTACTATCTCTAAAGTGACTTCTTTTGCCAGTCTCTAACTAATTAAGGCAGTATTAGGCAGGCTATTATTATTATAACTAGGCTTGGTATCCTGGTTTAATTAAGCTAAATTCTTATTTATAATTCCATTATTATTATATTTTTATTTTAGTAGTTACTTAAATTAAGTAATTACTAAAATATTTTTGCATTTAGGCGCCTTGGGGTAATAGCCTATAGCATCCTTATTGCTATTATAGATCTTGCAGCTGTTATTATAGCATGCAGTCTAGTGGAAGCTAGTATGCTTATTTTTAATAATGGCCTTAACTTCTTTTATTATTTTTTTATTTTCTTCTGTAGGTTTCTAGCTATCCTTTTTATCTTTATTATTCTTCTTTAGATATTTAAAGGACTTATGGCCTAGTTCCTTGCAGTTATAGTAAATAATGCTGCTAAGGTCTATCCTTCTTAGCCTAGTATTATTACTACTTATAATATAGTTATTATATCTCCTTCCTTAATTAGTGGCATTCTTATTACTGCTTTATAATAGGTGATGGAAATTCTATTAGTTTTTATTTTTCTTATTTTTATATTCTTACTCTTATTCCTAGATTTTATTATTAATATTAATTGCTTATTATATATAATTAGTCTAACTTATCTTTTGCTAATTAACTTAGTAAAGCTTATCCTTAATCTTAGGTTTAAGGCTTTAGTAATATATATCTTTTTTAGTAGCTTTAGTCTAGTCTACCTTAGTAAGTAGTTAGATAAAGTTTATAGTATATTTTGCAAGTGCTCTTTTTTATTAAATTATATAGAGTTAGTTTTCTGCTTCTTATTCTTTATTAACTATTCTAAAGGTTTTCTATAGTTATTCTTTAAAGTTTTTATATTTTTTAAAGATGGTTTTTGTTTATTCTTTGCATTTATTAGGAGTTATCTTATTATCTTTATAATCCTTTAGAATGGGGTTGAACTAAGTTGCTGCTGGTCCCCTTAATTATATTCTTGCAAACTTTACCTATTTTTCTATTTTATTAGGGGCAAATGTAATAGAATAGTAGTTTTTAAAATAAGTATGTATATTAATAAAGAATTTCTAGATCTTAGCAGGTTCTTCTATAAACTTCTCCAGAGGTGTAGGTTTAATAATTTCTCTGAGTTATTTCTCTTATTTTGGCAGTATGGCAGGTGCTGGATTATTTCCTGGTGGATTGCCTATAGCTATATCTTTGTTATAGTATTGGTTAAGTTAATTGATTATTTCTTATTGCGCTTTAATAGTATTGCATAAGATTCTTAATTTGCTAATAAGTTCTTTTATAGTAGGTAAAGGCGCTATATTATTATTTATATTAATAAAGCTCTTATAATTAGTTTTTTCTTTATTAAGAAGTTTAAACTTAATTATTTAGCTCTACCTTTTAAGTCTAAGGTAACTATCTAAATAAGAGTTATTAATATATAATAAATTAATTACCTATAAGTTAGTATAGATAGGGATTTCTAATTACTTGTTTAAGATTTCTATTAGCAAATGGGTTAGGTTGGACTTAGGTAGTATATAATATTATACAGCTGGTAGAGAGTATATAAATCTAATCTTATTGCTATATTAATAACTAGCTATTTAAGCTATCTAAATAAGTATGGTGAAGTGAACTTATATATCTAGCTGGTCTAGGCTGGATTATTATGGTTTCTTAATAATCCCTCTAGATTATCTTAGGATTCTAATAATCCATCCTTAGATCATTGGATCATCTGAACGATTGAATAATCCATGCCTGATTGGTTGGTCGGCCTGTCATTTATCTGGGTTCGCCTACCTGGGAGGCCTATTGTCCCGGCCATAAGAGCTGGGTCGTGACAAATTACCTATTTAGGATTTTTATTAATAAATAGGTTAGGTTAGACTTAGGTAATATATAATATTATATAGCTAGTAGAGAGTATATAAATCTAATCTTATTACTATATTAATAACTAGCTATTTAAGCTATTTAAATAAGTATAGTAAAGTAAACTTATATATTTAGTTAACTAAATATCCTTAATATACTTAATAATTAAATTAGTTAAATTATATTTAATATACTTAATAATAGATTTTATTAAGTAATATATAATTAGTTAATAGATTATAGTTAATTTATGCATGCCTATCTAGTAGGCCTATTATTGCGACCTTAAGTATTGGGTTATAATACCCCCTTTTATTAGTCTTATCCTTAAGACCTTGCTTATTTAGGTATAAGTAACCTATTCCCTACCTTCTTTTAGGTTTATAACTACTTTATTTTTTCTATTTATATATACTGACTTACTTAATAATAATAAATAAGGTAATTAAAAATCTTTATCTTAAGACTAAGAAGCGCAAAAGTCTTTTTTATTCTATTATTAAGAATGCTATTGCTATAGATAAGTATTATTCTTATTATATATTATATAGTTATAAAAAGTATCTTTTATCTCTTTTTAACTTATTGCGCTATGCTAAATGCATTTATTTAAATAAATCTTATTATAATATTTATAGTTTATCTTTTAAGTAGTTAAAGCATATTGCTGCTTATTATTTCTATTTAAAAGATAAGCTTAAGGCAGCTAAAGAGGAATAGCATATTGCTAATATAAAGATTAAATATCTTTATAAGGAAAAGAAATATTAGTATAAAAAAATATATTATAACATTTTATAAAGTATTACTAATATAAAGAAATTAAATAAGGTTAAGTATAAAGAGTAAAAAGTAAAGGCTACTTATTAGGCTAAAATATTAATGCCTAATCTAGCTAGTTTTATTAATATAGTTAATTAAAATGCTTTTATTTTAGATCTTTTATTATTATAAATCTTAGGTTTTAATAAAAGTCTGCTAATAAGGTCTTTAAGTACTTAAGGTACTTAATAGGTTTTTAATTATTTACTTTATTAAAATATCCTTTTTATTTAATTAAATATCTTAGTATTTTTATTTTTAGGTCTAGTTTAATAGCAAGAATTAATTTAATTTTATATTTAAGTTCTTTACTTTCTATTATAATTTTATTATAAATTATTTTGCCTATTTTTTTTATTAACTAAGGCCTTTTTTAATTATAAAATATATTTTATCTTAAAAATTAGTTTTTTTTTTTTATTAAATAGCAGTAGAATATCTATTTTATAGCTGACTTCGCCTGCTTTTTATAATACTTTATAAGGTCTAACTTTCTTAAAATCAAGTTTTTTACTAAGGCATTTTATCTTAATTATTGCACTAATGCCTTGCTATTGGCTTAAGGGTAGATATATTAAAATATAGATTATATCCCCCTCTTTTAAAATTAGTCCCTTAATTTTATATTTATTAGTATATTCTTTTATTTTGCTATATATAAACTTAAGTTATATTTATAGTTTATTATATAGCTTCTTTAAATTATCTATTTAGATAATAGCTTTTTTTATATTTTTACTTTCTTATAGCAGTTAATAAGCTTCTAGTTTAAATTTAAAATTAAGGAAAAATAGTAATTTCTTTATAAATTTTAATTATATATTATTATATATAAATTATATAATAAATAACTTTTTTACTTAATCTTCTATTCTTAGATTAATATAGTATATTAAGTAGTCTTTTATAATTTAATTAATTTATTTAATTTAACTATTTATTTAAAGATAGTATATTATACTTGCTTTATAATGCATTTTAAGTCTATTATTTAATGCTTTTTAAAACTTAAATATAAATATAGATCCTTTATTAAAGATTATTTCTCTTAATAGTCTATAGTTTGCAGTAATAAATTTAATAAAGATATATATTAATTTTTCTATAGTATTTGCTTTTTTATAAGGAATAAAGTATAATATTTTTATTAATTAGTTAATTATAATAAATATACTATTATAAGTAATTCTTATTATTAGTTTTTTTAATAGTAGTAGTTTTATAATATAATTAAATAAGATTAATTTTTATAGTTATTTTAGCATTAATAAAGGTTATAATAACCTATATAGTTTATATCTCTTAGCTTTTGCTTATTAATATAAATTATAATATAATATTATATATTATATCTATTTCTTAATTTTATTAAAGATATAATATCTTTATACTTATTCCTTTATTTTTTTAATTCCTTTATGCCTATATAGCAAGTATATATAGACTGCTTTTACTACCTTTCTTTATAATTCCTTTAGTACTTATATTTTATTATTAATTATAAAAAGTCTATTATATAAGCTAAACTCTTTTAAGAATTAGTCTTAATTTTAGTCTTTTATATATTTTTTAATTTCTTTATTTATTAGGTTATATTTTTTAAATTTAAAGATAATAGTAATTATTTTTTACTTATAATATCCTTGTTTATTTAAGTATATTACTTAAGTAATAACTTTTAGTATTTCTTAAAAGAGTTTAGCTTTATAATTTAGTATATTAGCTTTTCTATTTTTTATTCCTTTATAATAAATAATCTAATAGTTAAATTATAATAAAAACTTAAAATATTTTATTTAGTATTTTAATAATATTTATATAATTATAAAGTAAGTAATATTTTTATAGTTTATAAAAACCTTAATCTTATATATACTTTTATAATAATAATATCTTTATTCCTTAAATATTATTATAATAGCTATAAATTCTTTATTATAAGTAGTATACCTTAGCTTTAATTTATATAGTTTTTTAAAGAAAAATATAATAGATTTAAGTTTTCCTTCTTTATCTTATTATTTAATTAACCCCTTAATAGTAAAATCTAAAGTATTAGTTTTAATTTTAATTTCTTTAGTAAGGTTAAATATAATAAGTATTAGTTTTAATATTAAAATATTTTTTAGTTATTTAAATACTTTATAAATATCTAGTCTTTATAAAAATATTTTATCTTTCTTTATAAGGTTAGATAATAGTATAGTAATTTAAGTAAAGTTCTTAATAAACCTTTTATAGTAATTAGCAAACCTTAAAAAACTTTATATATCCTTAATATTCTTTAAAGATTCTTATATTTTAACTGCTTTAAGTTTCTTAAGATCTATTTAAATTTCTCTTAAGCTAATAATATATCTTAAAAACTTTACTTTTTATATATAGAATATATATTTTTCTAGATTAATAAGAAGTTTAATATCTTATAACTTTTATAATATCTTATAGATATATTCTTTATATTCTTTAAAGGTCTTTAAGAAGATTAAAATATTATTAATATATATAATTATAAATTTATTAAGATATTTTTTAAAAATATAATTAATATATTTCTAAAATAAGGCAGGTATATTTATTAATCTTTATAATATAATAAGATATTTAAATAGTCTATATCTTATTTTAAAAGTAGTTATTTATTTATATCCTTTCTTTATTTATATAAGTTTATATACTCCTTTAAGGTTAAATACTATAAACTAGTTTATCCTTTATAGTTATTTCTTAATTTTTATTATTAATAATAAGGGTATTTTATCTTTAATAATAATATTATTTAATTATTAATAGTTAATAACTAGTTAAAGTTTCCTATCCTTCTTTAATATAAAGATAATAAGATATCTTATTAGTAATTTTAAAACCTTAATATATCCTTTTTATAATTGCTCTTTTATCTATTCCTTAAGTATTTTAAGTTCTATCTTATTAAGGTTATAGATTTTATAAAACTTAAGTAAAGTTTTATTTTTAAGTATAATTTTATAATTTTATTTTATATATAATAAAAGCCTTTCTTTTAGAACTTTATTATAAAGTTTTTTATATTTTTAATATTATTATAAAATCTTCTTAAGATATTTCTCTTTAAGGGTATCTTTTTTTTTAATTTTTGCCTTTTATAAGGCCTTATTAAGCATTATTAATTTTCTTTTAATATAGGCTATATATTTTTATATTCTTATTATAGTTAATTTTTCTTATTTTTTATTAAATTATAGTTTTATATTAGTTTTCTTTTTAAACTTGATTTATTTTTTAACTTTTTCTTTTATAAATTGCACAAGGGCATTTAGTTCTTTTAGCAATGCTATTAGCCCTTTCTATTGCTTATCCTAGCCAAGTTATAACTTTAAATTAATTAAAAGACCTAGATTATCTTATAAACCTAGTTAGCTAGTCTTTTAATCTATTACTAGATTTGCTTTATATAATTATAGCTAATCTAAAATAATATTATATTTAATTTTTATTAAATTAAGCTAAAGTAACTTAGTTTAATTTTAAAACTTAACTTTAAGATAATTAGTCTTTATATTAATAAGCCCTTTATTATAACTATAAAGCTAATTCTTAATAATGCTTACTTTATATACTTTTTCCCTAGGTTTTTTATACTAAAGTAATTATAATTAATTAATTAGATTATAGTTTATAAGGTTGCTATTTAATTTACTATTTATTAAGATTAAGACTATATATCCCCTTATAGCTTTTTTAATAATTAATTTGCTATTTTTCTTAATTACTTTTATAAATTTTATTATTTCTATAGCTATAATTTCTAGTTTATTTAAGTAGCTTTATATTTTATAAATAGTATTTTTATATTTATTATATTAAATGCATTAATAATATCCTAGTACTAAAATATTATACCTTATTATATTATAATATTTCTTTATAAAGTAATTACTTACTTTTTTCTTTTTATTATAGTAAGTTCCTTTACTATAGGTAATAAAATCTTATCTTTTTAGTTATAAGTTCTTAATAGTAATTTATAAGGTTTAGTGCTATATATAATGCATAATATATTTAAGGTTTTTATAATCTTTAAATTCTATTTAATAGCATTTATATTCTATAATATATAGATGCTATTTATTGATTTTTTCTAGGGTATGTCTTCTGCAAAAGAGATCTTTATATAACCCTAATTCTTCTTGCTTATAGTCATTTTTAAAATAATTTTAATATTCTTCTAGTTCTGCTTCTTAGTCTAAGATTTTCTAGACTATTAGGGCTTTAGTATTTTAAGCAGGGTTCCTTATTATCTTTAAAGTAACTTCTTTTACTAATCTTTAATTAATTAAGGCAGTATTAAGCAGGCTATTATTATTATAACTAGGCTTAGTATCCTAGTCTAATTAAGCTAAATCCTTATTTATAATTCTATTATTATTATATTCTTATTTTAATAGCTGCTTAAATTAAGTAATTACTAAAATATTTTTATATTTAGGTGCCTTAGGGTAATAGCCTATAATATCCTTATCACTACTATAAATCTTATAGCTATTATTATAGCATATAATCTAGTAAAGGCTAATATGCTTATCTTTAATAATAGCCCTAACTTTCTTTATTACTTTCTTATTTTCTTCTGCAGATTTCTAGCTATTCTTTTTATCTTTATTATTCTTCTTTAGATATTTAAAGGACTTATAGCCTAGCTTTTTATAATTATAGTAAATAATATTACTAAGGTCTATTCTTCCTGGCCTTATATTATTACTACTTATAATATAGTTATCTTATTATCTTCCTTAATTAGCAGTATTTCTATTACTATTTTATAATAAATAATAGAAATTCTATTAATTTCCATTCTTCTTATATTTACATTTTTACTTTTATTTCTAGATTTTATTATTAATATTAATTACTTATTATATATAATTAATCTAATTTATCTTTTATTAATTAATATAGTAAAGCTTATCTTTAACCTTAGGTTTAAAGCTTTAGTAATATATATCTTTTTTAATAGCTTTAGTCTAGTCTACTTTAGTAAGTAATTAAATAAAATTTATAATATACTTTATAAGTGCTTTTTTTTATTAAATTATGCAGAGTTAGTTTTTTATTTCTTATTCTTTATTAACTATTCTAAAGGTTTTCTATAGTTATTTTTTAAAATTTTTATATTTTTTAAAAATAACTTTTATTTATTTTTTATATTTATTAAGAGTTATTTAATTATCTTTATAATCTTTTAAAATAAGGTTAAACTAAGTTACTGCTAGTCCTTTTAATTATATTTTTATAAACTTTACTTAGTCTTTTATTTTATTAAAAGTAAATATAATAAGATAATAGTCTTTAAAATAAATATATATATTAATAAAAAATTTCTAAATTTTAGCAGGATCTTTTATAAACCTTTCTAAAGGTATAAGCTTTATAATTTCTCTAAGCTATTTTTTATATCTTTAAGGTATAATAGCAGATGCTAGGTTAACTACCAGTAGATTAACTATTAGTAAATTACCTGCATTATTTAATTACTATTATAAATTAATAATAATAATAGCTTATTAATTAATTACCTATTAATTAAGAACCCTTTAGTTTGCTAATTATTAAATTAAATTATCTAGCTTTTAAAGTCTAGTTATTAGGTTGATGGATATAATAGGCATAATTAAGGTTAGGTCTTATTATATTAGTTTAGATATATTATTAATGCTAATAAAGCTTTCTTAATTTATTTTTTCTTTACTTTAAAGTTTAAATATAACTATTTAGTTTTACCCTTTAAGTCTAAAGTAATTATCTAAATAAGAGTTATTAATATATAATAAATTAATTACCTATAGGTTAATATAGATAGGGATTTTTAATTACTTATTTAGGATTTTTATTAGCAGATAGATTAAGTTAGACTTAGGTAGTATATAATATTATATAGCTGGTAGAGAGTATATAAATCTAATTTTATTACTATATTAATAATTAGCTATTTAAGCTATTTAAATAAATATAGTAAAGTAAACTTATATATTTAGCTAGTCTAGGCTAGATTATTATAGTTTTTTAATAATCCCTTTAGATTATCTTAGGATTCTAATAATCTATCCTTAGATTATTAGATTATCTAAATGATTAAATAATCTATGCCTGATTGGTTGGTCAGCCTGTTATTTATCTGGGCTCGCCTACCCGGGAGGCCCATTGTCCCGGCTATAAGAGCTGGGTCGTGATATTATATAAGTATTTACTTTTTAAAAAGTAAATATAAATAAATATATAATTATATATATATAATTTATTTATTATTTATTAAAATAGCTTAAATAACTAATTATTAATTTAATAGTATAATATAAATATATAATATTAAGATTAGATTTATATACTTTTTTATTATTATATAATATAAATATATATTACTTAAGTTTAACTTAACTATATTATTAATAAACTACCTATAAATAAATAATTAAAAATTACTATTAATATTAACTTTATAAATAATAGTTTATTATATATTAATAATTTTTATTTAAATAATTATCTTAAACCTTAAGTAATAATAATAAAGATATAAATAAATTTTAAAATCTTAAATAATATAAAATTTAAAAATAGTAATTATAATATTACTTTAAATAATAATATAATACCTTAATTTACTTTAAAAACTTTATTAATAAAATTAAGGCTTTATATAAAATTATTAAAACTTAATAAAAAAATATTAAAGATTAAGAAAAATATTTTATTAAATAAAAAAAACTTAAAAAAATAATTTAACTTAAACTTTTAAAACCTTTTAATAAAGATTTATATAAGATTTAAAAGTATTTTATAAAAGTATAAATATATTTTAGTTATTATTTATAAAGTATAGCTAAACTTTATAATTAATTATAATTAATTAAAAAATATTTAATAAAAGTTATAAAAATATAGTATTAATTTATAATAAATAACTTTATTAAGAACTTCAATTAAAATAATATTAAATAAAATAATATAAAAAAAATTTCTTTTTTTAAAAAGTTATAAAGTTTATAAAAAATAAATAATAAAGTTTTTTAAAATTATAAATAAAAAGTATAAAGTAAAAAAAGAATTTTAATTTATTAAATAAAAAAGACTTTTATATAAGTATATTATTATTTTTAATTAGCTTTTAATTAAAGTTAATTAAAGTTAATTAAATTAAATAAATAAAAAAAAGTATATTATTAAAGTATTAAACTTAAAGTAAAAGATAAACTTTTTAAAATTAAATATAAAAAAAAAACTTTTATAAATTATATATAAAAAGTAATTAAAAATAAACATAAAAATAAAAATTTAAGAAATATAAAAACTTTTATTAATAAAAAAAATAATAAAGTAAATAAAAAAAAGAAATATTATAAAAATATTATTAATATAAATAATAATATACTTAATAAAATAAATCTTAATATTATTAAAATTCAAAAAGGCATAAAATATTATAATTATAATAAATATAAATATATATTTAAAGATTATAAAGCTTTATAAAAAAAATAAAAATTAAATTAAGATAAAAAAAATCTATTTTAAAATTAAAGAAAATAAAAGTTAATATATATATATTTAATCCCTAAAAAATAAAATAATAAAGTAATTAATATTTTATAATAAAGGTAAATTAAATAATATTTTATATAATCTTTATATATATTAAAAAGTATAAGTATAATTAAAAAAATATAGCTATAATTAAATAACTTTATATTTATAATAAATATATAACTCTTAATAAAATATTAATAAATAAGGAATTATATAGTAAAATATATAGAGTAGTGAAAAATATATATACTATATTTTAAGATAGAAGCAGTTATAGTCAACTATAGTGGTGGCAAGTAGGCTGTAATATAAGCCGCGCCGAAAAAAAGCAACTCTATACTTTTTCGGATAATACTACCCAACAAGAGGAGAGAAAAGGGAAATTGCGAAAAGGAAACTCCAATTTTTATATTCACGATTTCAATTTCAATGCTGTAGCGTTTCAAAAGACACTATGCTGTGAGGTCTCAACATTCATCGTAGATGGGAGTTGTAGATTAATTTGTATGTAACCTCGCTGCTACGAGGTAGATACCTATAGCATATGGTCGGCTTCTTGGATGATTTCGGAGATCATGCCCTTATGCTCTGCATAACCCTACAAGTGACCCTGTATTTTGCTCTGCTAGGAAGAAAAACTATGGCGGAGATCGTGGAAAGCAGCTGTATATATATTCTCTTGTTAGCAAAACGAAGGACCTAACACAACTGATTGACAGGGAAAGTTATGCCACAGCCAGCGCATACTCCGTACTCATTTTCGTTCTACAGCTTTTTCCCACCCTCCTCTTTCCTTCCCGCCTCAAATAATTCCTGCGCTGTATCATACTTCTTCCCCCGCATCCAAAATCCCACTACCGCCGGAGATTGCATTTGGATATTTCCACCTTCATCTATTTTACCTAGTTGGCTAACCCATGTCCAATACAGCTTATCTTTCCAGCCTTTCTCGTACCAGTCATTTAGATCTTCTTGTGGGGCTTTGTTTAAAGTGGGCACTATAGGCTTTCCATGATCCTTGATCAATAGACTAAGATCATGGCACATAGCGACAAAAACGTTGTCAGCTTCGTCAAATGCCTCTTTTACCCCATCGGCTGTCTTTTGGCCCAATACAGGGTCTAGAAACGTGGAGAATTGTCCTTTTGCGACACCATACCATGGTGTGACCTGAGCCTCCGCGGCTATTTTAGTTGTGGCATCTGAAAGTTGCTGGAACTTGGGGTGGCGCCTCAACAGCCCCCCCGAATAATCAACGTCAGAGACCCCAACAGTAAAACTTGGAAGATGAGGGCTTGGAAATGGATGGGAGACATTTGGTCTTAGAACGCCGCAAAAATGGCAAGCGTCTCCAGCCAGAAGAATAAATGTATCATTTCCATGCCCCGCGCTTATGCTAGTTGTCCTAGCCAGAGCGCTTAAGTGACCATGGTCATGCCCGGGTGTATCAAGAAGGTACAGAGATCCATCACCGTAAAAGTCAAGGGCAGTAAATCCACCAATTTGAAACGTAGATTTGCTAAAATCAATTTCGTTGTTGTGACGCCCTGCAAAGTCTGACTCAAGGAATACAGCCTCTGCCTCTCCAGTGATTTCGGGCTTCAAATATGCCACAGCCTTGCCATAATTCAACGTAGTATTTGGAGGAAAAAGCGATACATCTCCACGGTGATCAAGATGGGAGTGACTCCAGATAATGTCATCGATTTCATTCAATAATATGCCACTCCCCTTCAGAACTTCTGGGACATCCTTCTCAACCTTAACTCCAACACAAAAAGCAAGTGGATCTCGAACTTTTCGGGGCAGGTTCCACCAATCTTTTCGGGTACCCAAGTCGAATACTAGCTTTTTCCCCAATCTCTCATTTTCGATCAAGAAAGCTGTATCTGCTCCATTCATAACCTCATGGCCCTCAACAACTGGGTCTAGGAATAACGCCGAAGGAAGGCTCATTAATCCAATCTCTTCTATGAGGCGTACACGAACTGTGTGAGCAGACGGAGGCGTACTTAGCCATCGTCGATGAGTTGACATGTTTGGTATTCGCTGATGGAACGGTTCTAGTAAACCGGGAAGGAAGGAAGGAAGACAAAGAATGAGCTGGCAATAATCCGCCAGGTACTAGCCCAGCTAGTGAGCTTTCAAAAGGTAGGTATTTCTTGACTGGTTCTAAATCTTGCTTTTCAAAGCCTTTGTCCGACCAGTTTATAAGTTCTACGTCGATAAACCTTACGTGTTCTGTGACCATTAATTTATACGGCTCTCTTCTCTCCCTAATATGCCTAGATTGGCAGCCACCAGATCAACAATTCAATTCACTAGTAGAGCTAGCTGTGAATCGAATTGGTAATACACATAACTGACTCTCTGTTGGCTGCCTTGATTATCTCTTTGGTCAGAATGATACGGGATAGCTTACCAACTGTGATTATTAATGTGGTCAGACAGTCGTAGGTCAGACAGGCCGGCAAATATTCCCAGCAATTCCCCTTACTTAACATAATATCTTAATATTTCAAGACTATGGAGTATACTAGTGTAATATTCTTTCATTTAGCACAGATATGGAGTACATACTACAATTCTATCTCTTTCAGCCCATCCCATTTTATTCGAGGGAAATTCTTGATTTAAAATGCTAGATGCAATTCTTTTTGTCCATTGTATTTTCGAACAGGTGTTTTCATTGCTTACCGTTCAATGACACTCTTTGAGTTGCGTGACCCATTCAGTAAGAATTTATGTTATCAAGTGAGAGACGAGATTCAGTTTTCTCCAGCTTTACGAGCCATCATCGCTCGCCATCCCAGGTTTATATACCTGTGTTAAACGTGGTAAGAGGTGCCTCGCCCCTAGACACTCTCCAGAAGTTGGTTTCTTCCAAGATATCGTCGGCTATCACCCACCACCATTTGGCGACAAATTCTTCCTGCATCTCCCAGCCCCTCCGATCCCATGGAGTCTTTCCCCAAACCCTTAACTTCCCAGATATCATGTCTTCCCAGAAATCCCTGGACTCGATGTCTTCACCAGCGCGCAGAAGGTTGTCTCTGAACTGCGGAAAGGGAAGGAAATCAATGAATGGGAGATGTGGCTTGCAAGATTGGAGCGTTGTCGGTGTGAGTGCTGGTGGAGTCGGAGTAGAGGGTTGAATATTGATACTGGGAACAAGCTGACTACAATCAATGGCAAGAATATATTTGTTAGTTAACAGTGCCGCCAATGTTAGCATCCCTGGTAGGCTGAGGGTTAGATCTGTTGTCAGTGATGGTAGAGGGATGATATTTCCAGCGACATCATTTTGCATTCTTTTCACAGTCAGGTCTCCAAAATCATAGCCATGGTTCATTATAAAGGCGTAGGGACCATACATAAGTGAAGCATTGAAATCATCGCAATGAATAGTCGATGTAACTCCATGCATAAGCACAGAGGCGGAAAAAGAGTGTAGTCCTGAACCTGTCGATGCTGCATTTCCCTCGGCAACATTTCCTTTAAGCTGTACACTTGTAGAGGCCGTATCATGAACCTGTGGAGTTGCTATGAGATGCTTTGTCCCATGGGGCGGTACTGTCTTTGCTTTCCTTCGTCGTCCATACTTTGATCCTACGTGGTGTCCATTTAGTTAATTAGTTAACCTCGTTGAAAAAACAGCATCAACCACGAACTATGAGCTCTTTGAGCAAGTCTGTTTTGTATTTTTTTCCTTTCCGCCCTGTCCGTAACACGTGTCCAGTCATCTTCAGTGACTGACTTGATAAATTGCTTCCACTCGCTGGGCATTCTAAATCTGTAAGTAAATTAGTCTCTCTTTCCATTTATATTTTCCTAACTTCTTACCTGCTCTGACCATGGAAAAAAGCTCCTCCAGGCTTTAAAGAAAGTTATAACCGGCAAGGCTTAGCTATTTTGGGCTTTTTGTGAGTTTTTCGTAGAAAGCGGTCGGAAAATGTGGTAAGAAGACAGTTGGATCAATATTCGCTGCAAAAGGGCTGGTGGAAAATTCGGCTACGCTCGGGCGACAATAATAGCGCAACCTTTCAAGGAACTCGTTTGGAGAACATTTTGCACCTCCGTACTTCTTATTTCTGCGCTTGGTGGGGCTCTCGAGTAATCAACAATTCGCGATTACTATTCGCAAATTAGGACTACCCGCTGCTCTCTCCGTTACTGGCATGAAGCTCTATGCCGCCTACACAACGTGACCGTCGAAAGCTTTGCTGTTGAAACAATCCAACAACAATATAAAAGCGTTGCATAGCTCGCCAATACTTACTACGAAGACTCCACAACTCAGATCTCATTTTGAGACTTTTTCTATGAAAAGAATATACGGCACTGTGCTGTAGCTCTTGCTCTAGTAGTTGTATAGTAGGAGGTAATTCATAGACTCCTCAAGTAATTTACCAGTTACTGTAACCTTCGATCCATTATCAAGGCTCTAAGATATTATCCATATGCATTAGATCCCACGGCCTTAGACTCATGTTCAGAAACCTTGCGACCCATATTCCTGTCCAAGCGAACTCCCACATCACCATTATACTCACAGGCGCTTTTATGGCTTTGGTTCTTCTATACAACATTATAAGATGCGGCCTCACACTGAAGGCCAACCAGAGTTCTCTGCCAAGGCTTGTTGTATTCTCTACCAAACCTATTAAATTCTCCTTGCTTACTTTTAATTGATAAAGTCGTGGCAGCGGATTGAATAAGGAAACACTGGTGGTTTGAGTGTTATTTTCTCATAACAACTCAAGAAATAACTATTTAACCGAATCTTTTGGGGGCAAATGCCCATCCCACCGGAAAGCCTTCCATTAGTATAATTACACGATGACTCCTATACCTCAGAATATTTAGAAATTTCATTAGAGATTATATTTTCCAAGGTGTTGATCAAGAACTAGTCTTGTTGACCGATTGTCAAAATCTCATCCGCTTCGAATTATTTAATGTTAGGAGGAGTATTGGTGAAGATCAGTAGATTTAAATCTATATAGCACTTTAAAGCAGTTTTCATGCGTGGAATTTCGCAAAGCATAACAGACACCACGCGAAGAATCAATCATGAGGAATGTTCTCATTAAAGTAGCTATTCATGTGTTGATGGCAGTGAGCCCCTCCTTGAAGCTCGATCACTAAAAGAAGTCGTTAACTAGAATCAACCTCGTCGCAAAAAGACAGAAAATATCGTCTCAATCTAGCCAAAACTGTGGAGCACATATTTGTAGACAAATAAAGTAGGATTAAGAATCTGTCACACTATAGGGGTCTTCGTGTGTGGTCCAACGTGGGTTGAGTATTGTAGCCACAACTTATTGGGCTGAGATTTATTGATGCTAGGTTGCTGACTAACACAGGTAGGATAAATGCCCCTATTAAAGTACAAACATTAAAAAAAATTGAGGAATAATTCACTAACATTTATACTGAATAAATTACAAATAATAATACTGGATACTATATATTAATAATACCTGAGTTAATGATTCTAGAGTTAACTAGCAATTTTTAATTAAAGCTTATCACGGGCGTGCTCGATTTGTATAATTGTACCTGTATTAATTACGTCTATCTTCCTATTGCATGATAAGCGGTTGTTGCTAGTCCACCGTAAAAAGTGCCGACAGGGTCAAAGGTGCCAGCCAACTTTTTTGAACCCGCATTTCCCGTTACGGTTCTCTGTTCGTTATTATACACCTTCCATTATCGGATGACTATAAATACCCAATATCCTTAGTATTATCTGCACCTCCTACCTGTTCCATCTCCATTTATGTGAACTTAATGTAATTTTAGTCAGCCTGTTCCACGATAAGTGCCAGATTTTAGTGAAGGGAGCAGCTGCGCCTTGAAGCTAAAGTAAGACAGAGCATGGACAAGGCGCCTGGCAAGCCGGAAAATGAGTTTGTATGGGAAGCCACTAATGCTAGTGGTAACACCACGCCTGAGCAATCAGCCATTGATCCAGCATACGACACTATACTTCAAAAACACTCCGACCAAAGCTCGATCGCTGTATCCATGCGAGTGACGCCGCTCCATGCGGTCAATGAAAAGATCAATGACGAGTTTCTAGTATTGTCACAGTCGCCTGATAACGATCAAAGTTTTTCCAACTTAAGTAGAGATGAGACACAGATCCTCAAGGCCCAGCTTGATTCTTCCAGAGTCAGCGTGAACTTTTTCGGGCTTTATCGTTATGCGGACTCTCTGGATTGCCTCATCATCGCCGTTAGCGCCATTTGTGCCATTACCGCTGGTGCTATTCTACCATTATTGTCGGTATGCAAGGCAAACGCATATCCGTGTGCAGTTTGGCTGAATAGTTTTTAGCTAACCGGGGTTGATCGCGTAGATACTCTTTGGCCAGTTAACATCGGCCTTCCAAAGCATATCACTCAACACCATTGCATACCATGACTTCGAATCGCAACTGAACAAGAATGTTTTATACTTCGTCTATATCGGCATTGCTGAGTTTGTAGCCGTATATGTCTCAACTGTAGGCTTCATTTACACCGGCGAGCATATCACTCAGAAAATTCGGCAAGAATACCTCAAGGCCATCCTGCGCCAGAATATCGCCTATTTCGACAATCTTGGGGCCGGTGAGATTACCACGCGCATAACTGCAGACACCAACCTAATCCAAGACGGTATCTCTCAGAAGATCGGACTTACCTTAACTGCTATTGCGACTTTTATCACCGCATTCATTATTGCTTATGTTAAATATTGGAAACTCGCGCTGATTTGTACCTCCACGATTATATGTCTTCTCTTGGTCATGAGTGGCGGTTCAAAATTCATTGTGCAGTTTAACAAGAAGTCATTGCAATGCCTTGCCACTGGTGGCACTGTTGCTGAGGAAGTGATAAGCTCTATCCGAACCGCCACAGCATTTGGCACTCATGACAGGCTTGCACAGCAGTACGAAACACACCTGAGAGCCGCCGAAAAATATGGCACTAAAATGCAAATAATCCAGGCTGTGATGATCGGCTCTCTTTATGCAATTACTTTCTGGAATTATGGCCTAGGATTCTGGCAGGGCTCACGTTTCCTGGTTGATGGCGAGGCTGACGTAGGCCAGATTCTGACTATCTTAATGGCCATTCTCACCGGGTCTTATTCTCTAGGAAACGTCGCTCCAAATAGTCAGGCATTCAACAGCGCTGTGGCTGCAGCAGCTAAGATCTATAGCACCATTGATCGCCAGTCGCCTCTTGACCCAACCTCCGAACACGGCGAGACGCTCAAAACCGTCGAGGGCACCATTGAGCTACGGAATGTCAAACATATATATCCTTCTCGTCCTGAAGTTCTTGTGATGGATGACGTGAGCCTATGCATTCCCGCTGGCAGAACCACTGCTCTTGTAGGCCCTTCTGGGTCTGGCAAGAGTACTATCATAGGACTGGTTGAACGATTCTACAATCCTGTACACGGAGCAATCCTCCTGGATGGGCATAATATTCAATCTTTGAATCTTCGATGGCTCCGTAAACAAATTTCACTGGTTAGCCAAGAGCCAATCCTGTTTTCTACAACGATTTTTGAGAATATCAGATTCGGTCTCACTGGTACCCCCTTTGAGAATGAACCTGAGGAGGCAATACATAAACGGATAGAAGAAGCGGCTAAATTAGCCAACGCTCATGAGTTCATCACTTCTCTGCCAGATGGATATGCTACGCATGTAGGGGAGCAGGGATTTCTACTCTCAGGTGGCCAAAAACAGCGTGTGGCCATTGCTCGCGCTATCGTTGGCGACCCAAAAATTCTCTTGCTAGATGAAGCCACCTCGGCATTGGATACCAAATCTGAAGAAGTAGTGCAAGCTGCACTAGACAAAGCCGCGGAAGGTCGTACGACCATTATAATTGCACATCGACTCTCTACTATTAAAACGGCCCATAATATTGTCGTCCTGGTCAATGGTAGAATTGCAGAACAAGGGACTCATGAAGAACTGCTGGGTGCTAGAGGGGAATATTTTAAGCTTGTGGAAGCCCAGAGGCTCGGTAAAAATAAAGAAGTTCAACGCATAGGAGAAGAAAAAAAGGAAGATACAGAGGCGATAGAACTTGGGTTTCCTCCCGAGGAGAGTTCCTACAATCAAAAATCAAAGAGTGCCAATTCTATCACGCTCGATAATGAAAAATCTATACCGACACCCGAGAAGCCAAATATGAAGACTCAACAAAACGTCCCCCCCCTTGAAATGAAAACTGGAGTCAAAAAACATCACCTACCTTGGGCCTTGATCAGATTCATCGCCTCATTCAACCGACCTGAACTAAATTTTATGATGGCTGGTCTCGTTTTCGCAATATTAGCTGGCTGCGGTCAGCCGTCTCAGGCAGTCCTCTACTCAAAAGCGATCAATACACTGGCACTACCGCCGCATCTCTACGACAAACTCAGACACGATGCTAATTTCTGGTCTCTTATGCTCTTCATCCTCGGTATTGCCCAGTTCCTCCTTTTTTCGGTGCAGGGCATCTGCTTTGGAGTCAGCTCGGAGAAGCTACTTCGTCGCGCTAGAAGCGAGGCATTTAGGATAATCTTACGACAAGATATTGCTTTTTTTGACCAAAATACGGCTGGTGCGCTGACATCTTTCCTTTCTACTGAGACCAAGCACCTGTCGGGCGTCAGCGGAGTAATATTGAGCACTATTTTAATGGTCTCGGCAACACTCATGGCATCCATGGTGATTGCCCTTGCCATTGGATGGAAACTGGCTTTAGTTTGCATCTCGATCGTGCCTGTTCTCCTCTTTTGTGGCTTTTGTAGGGTCTCAATGCTTGCCCGATTCCAGGCCCAATCGAAGAAAATTTATGAAACGTCTGCCAGCTATGCTTGTGAAGCAACTTCGGCTATTCGCACCGTGGCTTCGCTCTCCCGCGAAGATGATGTGTTGGCCACCTATCATTCTCAGCTCTTTAACCAGGCACGAGTCAGTCTCATTTCGACGTTGAAGTCCTCGCTATTCTATGCCCTGTCACAAGCGCTCACCTTCTTCTGTATGGCCTTGGGATTTTGGTATGGCGGCACACTTCTTGGTAAGCATGAGTATACGATCTTTCAGTTTTTTGTCTGCTTTAGCGAAGTTATATATGGCGCCCAAGCCGCTGGCTCAGTATTCTCCAATGCTCCAGATATAGGAAAGGCCAAAAATGCAGCAGCCGAGTTAAAAAATCTCTTCGATCGCCAGCCTTCTATTGATGTATGGTCTGATGATGGAGAGAGTATCCAGAATGTGGCAGGCTTAATTGAGTTTCGCAATGTGCATTTCCGATATCCCACGCGCCCCGCGCAACCTGTGCTCTCAGGCCTTAGCCTAACAGTCAGTCCGGGCCAGTATGTAGCGTTGGTTGGCGCCAGCGGATGTGGCAAAAGCACTACTATCGCGCTGTTAGAGCGCTTTTATGATATCCTATCAGGATGCATATATGTTGATGGCAAAGATATTTCACAACTCAACGTGAACTCGTATCGAAGCCAGCTTGCTCTTGTCAGCCAGGAGCCAACACTCTATCAGGGTACTATTCGCAGTAACATTCTCATGGGTAGTAATGATCCGAATGTGACGGAAGATGAAGTAATTAAAGTTTGCAAAGAGGCTAATATCTACGATTTCATCCAGTCACTCCCGTACGTATTCCCCCAATTTCTTTTTTTTATCATGCACAAATAGGAGGGCGTTAACCGTAGTATAGGGAGGGTTTGGACACAGTGGTTGGTAGTAAGGGTAGTATGTTGTCTGGTGGTCAAAAGCAGCGTGTTGCTATTGCTAGAGCTCTTCTTCGAGATCCAAGAGTCTTGCTGCTCGATGAAGCAACCTCAGCACTTGATTCAGAGTCTGAGAGAGTAGTACAGGACGCCTTAGACGCCGCTGCGCGAGGTCGAACAACCATTGCAGTGGCTCATCGCCTCAGTACGATCCAAAAAGCCGACCGTATCTACGTATTTGACCAAGGTCGCATCGTAGAAAGTGGAACCCATCAGGAACTAATACAAAGCAGAGGCCGTTACTATGAACTGGTGAGCCTACAAAGTCTAGAAGCCGCTGTCTAACAACAATAGTTATTTGTTACAGAATATTATAGCAATATAGTTGTGTATATTTTCTATCAATATGACCTCTAAGTCAACAGATTCTCTTTCCATCATAGCTTCCCTATCACATTGCGTCTCAAATAATCATATATAATCCGGATCTTATATATGCACTTTTCTACTACAGGCGATGCTGTGTCTTCAATGAAGTCTTACAGACTCCATTTCAGCAGTAATAAATTATATGCTACATGGATATGCGTACATAGAGGTACTTTTATACGAATGTTAGGTAGTTATATTGACTAGGTGCCCTTTCAACCAACATATTTCATGTCTCTATTTGCTTGTAAACTCTTTTCAATAGCATCTTGGACAATTTTTGGATAATCCTTTTCTGCCAGATGAGTAATAGCCTTCTCTGTACTCCCTCCTGGAACGCATACATCGCTCCGTAGAGCTTGTATCGGCCTGTCTGTATCTTTTGACAATAACCCAGAGCCTACACAAGACTGAACAACCAAGCTTCGGGCGATGTCTGTCGGTAGGCCGTGAGACTCTGCTACAGAAAGCATAGATTCTATCAGATAGTAGAAATGCGCAGGAGCAGAACTAAAAAAACAGTTAGCTTATACATTGTGTGGTGATTAATCGCAAGACAGATTGCCCCTTGGACATTCATTTGGTAGACAAGAAAGTTTCCTCTTGCTTTCACATTGTTTGGCTAATTTGTAGTTGAGACCCAGATAATACTGTAACTTACCCAGATATTGCTGCTACTACATCGAGCAGTGATTCCCGCGGAAGAATACTGATCGCGGGGGATACTTCACGGATAGCAGTAGCCACCAGCTCTATTCGTGAGACAGCATTTTCGCTTGGGAACAAAGCCGTAGCTCCTTGGCGACACATGACAGGTGTATTAGGCATTGATCTCACAATTGGGGTCTCTCTAGGTAGCCAAGTTTGAAGCTGAGCTACTGATATACCAGGACACATTGTAACCACAATTGGTCGAGCTTCTACGCCCAAAGTCTCGATAATGCTAGCCAACTCCAAACAGACTTTCGGTACATCTATCGGCAGAGTGCAGATGAAGACAACATGGAAATCGTGTCGCTGTGAATTTTGAGTATTCCAAATTGCTGGATCTAGATTATTGTTCGTGACAGTTGCAAGCGGGAACTTTCGTTTCAGTTCTTCGATTTGCACTTGCCGGCGAGCCGTAACAGAGATTTTGCACTTATCTCTCCAGCTACTATTTGCCGAATAAATCCCACTGATGAGGGCTTGTGCAAGGCAGCCACCTCCTATGAATGTGAGCTGACTGGGTACTGATGCTAGGGGTTCCATTGCTTTGGGAGTGGAAAGCTCGACGGTGTGTACCAAAGAGACTATCAATTTAGGTTCAAATCCGAATGACTGCTAAAAATCACAGTATTTAGAGTCACTAAGATGGTCTCTGCTATGACTTTTTAATCCATAGTGGAAGAAAATAAAAATGGTAAGTGAATATGTATGCAGTAAGGCGTACAAAGTTGGTGCTTATATAATTAAGAAATTTGTGATTGGTGCTAAGGATTACAAGTAAATATTTCAATTGCTACAAAATATTTTAAGAACAAGTTTTGTATTTAATTTTGTTTTTAATTCTATAAAGTTATATTATACAACTATTAAAGTATATATCATTCCTTTATTTTCAATTAGATATAAATCCCTCCAAGGACATAGGACAATTGTAATGAACTCCACACATGCTTCCCATGTGTGTAAATCAATGTTCACGCACTCTGTAGCTACCGTGTTTTGACAAAGGTTCCTTCATTACTCGAGATAAAAGATCTTTTAAAACGCACCTCCCTATTTGGGTGAATAATGTTGGACAATAGCCCCATATTATACGAATCATGGAGTAGCGTGAATAATCCTTCTGCCTATCGGTCCATTATAAAGGCGAACCACCCCACATGAGGATGCGCTCACAGCAGGGTTCTGTAAACAAGCCTAAGATCATCACGACGCAAAGAAGGGAAAAAGAAAATCGTGACGGTAATGAATTTTCGGGATAGCATTTGATCATGTCCGCCACAGACGATTGGACAGAGTCCTCGCCTCTGATTCAGGAAGCTGAAACGGATACCCACAGTCAAGACCAGCAACAAACCAACAACTTTGGATGGAACAGAGGCGCTACTCGTACAGCCAGCTTGGCTGCAACTTTTCTTGTGTTATATGCTTTCGCCGATATCTTGAAATACATCTCCACCGTTCGGTTAATCGAGTTAGGCATTTGCCGTGAACACTATCTTCAAAACGGTCTCGACTCTGAGGACTATGACAACATACCAGAACATCTTTGCAAACTACCAAGCATTCAGCAGCGACTTGCACACTTACGTGGCTCTTTGGCGGCTTTGGAAGCAATCGTTGGCCTGGCGCTTACACTGCCATACGGTCTGCTTATTTACCGGTTAGGGGAACGCCTAGTTGCGGGGATCAACGTGGTAGGATACCTACTCTCCTGCGCATGGATTATCGTGGTGTGTTACTACTGGCATGTGTTTCCTATCTGGAGTGCTGTGCTAGCCCCACTGTTCAGGATAATTGGTGGTGGATCTCCAATTCTCTCATCCGTCATTTACTCAATTGCAGCGAAAAGCACTCCAAACGCAAACAGGTAAGTCCAGGCTGCGTTCTTGCTAGGGTAAATGTTAGCTCATGATACCCACAGATCCCTCTGCTTCTTTTTTTTTATGGCCGCGCAACTTCTTACCGAAATTTTCGCAATCATGGTAGCGGCGCAATTTCTTGACCATGGATTTTTGTTTACGCCTACGCTGCTAAATTTTCCCGTCGGTCTTATGTGCCTCATCACACTTTTCATCATCCACCCGGGAGCTCCAAATCCTACCGATCCACTGCCCAGAAATGAGTACGAGTCAGAGAGAGGTCGAGGGACAAAGGTTCTTGGGTCCATGCGAGCGAGTAGTCGCATCCTTTCAGAGCTTCTACATGACCGTAATGTTCGGTTGCTACTAGCTACAGTCCCGGTAGCTAAGCTCGTTAACCCTATTACTGAACTAATGCTTCAGTATATCCCCAAAAAGTTCGATTTATCACTTGCATCCGTCAGTCAACATGCACATCTACTCCGTTGAACTACCTAGCACTCTAACAACTAATCAGGCCAGTCGAGCATTATCAATACAAGCTATTGAAAGCTTGATTCTTCTCATAATTATTCTGCCAATTCTAAAAAATGTATCGCAAGTCAGATTCCGTGTCGTGCCTACAAAAGTTGACTTAATCATTGTCCAATACGGCTTCGCGTTTATGAGCATTGGCTGTCTCATCATGGCGTTGTCTCAGACTCTGATCTACTTCGTTTTTGGTATGATATTTCTGTCTATCTACTCAACATCCCACTGACTTCATTATTGTAGGCCTTCTAGTATTCACGCTTGGTTGCAGCACACGGCCAGCTCTACAATCTATTCTAACTGATCTAGTCAATGGTGAACATATACCTGTCCTTTATGCCATCATTGCGGTTAATGACGGTATAGGGTCAGCTGCCGGTGCGTTTATACTCAACCGAACCTTTGCAATTGCCATTGGATGGGATAATTGGCTGTACCTAGGATTACCATTTGTTATCGGTGCAGTGTGCTACATCCTTGGCTTCGTGGGATCCATGCTTGTGGGGCATAGTACGCTACTGTGCAAGCGGAATGGTAGCTAAAGAATGTTCTACGTCAATTCTTGCACCATCTCTAGCAACTGCTTGCCAGATCCCACTGTGTCTCCTGGTGCTCTATCATTCTATCTTAAGAAGTATATGTTCCTAGGATCCTCATATGTTGAAACTCTCCAGCTGTCATGTACGTTGTGTCTTCCTTTAACCCCACCACTTGCAGCAATGGGCGCAGACTCGCCGATCGATTAGGTTTCGCAAAATATGCAATGGAGAATCGTTCATCAACAATGTCTTCCACTGTCTCTGCCTCTATATGGCTTGCCGGTGACAGGCCGGGCAAATGTACACGATGCCGCGCGCTACATAATCCTGTCCACATCTGTAGGCAGTCTCCCACATTTAGGATGCACTCGTATCTCCCTCCGCTCTCAATATCCACAAATTTACCGCTTCCAGATGGCAACTCCACTTCTAGAAGAGGGGTGTTAGTAGCTTCCTAAATAATACTAGCGTAGAGAGCAGACGGCGTTTGAAAGATGGGGGGATATGTGCAAGGTCTAGAAACTGGAGTGAATAAGGGCCTTACGCAATCCGCCCACATCGTCCTGGAACAATAACGTGATAGTACCGAAATCGGTATGAGCTGCAATGCGAGTTGAATGGGCAAAGTCGCCACGTGGAACGGCAGGATAGTGCGTCAAGCGTAGTTCATTGGCTTGCTCTGTGTGAAGTTGACCTAACGTTTGTGCGGGAAGACCCAATCCGATGGAAATAGCTTCGAGAATGGCTATTTCAGCGCGATAACAAGTTAAAAAGAACGACGTAAAAGTGGGTTGGAACGTGTCATGTACACCGAACGGGGGCCATATATTGCCGTAAAGTTCATCTTGTTGCGATCCAATATCATATGACTCCTAAAAAGAAGTTAAATTGGTATCAGGCGTTCTGAGGTATGCGTGAAAGGAAAAAGTAGATATACCTTCATATCCTTGAGAAGAGGTCTGAGAATAGATGTGCCGTGATTTGAAACTGCAGACACATTTTCAATGCCGAATGCGCTGTAACCTCGGTGGGGGTTTGCGGTGGGAGGGTGGGGAGATTTCAGTTTCTGGTCCAAGGGAAGCTCAAAAAAATCTCGGCTCTAGAGAGTATTAGTACTACACGTTTTGCATTTCAAATCACAGGATGCCTAACTGTCTTAAACGCTTCATCGATATCTTGCAGCGGGATGCCAGTGTTGACCAATCTAGCAAAGCCATAATGCTTCAAACTGGATACAAGTTGAGAGCAAAAGGCATCCCGCTCAGCGCTGTCGGCACAACGGAATTTCGAGAAATCAAGCCTCTCGAACATGGTTTCGCTGTTGGACAGTGTATGGATATCAAATACCCTATACAACACAATTTAACAAAAGATTACGGGGCATTTAGTGCACTGTTGTAAGAACTTGTATTTAAGATGCTGCGGGCATCTAGGGGAACAACGCCACGGTGAACAAAAAACGCACCATGGCGTCGGGACGGCTCGGAGCTGGAGCTAACCAAGGACTTTTAGCCATTAAGCGATCTTTTGAAGACCCCACATAGGCTGCGAGTGAGTTTCCTACTTGGACACATCATACTATGGATAAGGAAGGATTAGTCTGCATTTATCCATGTGTAAAAACTAAAGCAATGAGAGATAAGATTGGTCATAGAAATCCTAGCGGTATTTCCTAATTGACGCCCGCCTGTCAGCACTTGCAGGCACTCATTGCAGATCGCATCATAGATACTTACCTAGCCTAGGTAGGTAGATACCATTTTCACTGCTCCGTACGAAGTACATAGCCCAGAACTTCTTTGTCGAGAGCACATTTGATTGATTATATGATACAAATTTTCAATATGTAAGCTTGATAGACTTAAGTACCTTGAATAAAATATACAAAATACTATTACCTCTCTACAACAAAACAATAGTAACACACTTACCCTTATACTTCAGCTTTTACTTGAAACTTCATGATAATGTTTTTAACTATTATTTAAAATTATCTATGATAATTCACCACTGAAATATTTTAAGAAGTGCTTTTATTTAATTAACTTATTGTAAAGAAAGTACAATTCCCGAAAATATTAGTAAAATAGCTTTTACTATGGAGTACAGGGTACGGATTTGAAATTGTTATTTTTGCTCTGGTAGGGCTATAGTCTTTGCAATGACATTCAGGTACCTTATCTCGCAGCATTCTTAGTTTTGTCAATGAAATTAACCACACCTCAGACTCAACCAGCGCCATTGGGAGTGGTATAATTACCGAACCATCACTTTGATTCTCTAGATGCATACACAAAATTTGGGAACATACATTTCAGAATAGAGATTTAATAGCAGGCTTCGACAATGTCCGCTAAATATGGTGATGGTACAGCTAAGCTGACAACGAATGAGGAACCCGTGCTTATGCCGCCTAATTCAGCCAATAGTTCTCTTTCAGAACAGGATATTGACCAGATATGGAGCTGGAATGCTTCAATACCACCTCTTGTACATGGTTGCGTCCACGATCTTATTACAGAAATAGTTAAAAGCCAGCCAGATGTCTTGGCAGTTTGCGCATGGGATGGAGATTTTACATATTCTCAGGTAGAGGACTTGGCCAACGAAGTCGCTCTGCGCATCCTCAAGCTTGGTGTTGAACCAAAGTCCAACATACCAATTCTCTTTCCGAAGTCACGATGGACTTGTATCGCTATGCTTGGTGTCATCAAAGCAGGATGCAGCGTGATCGCTCTTGATGGTACCCAGCCTGATACGAGATTGCGATCGATTATACACCAGACGCAGCCTAAAATAATTATCTCATCAGCTGTGTTTTCTTCTAGAGCAGCTCTATTGGTCGACGCCCCAGTGCTTCAGCTTGATGACACCTTATTGGATGATCTAAATTCTCCAAGAGAGGAGTCAATTCTATTGCCCTCGGTTTCTCCATACGACATTGTATATATTTCCTTCACATCGTAAGTGGCAAATGGCTCTCGTATCTCCCTCTTCAACTCTTTTTCTTTTCTTTTTTCAATTATTTAATAATGCCTATGATAAATTGCATTCTACTGCCTTTGGTCTTTTTTTGTTACTGACCTAGGTATTTCACAGTGGCACAACTGGCCAACCTAAGGGCGCTTGTATTAGCCACGCAAATGTTAGAAGTGCTATTCGCTATCAAGGCAAAAAGCTTGGATTTTGCCAAGGAGCTCGCGTCTTCGACTTTGCTCCATATTCTTTCGACGTGGCATGGAGTAACTTTCTGCATACGTTATGTGCTGGTGGATGTCTCTGCATTGCGTCGGAACAAGACATGCTGAATGACCTTTCCTCAGCCATCATGGCTTTCCAGGCAAATTTGATCAACGTCACTCCAACTGTTCTGAGGACAATAAATCCTATACCACCGACAATTGAGACAGTTCTCCTGAGTGGCGAGATGCCATATCGACAAAACGTAACCCAGTGGGCTGGACGTGTGAGGCTTCTCAACACCTATGGACCTACTGAGTGTACTTTCAAGTGCGCTTTCTCAGTTCTAGAACTATCTCAGGAGGGCCGCCCGGATATTGGTATGGGAGTTGGATTCTCCACCTGGATTGTCGATCCTGAGAACTCGCACCAGCTTGCTTCCATAGGATCTGTCGGGGAACTGTATCTGGAAGGCCCCTTAGTTGGTCAGGGATATCTATCGGATCCCGAAAAGACAGCAATTTCGTTTGTGAATGATCCCACATGGCTAATTGCTGGTAGCCATAGCCGATCTGGAAGGCGCGGCAGACTTTACAAGACTGGAGACCTTGTGAAATACAAACCAGATGGTAGGCTGCTATTTGTTGGTCGCAAGGATGCCTCTCAATTCAAAATCAGAGGTCAAAGGGTCGAAATTGGTGACGTTGAGCATCATGTACGTGCTTGCTTGAATGATAGTCTTCCAGTCATTGTCGATGTTATACTTCCGCTGGGTAGCGATAACTCTTGCTTGGCTGTGTTTGTCTTGGCCAAAAATTCAGATAGTGAACGAGTCAAAAGTCTGTTAAATGGTCTTGCAGGCAAATTGCAGGAAGTGTTACCATCTTTCATGATCCCTAACATCTATTTGCCAATAGACGATATCCCTGTGGCTCCTACTGGTAAGGTAGACCGTCGGAAGTTGAGAGAGATGGGGAGTGCTCTGTCCTGGAAAGAAATTGTGGCGTTACAATCAACTATTTTATCCGTTAGAGAGTATTGTGAGCCCTCTAACGAAATAGAAAGAGAGCTCCTTTCTATTTGGTCAGATGTTCTGGAACTGGATTTATCATTTATTAGCACAACAGACAGCTTCCTTCGGTTAGGAGGAGACTCTGTAGCCGCGATGCGAGTCGTTGCGGGGGCACGAGAGAAGAGGCTCTCATTGACTGTCGCAGATCTGTTTAGAGCTCCAACTCTCAGAGATCTAGCTCATATAACAGGACAACAAACTGAAAAACCTAAGGCTGCTAATATTATACCGTTTTCTCTCTTGACTGGGGTGAAAGATGATGCTGAGATCCGGGAGGAGGTTGCGAGTCTATGCGGTATTCAGATGGCCCAAATCGAAGATGTCTATCCCTGCACACCACTGCAACAAGGAATGCTAGCAATGACAGCTAGAGATGATATGGCACGACGCTATGGGAGAGAGTTCCCTAGCTTTAGAATGGAATATGTTTCAAGGACTGCTTTTGAATTACCCAAGCATATCAATGTTGAACAGTTGCAGAAAGCATGGGAAATCACCGTCGAGTGCACACCGATTATTCGAACGAGAATAATTGATTTACCAGGAGAAGGCCTTGTACAAGTTCCTGTAAACGAACGTGTGCCGCTGTACCCTTTCCAAGAAATCGGCGGCTTTTTGGAGTGTGCGAAGCCAATGGACCTAGGGACCCCTCTATGTCGAGCAGGCATTACTACGGGCGATTCATCTTATTTCATTTTAGAAATGCACCATGCCATCTTTGACGGATGGTGTACTGCGCTTATATTAGATACCTTAGAGGCCGCTTACCATCAAAATGAGGTAGCATCGCCACGTCTTGGCTCTTTTCAGCCATTTATTCAGTATGTTCGGTCTTCAAATAGTCCGGAAGCAGCAAACTTCTGGAAGTCTCAGTTTGCCGACTCGGAAGCAACGGTCTTCCCTTCTCCCAGCAATCTTTCGAATAAAAAACTTGATTTAAGCCACCAAGTTACCAACTTGCGGTGGCCGCGCACAGGTATTACCCCATCGTCAGTAATACGCTCGGCACTTGCATTGCTATTAGCCTCGTACACCAACTCAAGCGATGTCAAATACGGAGCAACTGTCAGTGGTAGACAAGCACCCATTCCTGGTATAGAACGAATTGCTGGCCCTACGATCGCCACAATTCCAGTAAGGGTGAAATTTGATTGGACTTTGACGGTAAAAGCCCTTCTGCAACAGGTACAACAACAAGCTACGGAGTTGTCGGCATTCGAACAGTTCGGCCTCCAGCGTATACAACGCGTTCATGAAGATAATGAAGATGCTAGTCAATTTCAAACTCTCCTTGTGGTTCAACCTGCCACACGTAGGATGGGTCAAAATACGGACGACCTTTTCTCGAAAGCAAAATCTATCATTATAGGGGCTGAGAATGATACATTACAGCAAGAGACTCTTGGGGTCCGCCATAATGGGATGTTGCCAAATTTCATCCAAATTCCTGCCCTTAAGAATGGAAGTATAGAATGGGAGAATGAACTACCTCTCTATTCGACTTCAGAGTCTTCTGTACCGAGCGTTGGAGAAGAGTCTGAAGCTACGCCTATTTTCAGGCTCGCTACTAAAGACGGACAGGCTGATGATGTTGGTATTTACAATTCGTATGCATTAATGCTAATTTGTCAATTGGAAGACTCGGGATTTACGATAAAGATGAATTTTGATTCAGGAGCAATCAGATACAAGCAGGCACAGCGTTTTGCGCACCAGTTCGAGCACCTAGTCAGGCAGCTATGTACCGAGAAAATGGCAGAGTCAACCTTGCGTGATGTTACTGCGGTCAGTGAAGGTGACCTTGAACAGATATGGAATTGGAATTTGGCCTTACCGGAGTTCACCAATGAACTAGTGACAGACTTGATCGACCTGCAAGCTGTACGCCATCCAGACGACAATGCTATTTTGTCTTGGGACAAGCAAATAACCTATCAGCAGTTGGAGAATATATCAAACCGTCTAGCGTCCCGTCTCCGAGAAGAAGGTGTTGGACCTGGATCTATAGTTATACTAAGCTTCGAGAAATCTGCATGGTTAATTGTTAGTATGATCTCTGCTCTTAAGATCGGGGCGGTCGTACTACCCATGTCTGCGCCCACTTCAAGCAAGCGAGTACGAGAGATCGTCGAAAATTTGCGACCAGCGCTGGCCATTACGTTCAGTGCATCTGGAGCGTCTCAGTTTCAGGCTCTTATACCTGCTTTTACTATCTCCGAGTTGGTACAATTCAGCGACGAAGAATGGCTTCCGGTCCTTCCACCCCTCCTCAACAAACACTCAGATCCAGCTCTCATATTGTTCACTTCCGGCTCAACGGGGACGCCAAAGCCTATACTATGGAGCCATAAGACATTATCAAGCAATATTCAAGCAGCAATTAGCTCTTTTAACATAACAGCTACTAGCAAAGTATTCCAATTTGCTGGGTATGAATTCGATGTGAGCACTGTAGAGGCTCTTGCGACATTATCCGCTGGTGGCTGTTTATGTATACCGACCGAGTCAGATAGGACTGACCGACTATCTGAAGCAATCAACGACATTAAAGCCAACTGGGTATGTTTAACGCCGTCTGTATCTGACAGTCTTGATCCTGAAGAATTGCCTTCATTGAAAACTCTGGTGTTTGCGGGTGAAAACTTGCAGCGCAAGACGGCGTTAAGATGGGCAGAAAAACTGGACGCGATGTATAACTGGTACGGACCTGCTGAAGCTTCTGTTGCAACCTCTCACTTGATCAATATTGAGGCTTGGAGGCATGGAATGATTGGCTCAAGTAATTCCGGTGCGACGTGGCTTATCGATCCAAAGAACCCTAACGTTTTAGCTGCCATAGGTGCAGTTGCAGAGCTGTGTATTGAGGGGCCAATACTTGCGAGTTATGCGGGCAAAAGTGGCGCAGCATTGAATCGGGAAGCTTTCTTTACTCCTTCATGGCCCTATCGTGGTATCCATCAAATACCCGTGCCGCGTGGGCTACTTTATAGAACCGGCGACTTAGTGAAATATGACGATGACGGAAAAATTCTTTTCATCAGCCGTAAGCAAGATTCCCAGAGAAAAATTAGAGGACAAAGAATAGATCTGAATGAGGTGGAGATCCGTGCTCAGAGTTTCTTGTCAAGGAAGCTAGACGTGGTGGTGGTGGCCGAGATAATTTCTCCCTCTGGTAGCGGCAATGACACCTTGGTGTTTTTTATTAGCCATGTGGGATCTGAAGGCAATGAAGAGGATGTCTCAAATTTCGTTCAGCATGTTTTACCGGCTGATGAATTGGAAATACATCTATCAGGCCACTTACCATCGCATATGATACCACGGGTTTATATTTCTATCGCCAAAGTTCCAATGAGCCACTCCGGAAAGACTGATAGACAGCGCCTGCGTCTTATCGGTAGCTCATTGACCCATGAAGAGTTGGCATCCATGCAGCCTTTTCGACGAGAGGCAAGGAAGCCATCTGACGGAATAGAAACACAACTACAGCGATTGTGGTCTGAAGTAATTGGCATCGAGGCTGACGCGATATTTGCCAACGATAATTTTTTCCGTTTAGGGGGGGACTCAATTGCTGCCATGCGTCTGGTAGCGTCTGCACGCAAACAAGGGCTTTTACTAACTGCTGCAAATATCTTTGAAGCACCGCAGCTTGAGAAGATGGCAACCAAGATTAAACACGATTTTGGCTATCCTGAGCAGGAGGTACATCCCTTTTCACTTCTCGGGAATGGCATAAGCTTGACTGAAAGTAGGTCTCATGCCGCCAAGCTCTGCTCGGTGTCAGAATCCCGAGTAGTGGACATTTACCCTTGCACATCTCTTCAGCAAGGTTTACTTGCTTTAGGGGCCAGGAAGCAGGGCCAATATGTTTCACGGAGCGTCTTGGAGCTCCAGGCCGGTGTTGATACTGGTCGTCTGGAGCGGGCGTGGTTGTCTACAGTCAAAAAATTACCTATCTTAAGAACAAGAATTGTTGACATTCCTGGTCAAGGTTTGGTGCAAGTAATTCTTGATAACTCACCCTTGTGTTCTGGTCTCGATGTAGAATCTTATTTATGCAATGACGAACGGGAGCCTATGAGCTTAGGAACGGAGCTCTCGCGCGCTACCATTATCGACCGTCATTTCATTTTTACAATACATCACTGCACTTACGATGGTGATTCATTGAAGATGATACTTGATGAAGTAGAGTCACAATATCTTGGACAGCCTGGAATTACAGTCACACCGTTTCAGAACTTCATAAAACATCTCAGTCAAGTGAGCTATCAACAAGCAGCCAAATTCTGGGAGGATCAGCTTGCCGGCTTGGAGCCTCAACAGTTTCCTGTATTGCCTTCATCAGAGTATCAACCACAAGCGGATGAAGATCTTGAGTATTCCATCTCATTGGAATGGGGACGAGCTGGAATAACACCGTCAACCATTATCCGAGCAGCATGGGCGATTTTGGCTGCTCAATATACTTCATCAGACGACGTGATGTTTGGACTTACAGTCAGTGGACGACAAGCAAATTTGAGAGGAATAGATAGGTGTGTTGGCCCGACGATATCAACAGTGCCTATTGCGATTTCCATCAAATGGGATGAAACTATTGAAGGTTTCCTGGAGCGACTACAGCGTCAAATGGTGGAAATAACACCCTTTGAGCAATTTGGACTGCAAAATATTCAGCACGTTCACAAATGGCTGGAATCTTCCCTTATACAAACTCTGCTTGTGGTGCAACCCGTAGCGGAAGGGAAGAGCTTAAATGAGGACAGTATGCTATTCAAAGCTCGCAGCTTCTCCTCAAACCTGAGCACACAAGGCACCGATCCATTCAACACTTACGCTTTAATGATCATCTGCGAATTGGCGACCTCAGGACTGCTGTTACGAATGAGCTTTGATGGTAATATCATTCAGAAAAAGCAAATTCGTCGCATAGCGTACCAGTTTGAGACTATACTTAGACAAATGTGCTCGGAAAATATTGCGACAACCACACTGAACGCAGTTCAAACGGCTAGCCATACCGACTTGGACTTTTTCTGGAGAAACAACACCACAGTTCCCAGCAAAATGAAGACATGCGTACACGATTCCATTTCAATGAAAGCTAAAGCAAACCCGACCAAGACAGTAATAGATGCATGGGACGGAAAATTCTCATACCAACAAGTCGAGGACCTTTCGACCATTCTCTGCCACAAGTTGATGCAGCTTGGAGTAGTAAAGGGCTCAGTCATTGCACTATGCTTTGAAAAGTCGAAATGGGTTCCTATAGTTCAGGTTGCTGTTTTCAAAGCTGGCGCTGTTAGTTTATTACAGTCCATTGCTGTGCCTGAGCGTCGAATTGCTACCGTCTTCAAAAGTGCTGGTGTCAAACTGGCAGTGGTCTCTAAGTCACGTATGGATATTATATCTCAGCACACTCGCTGTTTGACGATTGAGCAACTAATGTCCACTCCCCATCTGAATGTTTCTATGGAGTTACCATCGTTGGAAATGCATGATCCAGCTGCCATTTTAGTCTCATCTGGTAGCACAGGCGAGCCGAAACAGATATTATGGAGCCATAGAGCAATTGCCGAAAACGTAAAGGCACATGGTGAACATCTTTCAATCAATATGTCTTCTCGGATTTTTCAATTTGCCTCATATGATTTTGATCTCGGCACTATCGAGGTAATGTCTGCGCTTGTTAATCAGGGTTGTGTGTGTATTCCGTCGGAAGCTCAAAGATTGGATGGCCTATCAGCCGCCATTAACAGCTTCGGTGTAAACCACCTTAATGTTACTCCATCAACAGCCAAGCTGCTGCTCCCAGAGGATATGCCCCAGTTATCAACCCTGGTGTTCGCTGGGGAGAATCTTGTTCGGCAAGATGTCGATAGGTGGAAGGGAAATTGTCGAGACATTATTAATTGGTATGGACCTGCCGAATGTTCTGCAGCGACCTTCTGCGCTGTGGATGATGTGACTTGGCGTAGCGGTGTTATTGGACGAGTGGACTCGAAACATCCAAGCCTCTGCTGGCTCGTTGATCCGAGAAATTCCGATAAGCTAGTACCTCTGGGTGCGGTTGGAGAGATTGCGCTTGAAGGGCCTCTGTGCGCTGAAGGCTACCTTGGAAACCAGATAAAAACTGATCTTGCATTCTGTAAAGATCCTGAATTTCTGGTTTTCGGGCGAGGGACAGATCAGCCAGGAAGATCTGGCCGTATATATTGTACTGGTGATTTGGCTAGATACGACACGAATGGCGACTTGATCTTTTTAGGTAGGAAGGACTTCCAACTCAAGATCCGTGGTCAACTTGTTGCCCCACAGGAAGTGGAATATTCCATTAGGCAATGCCTCTCACATAAAGATGAGATTCAAGTGGTAGTAGATGCTGTCATACCTAAGCACAGTGGCAACACTACCTTGGTTGCGTTCATCACATCAGTTACCCAGGCCGACTTAGAGAAATTAACAGCGGAGCTAACCTTGAAACTCAAATCTGTATTGCCATCGTATGCCATTCCGTCTTATTTTATCCCAATTATATCCATTCCGATGACGCAAACTGGAAAAAGAGACCGAGCTCGATTACTGGAGCTCGGTGCTGATTTCAATCCTCCACGTCGGGATGCTATCAAGGAGTGGCAAGAACCATCAACAACTACCGAGAGGAAACTACGAGAGCTCTGGTCGCTTGTTCTTGGAATAGATGCGGATACAATCTCGGCGAATGATAGCTTCTTAAGGGTTGGGGATTCAATTCAGGCCATGCGTTTGGTTGGAATAGCCCGGCAACAAGACTTGCGTTTAACAGTAGCTGAAATTTTTCAACATCCAATTTTGGCGGATATGGCAAAGCACCTTGGGAGCTGGGACAAAAGTTTTGAAGAAGATAGAATTCGACCTTACACTCTACTTCACTCTGCAAAGACAGTCGATATTGCACGTCAGCAAGCTGCATCTTTATGTAACATTTCGATTGATGACGTTGAGGATATTTTTCCTTGCACGCCTCTGCAGGAAGGCCTATTAGCCCTGACTACTAAACGTGAAGGGGATTACACTGGCCGCAACGTGTTAAAACTAGATCCATCTGTTGATATTTTGCGATTTAAAAGCGCATGGGAAAAGGTTGTTCTGTTATTGCCTATCTTGCGAACACGCATCATTAATTTGCCAGATCATGGTTTGGTCCAAGTGATTCTCCAAGAACGCCAATGCTGGACTGAAGCTGAGGACATCGAAGGATATCTAAAAACGGAGAGGCAGCTTCCAATGGGCCTGGGATCTCGCCTCATGAGATGTGGACTCATTTCAGAGAGTATTGATAAAACTATAGCTCCTTTGACAGACGGTGAAGAGCTAGCAAATGAATCGTTCTACTTTGTACTGACGATGCATCATTCCATCTACGATGGCTTAACATTGCCGTTGATATTGGAGACGCTAGAAAATCTCTACAACGGCAACACGCTATTCCGCCAATGCTCATTTCAATCGTTTGTCAAGTACATTGGCAATAGGGATAGGAAAGCAGAAGCCAGCTTTTGGGAAGATCAATTCCGAGATATAGAAGCTACACAGTTCCCTACTTTACCATCTTCAACATATCAGCCGCAGATGGATTCTATTTTGGCACAAAGCATTGAAGATATCAACTGGCGCGCGGATGATATCACCCCGTCAACGGTCATACGAGCGGCTTTCGCTCTTCTATGCTCTCAATATTCTAATTCAGTGGATGTTGTATTTGGATCAGTAGTGGACGGACGCAAGGCGCCAGTGGAAGGTATTGAAAGGCTAGTAGGCCCTACTATTGCTACTGTTCCTATAAGAGTCAAGCTAAACAAGGAAAGAAGTATTGCAAAATTCCTTGGCATGTTGCAACATCAAGCAACGGAGATGATCCCATATGAACAAACAGGATTATCAGCAATACGCCTAATCAGCGAAGAAGCGCAACAAGCGTGTCAATTTCAGACCTTGTTAGTCGTACAGCCTCATGAACGGAGTATGACAGAAACCGATCTGTTTATTTCCGAATCTCGATATGGCAATTCTGAAATCAAAGCCCGCCGCTACCGTGGCTTCAGTTCATATGCATTATTGCTCATTTGCACTTTAAATGACAAAAATCTGAAACTAGAGTTCTGTTTTGATTCTAGAGTGATTGAGAACGAAACAATCCAAAGAATGACAGTGCAATATGAGCAACTGTTAAAAAGGCTATGCTCTCATATCCTGGACGCAACATCTATTGACGACTTTAAATTAACGACTAACCAGGACCTCAACGAGATTTGGCAGTGGAACTCTAAGCCCCCAGAGACTATTGAAAAATGTGTCCACCATCTGATTGAGGATGTTGCTCGGACTCAACCCAATACTATAGCAATCTCTGCTTGGGATGGTGACTTGAGCTACGAGCTTCTGGATCGCCTTTCTAACGCGGTTGCTTATTCTTTGGTTGATGTCGGCATTCAGCGCAATATGATTATTCCTGCTTGCTTTGAAAAATCTAAATTTGCCATGGTGGCATTTTTGGGCATCATAAAAGCAGGAGGGGCTGTAATTTTATTAGATCCCGCTTTACCTGAATCCCGACTCAAGGCTATCGTGCAGCAAGTCAATCCGATGCTAATCTTGACTTCTACTCTGCAGGAAGTACTAAGCTCCACCTTGGGTGTGAAAGCTTTAGTAGTGGGGGATAACTCAGATTTTATTCACGGTGCCTTAAGCAAAAAAGCCAGCCATGTTGTTAAGAGATTGCCGGATGTCAACCCCTCTGACCTCTTGTACGCAATTTTCACAAGTGGAAGTACAGGAGCGCCGAAAGGGTGTCTCATGCAACACAGTAATTTTAGCAGCGCGGTAATCCATCAACGGAGTGTTCTAAGATTAGAAAAAAGCTCACGAATGTATGATTTCTCATCATATATGTTCGATGCAGCGTACTGGAGCGCTTTTCATATTCTGACAGCTGGGGGAACGTTATGTATCCCGAGCGAATCAGAAAGGAAAAATGATTTGACGAATAGCATTTGCAAATTTCGCGCCACAGACATCTTTTTCACTCCTTCCACAGCACGTTTAATAGATCCCTCAACAGTGCCAACGCTGCGAAATGTGCATTTAGGCGGCGAGGAGGTTACAAAAGATGATGTTACTCGTTGGATGCCCAATTCGAATACCTTTATATCATATGGGCCGGCCGAATGCTCTGCGGGTACGCTATACTTAAACGTGCCGAATCCAATCCCGCCAAGGCTATCGATTGGAAAGCCCGTAGGCGTTTCTGCATGGATTGTAGACGCTCAATCTAGTGAGCATCTTGTACCTATAGGGACTGTGGGAGAGCTTTATTTGGAAGGAGCATTGGTTGGCAAAGGCTATTTGGGTGATGAAGAGAAGACAGAAGCTTCCTTTGTTGAAAATCCCGCATGGCTACTGAAAGGAAGTCCGGACGGCAGCGTATCTGGGCGAAGAGGTCGATTGTACAAGACAGGAGATCTCGTAAAATACGATCCTATCGACGGAACTTTTATTTTTGTTGGAAGGAAAGATACACAGGTGAAGTTAAGAGGCCAAAGGATAGAGCTTTCTGAAGTTGAGCATCACGTCCGGAACTGTTTACCTAGCACAGTAGGGGTGCAGGCAGTCATCGCAGAAATTGTCACTCCCAAGGTAATAGGAAGATCAATACTGATTGTGTTTTTACAAGCTGAAGGCCTGAATATCACTCAGCTTGTGAGTGATCTTGAAGATGAATTGGGTGAACGATTACCGTCATACATGGTTCCAACAGCTTATATAGTTCTGCCATCTATCCCACTTGGAGCAAGTGGTAAAACGGATCGAAAATATTTGCGTCAGATTGGAGCTGGTTTAACACTGGAACAATTGGCTGGACCAGTTGCTTCTCAGTCTGATGAACTACCACTAACTGAGCTGGAGCTTCATCTTCAAGAATTGTGGACGGCCGTTCTTGGAATTTCAGCAGATAAAATTTATAGAAGCAGCAGTTTTTTGCGCCTTGGAGGGGACTCAATATCTGCCATGCGGCTCACAGCTGTGGCTCATAACAACAATATCTCTCTAACAGTCCAGAATATCCTTGAAAATTCAAGATTATCTGAAATGGCAAGATTTATGACCTACTTCAATTCAGACGACACTACAAGCAACGATAATAAAATTATACCTTTTTCGTTGCTGAGAAACCCTGACAAAAAGGACCAATATCTCAAACACATATCCAAGCAGTGCACCATCGATATTTCCCAAATTCAGGACATATTCCCTTGTACAGGAGTACAGAAGTCTCTTCTTTCGATGACAGCAAAGTCGTATAGTTCATATATAGCCAGATTTTCGTTACGGCTGGGAGATGATGTCAATATTAGCCGTCTTAGGAAGGCTTGGGAAAATGTGAGCCAAAGTACAGCACCTATTCTTAATTACAGAATAGTCGATGTTCCATCTGAAGGTCTTGTTCAAGTGCAGATAAAAGAGCCAATGGATTGGAGCACTTACGACAGTATTGAAGAATACCTTGAGCAGGACAAAAGCAAATCTATGGGGCTAGGCCAGCGTCTTACTCGACTAGCAATTGTCGAAGGCCAGAAAGACGAGGGGCGATTCTGCCTCATCACTCAGCACCATGCTATTTACGATGGCTACTCCTTGAATTTACTTCTTACGGAAGTCTCAAAGGCTTATAGCGGTACTGCTGATAATGGCCTCATTGCTCCCTTTCAGCGGTTTATTAAGCACATCATGAATGTTGATCAAGATGAAGCAAGAATATTTTGGAGCGATCAGTTTTCAGAGTTGGAGGCAACACCATTTCCGGTCCTACCACATCAAGGCTATCAGCCAAAAGCCGATAGCACTGTGAAACACGATATTGCGAACATACAATGGCTAAAAAGAGATGCCACAGCCTCCACTAGTGAGTTCCTTGCAAATTACTCTCATACAGACATAGAAGAAGAGAAATCGCACAGCCCTCGAGTGTACAGGTTTTGAACTGCTTTACGCTTGTAGTATTTGACTTCTATAATGGAATGCTAACTTCTGCACGCACCCTAATAGTAATCCGAGCAGCTTGGTCGATTCTTGTAGCGCATTACACTGATTCAAATGATGTAATCTTTGGAGCAATGGTGACAGGAAGACAAGTCCCGCTAGCTGGCATCGATCGTATGATTGCGCCTCTCATTAATGCTGTTCCCGTGAGAGTCAAAATAGATCCGAAAGATACGGTAGGTAATATGCTTCAGAAAATGCAAAAACAAGCAATTGCCACTATTGCTTATGAGCAAACTGAATTACTCGACATTCGACGGCTCAATGCGGACGCTGAGCGTGCAACTCGTTTCAATACGTTGCTCGTGGTACAACCCCCAGGCCAATATGACTATGCGAATGGCGTTGGCAGCATATTTCAAGATCAGCCTGAAGTGGTTTCCACTCACGACAGCCTTGACGACTTTAACCCTAATGCAGTAATGGTGATGTGTCATTTAACAAAGTCTAATGATCTGCATCTAGAGATTAGCTTTGACTCCAACGTTATTGATTCGGCGCAAATGGAACGAATAGCTAATCAGTTCGAACATATCTTACGCCAGATATGCATTTCAACTACTCTTATGGTTGAAGATATTGACGCACTTAGCGGACAGGATATTAAGGAACTGTGGAGGTGGAATGGCTCTGTTCCTGTTGCTGTTCAAGAATGTGTTCATGACCTAATTGGAAATACGATGAAGCGGCAGCCTCAAGCGCCGGCGATATGTTCCTGGGATGGAAACTTATCATATTTCGAGCTAGATAATCTTTCCCATCGCCTGGCATCTCACTTGGTAAGTTTAGGTATTCGTCCGGGAAGTATAATTCCTCTTTGCTTTGAAAAGTCTATGTGGTATCCAGTTGCTGCTCTGGGAGCCATGAGAGCTGGTGCTACTTGTGTCGCAATGGACTCAACTCAGCCAGAATCACGGCTGAGATCAATTGTCCAACAAGTTAATCCTAGGCTTATCCTCTCATCTGTTAACAATGAAACATTGGCCAATCGCCTCTCTGAGACCAAGGTCATCGGCGTTGATAGAAATCGCATTCTGGAGCCTTTCATAAACTCCATCGAACCAGCTCTTCCAAAAGTCCATCCATCTGATATTCTATATGGTTCGTTTATGCCATCCATTTTCTCTGTCTGAAACGGCATACTGATGTTGACCTGTGAAAAGTTGTATTCACCAGTGGATCTACGGGTGTACCTAAAGGTATATTGACAACTCACGAAAATTTTGCGTCCGCAGCGACGCATCAAGCGGACATCCTACATATTCGGGAAGGCACCCGTGTCTTCGACTTTGTTTCGTATAGCTTTGATGTTTCGTGGTCAAACCACTTACAAACTTTGATTTGTGGAGGCTGCCTTTGCATCCCATCAGAGTCGGAACGCAAAAATGATATCGCTACTTCCTTTAATAAAATGAAGTGCGACTACGTTTATTTCACACCTTCGGTAGCCCGATCTCTGGAGCCGTCTACGATGCCAGGGATTAAATATTTGGCAATGGGAGGCGAACCGATTCAGACAGCTGAAATATCACGATGGACTCAAGCTAAAACAATTATCGGCATTTATGGACCAGCAGAATGCGCCCAAGCACTCTCTTTTGCACTCTTGAATTCAAAAACACGTAATAATCATATCGGAGATCCTTTTGGTGCGAGAACATGGCTTGTACAGCCAGGCCGCCCTGATCGTCTCGCTGCTATTGGCACAGTTGGAGAGCTCATGATAGAAGGACCAACAGTTAGCAAGGGATATTTCGAAGATGAAGAGAAGACAAAAACATCTTATATTCATAATCCAGTGTGGCTTTCGCGAGGCTCCCCCGAGCATCCAGGCCGTTGTGGGACCCTTTACAAGACTGGTGATCTTTTGCGCTACAACTCAGATGGGTCTATGGACTTTCTAGGACGCAAGGATGGCATGATTAAACTTCGTGGTCAGCGCATTGAGTTGACGGAAGTAGAATATCATGTTCGTTGTTGTTTAGGCGAGCCCGATCTGTTTGATGGCATCGCTGCCGAGATTATTGTGCCACAAAATAGTATAAATCCTATTCTCGCAGTCTTCTTGAGCCTATCTAAAGACAACGCATATCAATCTGAAGACAAGATTGGCTCGAATCTCACACGGGTAATGGAAGGTCTGGAGCAGAAGCTATGGGATCGGGTTCCGCAGTAGTGAGTATCATTTTGCTTCTCCCGTCTTCTTTTCGCGGTGTCCGAGATGCATGTTGCTTGCAAAATTATAAAGTCGAGTTTTCAAATCGTACGACGTTTGGAAGTGCTGATTATCATATCTCTATAGCATGGTACCAGGCGCATATATTCATATTGATAAAATTCCCATGACGGCCACTAATAAAACGGATCGACGATCATTGCGAGAATTCGGAAGTAAACAAACTCTAGAGCAACTCGCAAAACTGCAGTCCCACGACGAAAGGCGACTCGCTCCGTCCACTACAATGGAAAAAAGATTGCAAGCTTTGTGGTGCTCGGTTCTTGAGATCAAAGCTGAGAGCATTAGCACTGAAAGCAGTTTCCTCAGGATTGGTGGAGAGTCAATTGCCGCCATGCGATTGGTATCAGCAGCACGTGAACAGAATCTGTCATTAACTGTGGCGGACATCTTCAAGGCGCCGCGCCTCTCAGATTTAGCCTTGTTAATGACGGAAATCGAAGCTGAGCAACAGATGCTCTCAACAGCGCCGTTCTCTTTGCTCAAGTCGAACAACCCAGAGACCTTTCTTGAAAATTTTGTAAAACCAGCTTTGGATGCTGATTACGAAGCTATCAATAACGTAATACCTGCAACAGACTTTCAAGAACGCTCAGTACTGGATGCGCTCCAGGACCCGCCAAGCAGATACCCACACTGGATTTTCGACTTGCCAGCGGATGTTGACTTCATCAAACTACAAGAAGCCTGTTTTAAACTTGTCAGCCACTTCGAAATTCTTCGTACAGTTTTCATCCAGGCTAATAACCAATTTTGGCAAGTTTTACTATCGGGTTTTAAGCCGGAATACGATCTTTTTGATGTAAAGAATGAGGATATAACGTCGTTTACAAACGATATCTGCGAAAAAGACCTCAACAAACCTCGACGTTTGGGTCACTCTTTCATTCGATTCATCAGCATCAAACACTTTTCCGGAAAACATAAGTTCGTGTTCAGGATCTCCCATGCGCAGTTTGACGGCTTTAGCTGGGGAATGGTTCTTCAAACTCTGTCCTCTTTTTATAATCAGGAACGAATACCCGCCTCACCCTCTTTTTATCATTTTATTGCTTTCAACGAGGGTAGAAAGAGGGAAAGTCTATTATATTGGACTTCAAGGCTGCAAGGATCATCATTCCCATCCTGGGGCTCCTCCTATTCGGCGAGCTATACATATACCACTGATGACAGGCTGACAATGAGAAAAACAATTCCGATGCCAAATATTCAAAGCCTTGGCGGATTCACACCTTCGGTTGTGTTCCATGCTGCGTGCGCTATGGCGTTATCTCGCCACTTTCAGCAAAAGGAAATAATTTTTGGTCGCCTTGTTACAGGGCGTTCCATGCTGCCAAGTGATCTTCAGAACGTTGCAGGCCCATGCATGACAGAAGTCCCCATCAGAGTGAACATAGGCTTACATAGCACTCTCATTGAGGTTGCATCGCAACTACAGGATCAATTTATCAAAGATTCAATACATGAAGCAGCAGGAATGGTGGAGATAATCAGGAACTGCACAGACTGGCCAGAAGAGGTGGCAGATTTTGGCTGGAGAACTTCTTTTCAGCAAGAAGAAGAAACTGAGTTTTCATTCATGGGATCACAGAGTGGCGTTTCCTTTTATGATCGGCCATTACTTCCTCGCAATCGACCTGAGATATATGCCACACCCCGTGAAGGAAACCTTGATCTGGAATTTGAAGGTAATGGGAAACTTACTTCAGAAGATACCGTGAAGAAGTTTTTGACAGTGCTTCAAGGCATCCTAGAAGCATAGTAAGCAATGTATACAATACGGTTAGCCACATATTAAAGTAGAGCATACGAACTATTATCTATCGCTTTATTTTTTCCAAGAAGGAATTATTTAGGTTTTATATGCTACAAACTCAATCTCAATATCTGTCCCACCAGCTGGCAATTGAACCACCCCTACTGTTGTCCGAGTGGGACGAGGTTCAGGCATCATCTCCTCCCAAACCTGTCAATTCATCTTATTAAAATCAACATATACAGTGATAACTTGGTATAGTTTACCAACCTGATTGACCAAAGGAAAGTTTTCATCAAAATTCTTGATGAATATAGTTGCTTTCACAACATCTTTTAAGGACATGTCATCGGCAGCTAATATGGCTTGAAGGTTCTCAATAACCTGTCTCGTACGATCTTGGATCTAGAAAAAAAGTATCATAAGTGTCAATACTTCAAATAGAAAGCCAGTAGAAGATTGCGAACCGTTCCTTCAACCATAGTACCGTCTGAACGGGCGCCAGGAGTTCCCTGCGTCCACAGGTACGGGCCTGCTCTAACTGCCTGAGCAAACTATACAAAAGGTTGTCAACACTATAGTAGCAAATCGGAAAAAACAAAACAATGTAACGTCGCGTGGAGCGTACCAGTCCAGGGATTGGCGCCGCAGGGGCGTGTTTTGTGGTAATATGCCTTAGTGACATGGTAATAAAGACAATTGAGGTATCACTCTCGCGGGTGGTTATGATGATTTGGTTTCCTACAGATGTTTCTTATAAGATATATCCGTCCTTTTCCCTAGGCCTATAGCAGAAAATACATACTTTGAAATTGATGTCGTATGCGCGACTGCCTGACGTCGAATCTTTGATAATGTGACGTTTTCACGTATCTGCCTATAACTTTATGGCAAAGCTATGATGTGGAGTGGGCAGTGACGCCAGCGAAACCCGATTTGTAAATACTGAGCCGTGATGTTAAGTCACAATACCGTGATATCCTGAGATAGCCTTTAAGTAGTTATATAAATTACCGAAATGAATACTTGTTCAAACAAAATGTAGCGCCTTCTAGCTTAATATTCGCCCGCTACATGTCAACTTCATGTATTAGTAAGTTTTTAGGCTCCAAAATCTCATTGTACTCCACTTGGGAATAAAAGGCTCATAATCTGTAAAGAGCATATGATACACTCTACCAAACACTAAAATCTAGTGTAATAATTTAAAATGGAAATCAGTGCTAGGCTCACATGTTGCCTCTAATGTGACGGACAAAGGTGCCGGTATGTATTGTTTACCTGCTAGTAAGCTGGTACCAATCTGGGCACGATAGGCGCATTTGCGTTGCTCTGGACCATATGCTCTAATGTAAAAAATGTATTCCCTTACCCCGTACTCGTAGAATATAATGTTACTCTGAAAGCAATACTGCCATTTCTTCTTTGGCTCTGATATCATTACTGTCACCTTTTTTACCTAATTCAGCTTGCAAAAAGAACTGCATCGTGCTGATGTTTATACAACTTACCCCATGTGCCTCCTACAATGAGTGAGTGGAACAGCACTAGAGGTCAGACTAATGGGTAGCTAAATTGAGATTTGATGACTTACAAAGGTTTCCTACATCCTAACTGTATACAATATGAAATGCATCCTACGCTGGAGAGGCTAACCAAGAAATATAAGACTATTAAGCTGCAGGCTGATAAGGAATACACTAGCTATATGGAGTATTTGGTGAAGTGGTAAGAATATAACCTTTGCGCCACGGACTCCTCAAATTAAACCATGCTCCTCATTACTTCCGGAGACAATATTCCAGTCAATTATTCATTCTTACGGGAATTTACACCGAGATAATACATGTCGATCAGCTAATTTCAAGCGGCCGCCTGATCTAAGATCTTATCTCCGGTTCGGTTGTGTTTTCATCGGGCTCCCTTCAATGAATTTCTCTACATTCATAGGTAGTTATTTACCAGTTGAGCATATAATTCCCCGCTTTCATCATGATAATGTTTGTACTATGACATCACTCTGAAATGAGTAGCGATATTCCTGCTGGTCTCCCGTACATTATTTCATTACGGGGGTTGGGAAGTTGCTCCCTGTACTAAACTAACATTCATATGGCTACGTACCGCTGACGTACTTGTTCTCCAATTGAAATCTGAATAGCTCCCAAGCGAGCAAGCTGTGGGTATTTCTCTACGCCACTGACTAGTTCTTGCTTAAAAGTTCTAATCGTATCTCTATATAAAATATTTCATTCAGGTATCTCTATTGACTCTAATTCTCATCTGGAATCAATGCCCATTATCTTACATCCTGTCTTCAGGATATTCCTCAAACCAAGGCGTCAATTAGGCGAAGGAATTCGGACCATGTCTAGCCATTACGATGCCATTATTATCGGCTCCGGTCAAGGTGGTACGCCACTCAGTATCGCTTTTGCTCAGGCTAAACAAAGAACTGCACTGATTGAAACTTCGCATGTCGGCGGCTGTTGTATTAACGAAGGATGCACCCCTACCAAAACTTTGATTGCATCTGGACGAGTTGCATATCTGGCACGGCGTGGGCCTCAATATGGCGTGTATAACAACAGTAGCTTTGACGCTGCGGATAATGCAGTGCAGGTCAACATGGAGACTGTGAGACAGCGGAAACGCAATATCGTCAATAGTTTCCGGTCTGGAAGCGAGCATAGAGTTCATGAAGCAGGAGTAGAATTAATCTCAGGGACGGCATGTTTCAAAGATGATCGTACAATTCAGATTTGCCACCAAGATAGCTCCGACAAAACTCTTACTGCTGATCGTATCTTCATCTGCAGCGGAGAGCGTCCAGCTACACCAAAGATTGATGGATTCAACCCTGCTTCGTTTCCACCAGGTATTATCCTTAACTCGACAACTATTCAAGAACTCGGAGAGGTTCCTTCTCATCTCATAGTTATTGGTGGAGGCTACATTGGCCTGGAATTTGGTCAGCTTTTCCGTCGCCTGGGCGCTGCCGTCACCATTATACAGAGAGGTTCACAATTACTTCCTCGTGAAGATACCGAGATTGCCGAGATCATGCACAATGTGCTACAGGAAGATGGCATTCGGATTCTGCTTAAAGCAACTCCTGTAGCAATCAGTGCTACTGGCAATCCAGATTCAAAGGTCACAGTCGCGGTATCAGTTGCAGTTTCTGGTCAAGATAGTCCATCTGAGCTACTAGCATCACATGTTCTATTCGCTGCCGGTCGCATACCCAATACTGAGAAACTGAATCTTGGTGTGGCTGGCATTGAGACTACTGCTAGTGGCCACGTTATTACAGATGAGCAGCTACGCACTACGAATCATCGAGTGTGGGCCCTGGGAGATGTTAAAGGCGGTCCAGCATTCACACACATATCGTATGACGACTTTCGTCTTCTGCGTACCAACTTGCTTGAACATGGAGCCCTCACCACGGCCAACCGTATTGTGCCATACGTCGTCTATACCGATCCGCAGCTTGGCCATGTCGGCTTGCACGAGCATGAAGCTCGCCATCGATTCCCTGGTCGTAAGATTCAGGTTGCCAGCATGCCAATGTCATATGTGGCACGGGCATTGGAGACAGATGAACCAAGAGGCTTGATGAAAGCAGTGGTGGATGCAGAGTCCCAGAAAGTTCTCGGGTTTACTTGCTTGGGGATCGAGGGTGGCGAGGTAATGAGCTTGGTAGAAATGGCAATGATTGGAGGTTCCAAGTGGACGGCGTTGAGTAATGCAATATGGGCACACCCTTCCCTGGCTGAGAGCCTGAATAATATCTGGGGCTTTTTGAAATAGACAATTGGGCTTTGTATAACCGATATTTTGTCAAGCTGTTCCCATTGAGATTTGGCATTGCATTTGCTTGCAAAGGAGGTACTATCGTAACCGTACTATAGCCTGTATTCATTATGTTGCAACGAGATGGCTTCACATATACAACTCAAAGGATGATAGCTAAATCACACATATGCTACTAAAAGGTCTCCAAGCCTAACTACGGATTTATCACAAAGCCGATGTGGCGGTAAGATACTCTACGAATTTTTGCTTGGTATCGGAACTTTAAGAAAGATATTTCCGAAATCTTATGTCGTAAACCCGTGTATCGGACGGAGATAAGACGTGAAACAATTTCCGAGAGTTCTTTAGCAAGAAATTATTACCACGTTATAAGAAGGTCTAAAGTCGCGATTGATACCAAGAATGAAAGAGTCATAATTTGACATCAGGATCCAACATGGCCCATGGAGATGATGCTGTTCATGAAACTAATATATCTCAATTTATTAACTATGTTAAATGCCGCCGCGAAACATATTCTTTCATTGATCCTACCAATATTAACCTAGCTGGCAAAACTGTGTTCATTACAGGCGCCTCAAAAGGTATCGGTAAGGCGGCAGCGCTGGCCTTCGCAACTGCTGGGTGTTCCAAGCTTGCTATTGCCGCCCGTTCTGACCTAAGCGAAGTTGCGCAGAATGTCAAGGATGCAGCAGCTAAACAAGGGCACCCTGAGCCTTTAGTCCTGAGCTTATTGGTGGATATAACGTCAGAAGAATCAGTACGAATAGCAGCTGAAACAGTTTCTGAAAGATTTTCTGGCAGCCTTGATGTCCTTCTGTGCAATGCTGGATATTTGGAAGAGTGGTTAGAAATTGCAAAATCACGACCGGACGACTGGTGGAGATCATGGGAGGTTAACATTAAGGGTACTTATTTATGCCACCGGTACTTCATCCCACTGTTGCTCAAATCGCAGACAAAGACAATTATCAATTGTAACAGTCTCGGAGGTCAGAGCATTACGCGAGGTGCTTCAAGCTACCAGACCACCAAATTTGCAGTCGCTCGATTTACTGAGTTCGCTGATAAGGAGTATCACCACCAAGGCTTGGTTGCCATTAATTTACATCCTGGTAGTGTTCCTACAGACTTAGCTTATAATATGCCAGCACACATGCATCAAGTTTTAATAGACCCACCAGAGCTACCAGCACATACGTTTGTCTGGCTAGCTAAAGAAAGACGGGAGTGGTTATCTGGTCGATTTATCAGTGTGTGTTGGGATATGGAGGAACTAGAAAAGAAGAAGGACGAGATTTTACAAAGAAATTCATTGAAATTTCGGATTGTTCTTTGAAGAGTAGATACTTGATCAGTAAGTTGACTGCCGGCGAGTTGTTGGCTGGGGAAAATGTATTATATACATATAGATATATACCATTTGTATGTGTATGTTTGTATGTAACTTTGCATGTATTGGAATTAGATTGGATTATCGCACCGTGATTGGTTATCTCTGCTATTGACATACAGGGCATGGAGGAGAGGATATCTCTGTTGAAGTAACTACGGTCTACTGAGGGTATATAGATTAAGCCATCGATAAAGTAAAAACTTATAACTAAAATCCTGAAGAAACCCACGAGTTAAACTTCTCAATGCTTCTTCATTTGAACATAAACTTTGGAGTTTTATCCTGATACCCCTATAAGGAATATGTGGATGTTTTCCGCCCTTTGGTTTCAAATGATTCAACGCCTTGGTGCATTGGATGTAAAACATAAGAAACACACGGAAAAAGTCAATTAAAGACCCCTTGAATATAAGAATTCCCATTTGGTACATCAAATGAAGAGCTAGACAGTCTATGATGACGCATACGTTTACAGCTGCATGCAGCAGAGATGGACACTAGAACTGATTGCGGAGTACTCCGTAGAAAAGCGGGGATTAGCTAATACTTAATACACGCTGCATCTGAATATTTTAACCGAAATATGGAGCACAGCTGCCAGTGCCTAAAGATCCAATGATCTAGTTGCTATTTCCATTTACCCATAAAAAAGGGAAGGTCCGATAAGCTGCAGGGAACTACAACGAAATATTACTGGTTAAAACTTAATACATGCCGAATTGGGGAGGAACTACTCCGTAGATAAGGTATTATAGGATATACTTATTATAAACGCCCACTACAACGGCCATAGGTTTAGCGTAGATAGTATTCTTTATTCTAATGCCTCGAGGTTTTTGGTAAATTTCCGGCATATAACACACCAATACCATATAAACAGGACCCCTGGACATGCATCGGGCAATAAATTGCGTGAATGGAGCACAACATTACTCAATGAGGAGACCGCAGATTGCGTGATAATCGCAAGAACTCCCATCATTTCTCTTTCCTACCTATGTAACTTACATTTGTATTAATCATGTATCAACATACTATAGTTTCGGGTTAGCACCCACCGACATTTCTTTCCACAAGCTAAAGTATATGGTACCTTGGAGTATAAAGGTGCCCGTCATCTGCTAGCTCTTCAGCGTTCACACCCTCCGCCAGTGCCTTCTACAAATAAATACATAAAAAGACCTGGTGACTTGCTGGTGATCAATACCATGAAACTCTTAACGACTTTAGCTTTTCTAGCGCCATTGGTAGTTTCACATTCCCTCAAAACAAACTCACCTAGCCCGCGGACAACTAAAGTCAATTATGATGGATATCATGTCTATAGCATAAGAGCTGCGGACCAAGCCGAGGCTGAATTTCTTGAGGACAAATTTTCTACATACCATACGGAGGTTTCTAGCCAGGGGTTTGAGGTCGCAATTCCACCCAATGAAGTTCGCAGTTTCAATAAACTCGGCCTCAAAGCCCAACTACTGAGCAACGATCTTGGAGCACAGATTCGACGCGAGGATAAGACTCCATCCTACAAGCGAGAGTTACACAAGATTGGCGAGCTACCGGACTTGAATTGGTATGACTCCTACCATGCATATGAGGATCATCTTCAGTATTGGGATGACTTGGTGGAAGCTTTTCCACGAAACTCCAAAAAATATGAGATTGGCTCCTCCTATGAAAACCGCACTATATATGCTTTTCATTTCTTCGGTGATAAAGGCCTAAAAGGCAATAAACCTATAATTTTATGGCATTCCACGGTTCATGCCAGAGAGTGGATTACTACACTGGTAAGGGCTTTTTTTTTTTTTTTTTTTTTTTGGAACAAACACTCTGCCGTGATGACAGCGACAGCTCTCTAATAATATGTTTCATAGGTAATCGAATACTGGGCATGGCAACTTATCCATGGATACAGATCTAGAAACAAAGAAATTACCAAATTCCTGGACTACTATGACTTTTGGCTTGTCCCATTCCATAACCCTGATGGTAAGAGTGGCCCTAATACGATGATATTGTACAGGATGGTAATTTAATTCTTGTGTGCAGGCTTCTCTTACACACAAACAACTGATCGGATGTGGCGTAAAAACCGCCTGCCTCGTAGCAACACCACTTGTGTAGGCACAGACCTGAACCGCAATTGGAAGTTTGAGTGGGGAGGGGAGCCAGGTACCGGAGCCGCGTCTACGAATCCATGCGCTGAAACCTTCCAAGGTCTAGATCCAGGTGATACTCCCGAAAACATCGCAATATCCGGCCTTTCAGACAAGCTCGGAGCATCGCGAAAGGGAATTCGCTCCTACATCGATTTACACAGCTATGGTCAAAAGATTCTCACACCGCCTGGATGGACTTGCAATACGTCTCAGTATCCTGATACACTTCCCCGGATGCTCGAGATTGCTGGAGGTTTTGCCAATGCTGTACAAGCGTACGATAGTCGTAATGTGACTTACCAATATGGTACAGGTTGTGATATTGAGTACTATTCCGCTGGAAACGGCCGAGACCACCATTATGGTGCCTATGGCGCAGATCATTCTTGGACTCTGGAATTAGATCCAGTAACTTCCGGTGAAGGTGGATTTGTCCTGCCTCCCGAAAAGATTTGGCCCGTTGTCAAAGAGCAGTGGGCTGGCGAGCTGTGGCTTTTAAACAATGTATGGCTGAATTAGTGCGTATTCTGAATGTTTATGCCATGTATAGTACACTCTTCGCCGATGCAGTTGGTAGATATGACCTTATCAAAGTAAATAAAACAATCAACTATCAAAGCTTCAGCTCAGGTTCCCTGGTGTCATATATATGAATGTACTCATATGCCATGCTCATTCCTTTGTCTAGTCGCTCATCATTTCATTGACGACTCTATTCTTATTGGTCATGATATTTAATAAGTGTGGAAAGTGCCAGCTGAAGGCAAGAATCCTCCAAGCAATTAGAGGCGTACTAACAAGCTGTTACACGAAACTTCTTCTGATCCTCGGTGAGGCTGAAAATGACGTGTGCGTAGGTCGACAAGTCCTATGCTAATTATAAACGGCCAGTTTTTTGATATCGGGAATATGTCCGCTCTCTGTTCTCCATGTCTTATGGAAAGGCATATATACGAATTATTGGTCCAAATCATAAAATGGATTGGCTGGCCTAGTATGTGACGTCTGTTAAAGACCCTAGCACCTTGACAGAAAAGGTCTATACGAAATATGCCCGCTAGTTATAGACGTTGGACTACACATTCACCTCAAAATATCAACTCAAGAGTTCAACATCGTATTCAGTTTATACCACGCTATTCCACTACAAATTTTGGATTCATTTCCATAACCTCATAAGTACTGTACTACTAGTCTTGATTGTCTAATAGGCCAAATGGCCATTAGACGTACGTTGTTCTCATTCAGAAGAGCCCTGATAATGTATAATGAATGCGCAACTCAAGCGCAGCATCGCTGGCAATCCTAACGGACGATATTCCCTATTTATTACAGGAAAATCACAGTCCCCGACTACCAAACAGCAGCCAAACATAGATTTAATGCACATGGCTTTGGGAACGTAATTGCGGGGGTGCTCGTTGCATTCTTATGTGCTCAGAAGCGGGTTCATAGAGAGCAGTTTTATTTTAATACTTCGTTATGGGTCTCAGGAGGTATTTACTGTGGAGATTCAACCGTAACTTAATGCGGGATCAGAAAAGGGATGCCGTAGTTCCGTCATGGTGCACGTATATATGGAGTAATTACGGATTAGCATGAGCATACTCCGTATTCATGGGTGATAATAGTGTCCTGGTGGGCGATGCCCGAAGCTGCTGACACAAGTGGGTCTATTGATACGCAATGGGTATTAGCAAAGTGTTGGTTCGAAGATAAATTCTATATTGGTATTAGACTGAAGATGGATACCCGCATGTTAGTTCAGTTTTCCGAGCTGACAACCACTTCGACTATTACTTAAACAGCAGCGGCTTAGCTTACTATGCTAAAGATAGCAGCAAAAAGGGAGGCAAAATACAATATTACTTCTTTATGGAGCATGGTGGAGTCCATCGCATTGCATGTGAGAGATGAGCCTCAATATATGACCTCTATCACGGTAGGGGATAACTAATCGTCAGCTGATGAGGCCCGATTACTTCACGCTGTGGAGCGACACGTCAAATTTTTCACGATTTATAGAAGCTGGCCTGCTTTCGTCGCATATCTGAGATAGTCCTGCGCTGATGTACAAAGTGTCCGAGCAGCCTACATAATAACAATACAGGCTTGCTGGCAAGCTGTCATTGCTATCCCATTAATCGTCGACATGGAACAACTCAGGATAGATCGAGAAGAGAGACCTGGTAGTGTCGATGATAGCGTTGAAACTTTCGAGTGCACTTCCCGTCATCCGAGGGAAGGTTTGGAGAGCTGGAGATGGCCACTTATCGTCATATCCTTGATGTTGACTATGCTAATTATCGGTATGTGAACAATATAGCCTACAGTGCATAACATATACCGCAAAAATCTAATCGTATCTAGGATATGATGTTAGTAATATTGCTAATGTTCAGACGTCCGTCTATGAGGCTTTTGGACACGTCGAGCTTCTTCCATGGGTGGCTGTTGGATATAGCACATTGAGTGCCGCAACCGCACCTTTGTGGCGCAAGATAGCTGCCATCTACCCACTGAAAATCTTGTTTCTTGTCGCAGAGTTTCTAATGGCCCTTGGTTCAATTTTGGCTGGTGTTGCTCCCAACATGAACACTGTCATTATTGGGCGTGTTATTACTGGATTTGGGTCTGCAGGAGCCTTCATGTCGTACGTAATAAGTATATATGTGATATCTATGCCTTTTGACATCAGCTAATTCCGTTCTAGAGGCAGCATCTACATTTTACTGCTTACAACTCCAACAGAGTATGCACAATATATGGGCCTCATGGGGGTCTCTTGGGCAGTCGGGCTTGTTTTAGGACCTATCATAGGTGGTTTGTTTGCAGACAATATCCATACAACGTGGCGCTGGGTAAACAGATCCTAGCAAACCAGTGGGCCGCAATTTGTTGGCTAACAATTATACATTTATAGGCTATGTACATAAATATTCCCTTCATTGGCCTGATTTTAGCGCTTGCATTTATTAGTCTTCCTAGTTTATATGCAGAACTCAACGCCCCGGTGTCCTTGAATTTGACCAGCATCGACTGGGCAGGGGCCCTATTACATTTTTCGTTCATTGTGCTTTTCAGCTTGGTATTGATATTTAGCGGGTCGACATGGGACTGGAACTTCGGGGGAACAATCGCTATTTGGGTGATATCGGGCATTCTATTTTTTTGCTACACAATTCAGCAGCTTATTCCTTTCTGCACAACGCGAGAGCGGCAAATCTTCCCCGTTGGCTTATTCTTTGAAAATAGGGCAATCCTACTTATATTCATCTCGACTTTTGCGGCTGGTGGTTCATATGGAATCTCTCTATACTATACACCATTGTTTTTTGCCTTTACTCAGGGATTGAGCCCTATTGATGCGGCCGTTCGTCTCCTCCCTTATATTTGCAGCTTTATTCTGTCAACAGTGTTGTCAGCCGGCATTCTACCCCGAGCGCGCGTTTATCCACCCTTTTATATACTGAGCGGTGCTTTGATGATGGCTGGGGCCGGTGGATTATCGACTATCGAACCAACAACCCCCAGCGGTAAAATATTAGGCCTGGATACACTGAGCGGGATAAGCGTCGGTTTAATATGGCAGACAGGTAATGCTGTAATGTCACGCCTAGTCCGAGATATTCCAGACCTGGATAGAAATGACGCAGCTGAGGTGGCAGAGAATGAAGCGCGAAAGGTTTCATTACGTCAGGACACTGCTATGTTGCACCTTGTTTCACAGCTATTTGGCGTGTCGGTGGCTCTCTCGTGTGCTGGATGCGTGTTTCAGAATTTTGGATACAGCAAACTGCGGCAATATATCAGCGGCTTGGGTAATTTCTCAAGCCAGGATATTCGCGACGCATTGGCAGGCGTTGACTCTAATATCTTTCATTCTGGGCAGGATCCTCGTGTTTTCCGCCTTGCTATTCAAGCTATAACAACCACAATTGCAAGGCTTCAGTGGATTGCATTTGCAGGAGGCGCCGTTACGTTTATTGCCGGCCTTTGTATGAAATGGGAGAAATTGGACTTTGAACCTGAGTCAGCTGGTAAAGGTGAAAAGACAACAGGATACTCACCAGTCAATGCGGTATAGTACTGGAAATATTCTTTACTATTTAATTTATATAAGACATGCGGAGTGTCATTTTGCATGCAAAATGGAGTAATGATGCTTGATACAAGTTGATGGAGGAAACCTCTTCACAAGAATCCTCAATTCGGTAGATGCAAGGAGAAAAGACTTTTATATGCCCCTGCCATCACTGATTACAAATAATTGAGTCAAATTCTCATAGAAAGGGGAGGCTTCTTAAGTTGCCATTGAGATATACATTTATCCTCTTATCACCTTGCACGCGTGACAATTTGTAATATTATAAGAGGCTGACAGAAAGGGTGCCCACACTATGAAATTCCATAACTCCTCGCCTGATTTTACTACTGCTTTTTTTTTGGAGGAAGTTTTTTTTTTTTAATACTAAAATTCCCCCTCAACATACGCATCGGCTGCCATCGACATCCGGCCAGGCTTGCGGCCTGTTACCCTTTCCATCATTTATTTTATGTTCCGTAATTTGAGATGGCGCTAGGCACGCCGATCAGTGCTGAGATAGCAAATTCACCATTACATATAATTGCCGTATATAGTGTTCAAGCGCTGAGATTTTGGAATTTACGCTTCATTAGCAAGATGCTTACAAAGTGTACATGGGGGATTTTCTCGCTGGGTGAGCTCTCACCTTGCCCTTAGTGGTTGCAATCCCCGGCTTTCTAAAAGGCTAGTACATATTGCGCTTCATATTGCTATCTCTGTCCGTTATGAAACGTGACAGAGATAATATTCGAGCATTCATTATCTTTTTTGTATGTTCTTTGGTCAAGGCAATGGATTAGCGGATTATTCAATTATGCTAAATATTAATCATCGTTCTTACCATGGACCAATATCCGAAGACCAAGGTCGCTGCCGACTCTATACTAAAACTTCGCATATATATGAGGAATCTCCTCTGAACTGATAGAAGACGGACATTACCTTAGTTAGTTTCGCAACCAATATTTACAGTTCAAGGCACTCCATGATGAGAATGGCTGTGACCGTTGTCGGTGCTACTGGCATCCAAGGGGGGTTCTGTCATTGATACCCGGATTAAAGACAATAAATACCACATCCGCGCGGTGTCTCGGGATTGTAAAGTCAGTCAGCCTAAGGGCTTATCACCAGCGGCGTTGAGTTGCTCAAGCCACCACCAATGATGTCTCTTCTTTGACACAACCGCCTTCCAAGCTCATTAATTATATTTGGCGTTACAGATTTCTTTAGTCTCTTTGCCACTAAAGGTCCTTTGAAAGCCATGAAAATTGAAGCCTCTCAGGCCCTAAATTTGGCGAAAGCGGCAGCCGCAGCGACAACCCTTAAACACTACGTCTGGTCAACGTTACCTTATGCTAAGGCTCGGACTTCGGGGAAGATCTTAGTGCCCCATTTCGAAAACAAGAATGTCTCCGACCGATACATTCAGTCACAGCCCGAATTACTCGCCAAGACAACATTTTGTTATTATAGGATACTATGCTGCAAATTTCTACTGGCAAACACATAGGTTGATTTATGTTCCATCAGCCGGAAGATATATATTCAGCTAAATAGCTATCCAGCTGATACGCCAATACGCTATATTGGCGATGCTAGGAAGAATGCAGGGGTTTTCATAAAAGCGATAGTTCACCAATCTAATAAAAGTCTTCCTGAAAATCATATACTAGCTTAAACCGAGAAAATAACTTGCGGACAAATGTTACAGCTATGGGCGGAGGCTCAAGGGAAGCCAGCAGACTATCTTAAACTTGAGACGTAAAAATTCAATAAAACATGGCCTGGTTGGGCGGAAGAAATAGGAATTATGATGCAATTCTTCTGGTGGTCCAAACTTACTAAATCTCAAAACGATGGTGTATGGTGTCTTGACACGGGACGATCTAGGCATCGTTGGAGGGCGTATAGGAACAAAAGAAGCATTCGCTACAATGACGCTCTAAGTATATTGATAATAATGGATCAGCTATGGCGGCGAAGAGAATGATTGTCAAGAAAGTATTCAGATGCTTACTGTATCACCTCATGAATGGTTATTTTAAGAGAAATGTTATCATGTTTGGGTACAGATTGCTTAAGAACGTGGTTCCCGTGAGTTAGGTTAGGAGAGAACATATGTTCAGTATATAATAACATTTATATGCAAGCTTTGTAGAGTATTATTTACAACCTGAAGTGGGGGGCGTTCTTTGCTGCAAAATTTGTGAGTCGATGCCAAATCATTACGCTTGGCCTGAAAGTGTCTCTTCTGGTGACTAAGCAATTGTGTACAGAGCAGAGTAGTCCGTAAAGTTGGCTCGAGTCGTTAACGAGGGGTAAAAATAATATGGAGCAGACATCTCAAACGTGTCCGAGTCTAGGTCAACCAGTTCGCCAACCAGTTCAACGGTATTTACGAAGGTGTGCTTGCTAGATAGACGACAGAATCTATCCGAATCAAGTTTTGATGGGGCTTCTCTCCAGTTACCGAAGTTGGTAACAAAGTGATAGGTGGATCGCTCCGCTTTCATATTTCCCATCTTATCACCAGCTTGCCTTTTACCATATCTCGGCTCATCGGGGTGAAGAGTAGACGACAACAATGCTGCCACCGCATTCTCTTCTCCCACCAAAGAGGCTTCTACGGTCCCTATTGGTAGCCGGAATCACTAGCCACCCAATAATCCTAGCTCCAGGATTGGCTATCTTGAACTTCCTGTGTAAACCCCGAGCTACTCTTTTCAACATTGAAAGAAATCCGGTCATGCACAGTGTCTTGAAACATCTTCTCTATAATCACTTCTGTGCAGGGGAAAATGCAATGGAGGTCAAAGCCACAATACGCGACATTAAAGACATGGGATTTCGTGGTGTAATTCTTACTTATGCTAAAGAGAATTCAGCAAAATCTACTGAAAATGAACATTTAGCTGGACTTGAATCACAAACTGTCGATACCGAAATTGAAGCTTGGTATCAAGGTGTTCTTCAAACAGTTGGAATGATTGATAATGGGGATTTCTTAGCGCTAAAGTGAGTTCTCGGATTTTCTTTTACTCTTTATTTTGTGGATTACCTCCTCTCCAAGAGTGCCAATACAGGTAACTAATTGGAGAAAAAGATTGACTGGCGCTGGCGTAGCAGTAACAGCAGCGCTTTCTTCGAGGAACCCCCTTCCAGTCCAGATGGAAAGAGCGTTGCTAGACATCTGTGATAAGGCTATTGGCAGACATGTAAACATTTTCTTGGATGCAGAGAGACATTATGTTCAGCCAGGTATTGATAAAGTCGCTCTTGATTTGATGCGGCGCTATAATCGAGGTAACGTGGCAGTGATATTCAACACATACCAGGCCTACCTTAAGTCCATACCGGACACGCTCCTTGATCATTTGCACCACGCAAGGAATGAAGGATTCATCCTTGGTTTAAAGTTAGTTCGGGGTGCATATATGAGCACAGAGCCGCGTTGCCTTATTCATGATAGTAAAGCAGAGACAGATGCTTGTTACGATCTCCTTGCCAAAGGCTTAATTCAGGGACAATACGCTAATTGGAGTCAGGATGAGACTTTCAGCTCTCCAAAATTACAGCTGTTTTTAGCGACTCACAATCAAAATAGTACTCTCAGAGCGCAACAGTTGCAGCTTTCTCGTACAAAAGCCGGGCTACCTCTCATTCAAGTACAGTACGGCCAACTACTCGGGATGGCGGATGAAGTAAGCTTTACACTTCTCCAGTTAAATATTGCGGATATCCAAAAAGCAGGTTCAACAAAAAGCGGCGTTTACAAATGCCTTACATGGGGGACAGTTGGTGATTGCATGTTTTACCTCCTACGGCGTGCCAATGAGAACAAAGATGCTGTGTCAAGAACATTGGTTGAGTACAACGCTTTGAAGAGAGAAGTACTAAGGAGACTCAAAAATTTGCTACTACTGAAAAATTAAGGGTGCTGAATTAGTGGACTCTATATTCATTAATATAAGCCACACATGCCTCCAAATCTCTTGCATGCGTTATACGTATGCTGTATACGTCTCAAATTCCGTGGCTATCTATCTCAAACTAACAGTAAATGTGGAACTTTTATTTCGGCGGGACTTGTCCCTGGACTTAAGCATTTTGACAGTATCCTTTACTACTCAATTAGGAACGATGGTAGAGACTGTGGTTCTTCCTGTCCGCGCCTTGCATCCAGTGATTTTGAAAGGCTATTAATTTAACCCACATTGCTACGAACGAATTCAATTGTTTGCATGCTATGTATGGAGTTTGTTCTATTGCGAACCTATGTTGTGGCAACCTAGAACCAGAAAAGCTAAAGCTTATCATATTTGTACTTGCGATTTCAAGACGTGAAAATGCATTCTGTGGCGCTGCTTTCAAGTGATTATAGTCATACGAGAGGAGGTTCTAACTTCCTGGAGATTGTGTGAAACGTCATCCCTATATCCCAGTACGATATAAGAAGTAGACACCTTATTGACAATTATTATATCATGTAGCAACAACAAAGCACGAAGTACTCCGTACTCCGTACACAATCTTATCATGCCTAAATAAGGAAAGCTCCGTTTCTCACGAGGCCCCTCATTCAATTATCAACTAACTGGTAGTAGCTTTGTGCGGGGTATTGGGGAGTATTATAAAGCATCTCATCAAATGCGAAATTGCATCAAGGTGTGCGTTGATCACGCATTAGCTGGCAGATTATAAAAATGGCTGCTCCTCCTCCCTTTTCGAGTTTGCATTGCTTAGCATACAGCATCTCTCTTTGACCAGTGCACTGAAATTTCCAGTGATTACGCTCCATAAGATCGATTACTTTCTCCTCACGCTATGACAGCAACTATCAAGCTTTATACCAATCACGGTTGCCCTTGTAGGTGTTTCACTAGGCGTATCCGGTTGACAACACTGACTTAGAAGCTTCAGGGGCCCACCGTGCCCATATTGCATTGGCTGAGCTTAAGTTGCCTTTCGAAGAGGAAATAATTGACCTGAGCGTTCCTCGTACACAAGAGTACTTGGCCGTCAATCCCCGCGGTCTCGTTCCTAGTCTTTCATATAATGGGCAAATCATTACTGAGTCTGCAATTGTCGCCCAGTTCCTAACTGACGCGCATCCCTCTCATTTGGTGCCAAACGGAGGCACTCCGGAATCGGCTCTTGCTCGTGCCAGAATAAATTTCTTTGTAGATACCTTTTTCAGCAAGGCAAACGCCCACTATCACAAAGCTCTCTTTGCCAAGACAGATGATGAAGCTGAGGAGGCTGCAGCAGAGTTTGTGAAGCAGCTTGAGAAGGAGGTTGAGCCGCTATTGAGCGATGCAGCCCCATATTTTGGAGGAAGTAAAACATTGACATTGGCTGAAGTACGTCAAACGAGATAGAAGACGTTGCTGTACTGATTCTCTTATAGGTGCTCACCGGATCATTCATTCTTAGATTGTTGGCTCTGCCAAAGAATGGTGTTGGACCAGAGAGTTTGATCAAGGATTTGCCTACTAAAACCCCTAATTTTTATAAATGGGCCACCACAGTGGTGAAGCACCCCAGTGTGACTGGTATATGGAACGAGGAAAAGGTTGTGACCAATACCAAGGCACGTCTCGCAAAGCTTAAGGCCTAGAGCTGGCATTGCGATGTATGTGTTCACTTGCGAGTAGGTGGAAGAAGTGCAGGAATTAATTTTAATTATCAATAGTGCCACATGTTACAACTTATGTAACCGCACTGGTGCATAATTCGATGCGAATAAACGATATTTTTTCATATAATGCCCAGTATACGATAGGAGAGCTCTGAGATTAGTGAACCAAACTACATTACGAGCAAATCTGAAAATATTACCTGAGGTGATATATCCTGAATGCGAGTGCACTCTTTGCTGCTTTAGTAGCTAGTAGTTCACTACAAGACAGGACATACAAAAAACTTATGTATGAGATGTTCATTATGATATTAGTAATGATGATGTGAAATTATTATTGCTGTTCGTATAGCAAAAGGTCCCTTTTTTTCTCAATAAGCGCCACTCCATCCACCAATTAATGCTCTACAATGTAATTGACGGGGCATGTATACGGAGTAGCTGTTCTATAAATCATGCCGACGTCTATATCTTGATATTCCAGTATCTGCACCGATTATGTGATGAGAGAGGCTAGGGTGGAACAATCACAGCACATCACATACAAGTTATAGTGGCTGGCCGGCGGTGTTTTCTGTCCACAGCATGGACAGGGTCTCTTATTGGAGAAATTGGTGGCGAATATGGAGTGAGTGAGGCTTAGATGCGGGGTGCATCAATAGGATGGCCGATCCTAGATCAAAGATACAAGTTCAAGAGTTCTAGGTACAGCCTAAAAACGGGCAGTTATCTTGATCTCGATCTCGTGGCTGGTGTACTGCTACATCTTTGTATCCATTTTATGCATATCAGCTACTGATTATCAAGAACCAAGACCATGTCCACTCTTCCTGCGATGGGTACAGAAAGCCCGAGGCACGTAGAAGGCAGTAGCGTTCTTAATACAGTCGTGGATGGAGCTAAACCGGTGCGATTACACGAAGTTCCAATCTTTTGTAATAATTATGAGGAGCGCAAATGGGCAAAACAGCAAATGGCCGGCGCATTTCGTATCTTTGCAAAGCTTGGATACGCTGATGGCGCTTCAGGTCATATAAGCTTGCGTGGTGAGTGCCCCTTTTACAACAGAAAGTTGCACCAGTCTGACATCTTGTATAGACCCTATTAAGCCAGATTGCTTCTGGATCAGTATGAGTTTTCTATTCTTATCATATACGATATGATCAAGCGCAAGCTAACGGCAGAAGATCCTTATGCGATGCATTTTTCAATGATTACAGTGAGCGATTTAGTGCTAGTGAATGAAAATGGGCAGCCAGTTGAACCTACTTCCCATAAAATTAATGCCGCTGGCTTTATTATACATTCATCTATTCATAAAGCGCGTCCAGATATAAATGCGGCATGCCACTTACATTCTCCTCATGCTAGAGCCTGGTCAACATTTGGAAGACCCATTGAAATGCTAAATCAAGGTAAGCTTCATATGAAAAGAAATTGCAGAAGCTTTAACGCCATTTTAGATTCCTGCATGTTCTATAACGACATTGAAGTCTATCCTGGGTTCGGAGGAATTGTCCTGGCAAAAGAAGAGGGGCTTCGCATTGCGAAATCCTTGGGTCCTTTGAAGAAGAACATCATTCTTCAGAATCATGGGTGAGTTCTATTATAAAATACACCATGAGTAGAAATAGCAATATCCATAAGCTAATATGCAGCAGCATTTTAACTTGTGGAGAGACAGTAGGTGAAGCAGCAGCTTTTTTTATTGCCTTGGAAAGAGCGTGCCAAGCCCAACTTTTAGTGGAAGCAGCAGCAGCAAATGGTCTATCGAAAATATATGTTGGAAATGAAGAAGCCCAATATACTAAAGAATGCTCAGGTTCTCCAGCATGCATGTATATGCAGTTTCTGCCGGAGTACAATGCAATTCTTAAAGAGACGAATGGGGAGTTCCTCGACTAGACGTAGGCAGTCAGACTGAAAGCTAACTAAGAGCTGGAATACCATTTCATATATAAAATAATATTGGAATAGCATCAAAGACATGCTTCACGTCTTTGTATGCTCTGATATTCGAATCCCTGATGATTTTGTTCAACCCAGATACCAGACCTGAAACTGCCGCATTGGATGATATTAAGCTTATGAGGCAGCAAAATTACAATGCATGGTAAGTCAGCGGCTTCTTGGGTTATTAAATGAGCTGCCATCTAATAGATGTGCTACTTTACTGCGATATATCTGTGCTACATATAACATCCTTGTGCTGTTTGAGAAGCATCAATGTTTCTTCGCACTTCCCAGCAAGTGCGTGGTACGCATCTGCTCCTAAAGGAAGTCTAAAGGGAAAGTCTCGACCAGCTGCAGAACCCTCACCACGGATAAAATCCAAAATAACGGACACGCCCTTCTCCGGATCGCCTGGTTGCTTCCCGCTAAACCCAGCAAGCATATTGAAATGATTACGCGAGGCTTCATGATAATCCGGTATTTTTGAAACGACACTCTTCATATTGTCACCTAGCATAGTTCGGAACATACCAGGCTCAACTAGTAGGGTCTTGATACCCAAAGGAGAGGTTTCTCTCCACAAACTTTCGACTAGGCCTGTTTATGAATGTTAGATACGCTATAACGACGATCAGGAAAGGACAGTATACCTTCGAGGCCAAATTTGGAACCCGCATATGCACCCCCAAATTGGTGCCCAACCCATGCTACGAGAGAACTGATAAACACTAAATGTCCTGTCTTACGCTCTCTAAAATGTGGTAGAAAAGCTTTCGTAACTTTGAAGACACCGAATACGTTTGTTTCAAACTGTTGTTTTACTTCTTGAACGCTAAGATCGAAATTAATTTCATTTCAAACGTGCTAAGCAGCTTAAGTGGCCTTACTCAACATCTTCCCATGCGGCACTACTGGCATAAGCAGCATTATTAACCAGCACATCTACCGCACCATACACGGCAATAGCTTGGTCCGCAATTTTGTTCAAAATTTGTTGGTCATCCGTAACATCAAGCTGCATTATCTTCGCTCCAATTCTTTCCAAATCTTGAATGCTTTCAAGCTTCCGAGCTGTCGCAATGACATTGTCCCCACGGGCCAGAATTTGACTGACAAATGTTCGGCCAAAACCCGAGGAACAGCCAGTTACGAGCCATACAAGGGGTGCCATTTCGAGTAAACCAATTTCAAGGATCGAAGGACGGAGCTAAGAATCTGAGATGATTTATGAGATGGTTTATGAGATGGTTTATTCGCGGTTGAAGCCAAGTTTATATACAAAAAACATGTACACAGCAAGTCATATCACATCTTTCCCCTCCTTCTTAGCTCGGTTCTCGTGTTGAGCCAAGGATAAGAGGAGCGGGTGGAAGCGGGCTCTGTAATATCGAGATGGTGGATTAGAGCGGCCGCCAAACCATGTTTAAAACAGTATTGAAGCGGACAGTGGAACATAAGGTGTTGACATCAGCTAGTGTCAATGTACTTGGAGTCGGATTTATATGGCGACGTAGATCCACATCGGTCGGGATATGCGGACTTTACTTAACTCCATGAATCCAGCCTACAGCTTCGCAGAGATCACACAGAGAGTTATATCAATTACTGAGCCACTAAAAAATGCTTCATAAAAAGATTCTGATATACCTTGATGCTGTAAAAAAGGCAATGTGCAAGTAAACTTTCTTATTATTCTATCATTGGCAGATATGGTCTAGACAGTATCATGATAAACTCACTACGGATTCATGTAGAAATTTTGACATGGCTTTTTCCCTAATTGTCTTATAGACATACTTTTTAGCGACGTTAGAAATGTGTTGCGGAAATGAAAATACGTATGGATATATATGATCACTCAACAGCACCTGCAATTCCTGTGTCCCATTTATAAAGCAAGTAGTTTTATCATTACTTGAACTGTTTGAGCCTGAGCAACATCGGAAGATAACTTCAGATAAGTGATCCTGCTTACCCTAGGAAGCGGGGCTGGACTTACGGCTCGCAACCATGCTTCCCAGAAGCTATTTTTCTTCCAGAAAAACATTGTTGCAGGCGCTCCCAAAAATCTCCATTGAATGCGACAAGTAATCTTGGACAACTTGAACTCTAGCAGCCAAATCGCGTCCTAAGGGAAGAGCTCTTTCGGTTTCATGGTTTTTACCAATACCTTCTCCAACAACAACATCGTAAACAACCTTCATAGCTTTATCTTTATCTCCATTAGGCGCAAATTTTCCAGTAGACATCATTTCCATAATTTTCTCTGACATTGACCCCATGTAGTCTTCAGGGAGCGGATTATTGCCCAATATAGTCGCGTTGCCCATACCGGTATTAAAGGTTCCAAGAAGTATAGTTAACACGCGAATATTAAAAGCTTCAACTTCTTTTCCCAGTGCCTTTGCCATACCTAAACACGAGTCAATTCTCTTCGGTTTCTGGTAAATATGATTGAATGAGATAACCTACAGTCCAATGCACCCTTACCGGCCGCGTAAGGCCCCATGGTGGGGTTCGCCTCTAAAGCAGCGCCACTGCTCATGTTGACAATGATACCAAATCGTCGTCGGCGCATGTTTCTAACGGCAGTACGGATCAGGCGGCTCGGGCCAAAATATAGCGTCTCCATCAACGCACGAACTTCACCTTCGGTGAAGCTCTCTACCGGATTATATATGCAGTAGCCAGCATTGTTGACAAGAACGTCAACAAAGTGCCCATTTTCTTCAAGATCTTCAAGCACTTTGTCACAATCGGAGTCGTTGACATCCAGTCGAATCCATTTACCGCCTTTACTCTCCACTTCAGACACAAGACCAGGTGTATCTGAAGGGGTACGTGAAGTAGCAATCAGATTATGGCCATTCGCTTGGACAATGCGGGCTAGTGACAGACCAAATCCGGACGAGCATCCAGTAATTAGCCATGTAAGTGGCGTCTTAGGGGTGGTAAATGTGGCTGCCATTTTTCTTGTATGATTTATTGCTTGAAATAAAGTAAAAATGGAATGGAAAGTAATAGAAATGGAATTTGCGCCGTTAGGAGGCGCTTTATATCAAGAATTTCTTGAGCAAACCGTATATAGATTGCTACTATCTTCTCTTTTCACGAGCGCTATTAAATCCGCTTGATATCGGATTTAATACCTTAATCCCATACCAACAAATTGAGATTCATGGCATGTAGATACCATGCTCTGTATTCTGCTTCTGGGACATCTGTGACGATGTAAATTATAGCCCCGTTGAACAAAGCCCCAGTCATAACCGTGCCACGATTGCCTTTTCTGGAAGACTTTCCGGAGGCTACCCCGCCACAAGCGGCCGTATAGTAAAGATGCTACGCCGAGCGGCTCTAGAACGGGGCAGATAGTGTCTTATCTGCCAGTCAATCTCTCTTCGAAACGCAACACCATGTTATAGTTAGCGAATCTCAATCAGTTGCTACTACAATGGCGTATGCACATATGAAATTCCGATAGGCAGCATTTGGGGCAGTTTCATGGATTCATGCACATCGCAGTCGATCTCGGAATTGGTCATCAGTGATATACTCACACACCCTCGTCTTCTATAATTATAGCGGCCATAACTCTCACATCCTCCACTATCAGCAAGCAAATAGCCCCATAGTCCATAGATTTGAGCAAGAGCCATCAAAAGCTGGTATGTGATTTTGGCACCATAGTATAAAACTTCCTCCTCACGGCCGCCAAGCTCAATGAGTGCTCGGCTGACTTCTCTTCGGGTGAGCCTGTAGTGCCCACAACTATCTGATGAAAATCAGGACTACCCAGTTAGGGCAAGCCGTATCCACTTATCAAATGATAGAGGTTGTATCTGGCCAGGACACAATTCTTTCAGAAACCCATCTCCACAACCCATATTTTCATGCAGAAAAATTGTCATTGGCAATAGGATCTGTGGGGTAGGCGGAAGTCTATGTGTAAAATTAAAACCCCACTCTCTCCCAATTCCACACTCCGTCAAGAATGCCCAAATCCATTTCTAAAAAATCGGCACCATCTGCAGCCAGAGCATTATCTACAAACAGTAATCCCTCATCGGACCCTTGTTGTAAGTGATTACTTGATCCATTAATGGATCCATTTAAGGAGTGAAATAAATCATCACTTGATTCAAGGTTATCCTTGGGGGCTTGGGTGGTGGTGCCGGCCTTTCCAACGCTCTCCGCCTCTTCCAGCAGCTCCTTTTCCGACGGATATAAATTGATACGATCCTTGAGTGCTGAGAGGATACTCCATGTTATGTCACCCATCTTAGTGTAGCCACGCAATCGGTGGGCAATATACAATGCTTGTCCTATGGCATAGACAACCTCCGATCGTCTGGGGACCATCGTTCCATCAATGTCGTGGATTAACAAAGAGCATAGGAGTGCTGCATTGTCAAAAGGACAAAATGCGACCATGTAATATTTTGCCTGTTGCGGAAAGCAATGATCAAAAGTGTCTTTGCTCACAGACATAGCTTTCAGACTAAGATCGATCACCTGATGTATTAACATCATATTTTCTGGACCAAGCTCAGATGCAGCAAAACTTTGTGCTGAAAATAACCCGGATGAAGTTAGAATGTATCGCAATAGTATTACTTGTGTCAAATAGCCTACAGAGTGTAACTGCAGGCGCTGGAATGGTATATATGAATAATTACCATCCCAGCGTCTGTCGGGGTTGACAACGCTGAATACTGCCGGCAAAGAAGACATCCATTCTTCTACACAAGCGATCTTACTCGTGATATTTTCTCTGTTGACACGCTCGCCTTCTCCCAGCTGCCTTGCAAGCTGACTCTCCAGTATTTTGGCAACGATATGAGACGGAGCGTCAGGATCAGAGCTGGACTGGTCCAAGCCTGGATTGGGAAGTGGCGCAGGGGCTTCTGATTGTATTATCGGAGGCCGGTTGAAGCTCGCGGTCATGTATCTTGTTCAGACATTGGATGTTAACTATAGTCCATACCACACCGGCCAGATACCAGCCTACCTATCCCACGTGTACAGGGCACACCATAACCTCCGTCGAATTTCCAGGTCAAATTCGTTCATCTTCTCAGAGAAAACATCCGTATGAATACCTTGACACATTCCAAATTAGCCGACGGGGATCCTCATTGATTCTCCCAGAGGAGTAACTGTACCAATTTCTTGGGATTGCCTTACGGCAGCACCAAGCTCATGCCATGATCTGACAAAGTCAGCTTCCCCCTTGTGCCATGTGGCAGCAAGAAAAAGCTGTTGTGCATTAAGTAAGCCACCAGCACCTGGTGATAGAAAGCCGCTAATGGTCTGTGCAGCATCGTGATAAGCTTTGCTCAGGTTTTGAACGGAATCGCCCAGGTCTATCTCCAGCTGTGACGAAACATTTGGTGACAGAAATTGTGTAGAGTTAGCACAAATGCGAAGTATCAGGCAAGTGAGTGTGATGGTTGAGGCGCTGCGTAAGCTCTGAACATCGCGTCGGTGAGACCACCAATCAACATACACGACCATGAAAGAAGGCTGGTGTAAAATGCCATAGTGATAATTGACATTGTCGAAAAAGTTTTTAACAAGCATATCTGTATATGGTCGCGGTGAGACGGTGCGAGAGGCTTGAATAACTGGTTCTGGGAGAGACCCGGGGGAATCCGCGTATTGGGTATCCTGCTGTCGCAGAGAACAAAGGATCAGTAGGCATGTCTTGTATGGTCCTAGAGCCCTCTCAGAATAGCTCACCATGATACTGCCAAAAAGTGCATCATCCTTTGCATACATGTAACCCAACATGTGCACCGCAGATGCTGAAGTCGTAATCGGAGCGGCATCGTCTTGCGATTCGGAGACAGAGGCTGAGGACGTAATCGACGGCGTCTCCTTCGCAGCGCTTATGCGCACTTCATTCGGTCTGCGCTTGTTTGGTCAGATGGAACTGATATGCAACTAGGGTGAGTGCCCCTTTGGATCACTCACTGCTGATGCCTTCGAGTCGTCTGTGAGAATTGGCACATGTGTGCCATCTTTCGATTCGTGCAGTGGTTACATGGCCATTGGCGATCACATTTCTTCTTCATCTTTCGGCACTCGAGGCACGCGGTGACGGTGCGACCTCGGCAGCGCTTGCTCGAATTCTTCTTGTCGAGATCCATCATGCCATGTGTTGCGATAACGTTTGCCGAAGCTATCAATCCAAGCGCACAGTTTGCCTGTCATTGGTATGCGCCATTCGGCCGCTATATAGCGGGAAATTCTATCGTTATCGGCATTGGGGTGTATGCGCAGACAGACTTCGGCCTAGCGTGGAATTGCTGACTGATACCCCGAATCGCAGCGGGATTGCTCAGCATTATCGGGAAAGCAGCGAAGGAAGAATGTGCTAGATTCGCATATTGAAGATTTCTATAAAACGCGGGCTCTCAGTGCATCGAACATTCATTTCGATATCATTGGGAGAAAGAGAGAAAAGAAAACAATCAAGAATACAAGCAGACGTTTGCGCCCACATCGTTTATTACCGTCATTTCACAGCCACCTTCAGGAGCCATATCAAACAAACACTTTCAATCGATTAGTAAAAGTTCTCCTGAGTTAGACAAAATCACAGTTCATAGTCATGGCTCCTCTTGTATGGTTTATTACCGGAGCAAACGCCGGTTTCGGCCTTCTCCTCGCAAATCTAGCTCTTTCCAAGGGCCATACAGTTGTTGCAACTGCCAGGAAGCTCTCGAAATTCCCCAAGTCTCTTACAGAAAACCCAAAGGCTGATTTGGTTGAGACGGAGGTCACTGCATCGGCTAACATCATTTCGGGACTCGTTGACGCCGCTGTTGCCAAACATGGCCGCATCGACGTTCTGGTTAACAACGCTGGATTCGGCCACATGGGTGCTGTTGAGGAAGTGTCAGACGAAGAGGCCCGCTACCAATTTGACGTCAATTTCTTTGGTCTGCTCAGTTTCACGAGATCAGTGATCCCACATATGAGAAAACAGGGATCCGGCGTCATTGTGCAGCTTTCTAGTGGCGTGGGTATTCTTGGTGGTCATGGAGCCCCAATTTACTCGGCCTCCAAGTTTGCAATTGAAGGTCTAAGCGAGGCCATGGCCCAAGAACTTAAACCATTTGGTATTCGTGTTCACATTATTGAACCAGGCATTTTCCGAACCGACTTCTTGAAGCCAATTTCACAGGGTCAGAATGTGGGTCGCCATATTGAAGGATATGTGAACTTGGAAGAGATGCTCTCTAGCATGCATGGGAAACAGCCCGGTAACGCGGAACTTGGCATCCAGCGCTTGTATGAGATTGTCACCGGAACAGGAATGGCCACTGGGCTAGAGGATCAGCTTCGGTTCCCACTGGGATCAGACTGTCATTCCATGTTAGAAACAAAACTGAAGATGTTGAATGAAACAGCTGAGAAAGTAAAAGCGATTTCATTGAGCACAGACTATTAGATAACATAGATTCCAATCTCGGTGAATATAGCCTTGCATATTCTCTAAATAAATATACTTGCATTAATGTACCACACAATCTGAGACACCCAAAGTGGGTTTATTAAAGTCTTTAGAAATACGGAGTACACAGGTCGCTATTCCGTCGTATTAACACCACCATTTCTTTGTTTGTATCCACAAATTGCCTCCCTCTCTGCTAGAGCAGGCCCATATATGTTATTACTGATAAACCATCCATCATAAGCCCCCTATCTACTTACCTGTAAATTAATCACAGAAACCGACGTACATAAGTGAGTATGCCTCGCGGCAATTAGCAAGTAAATATCACCCGACATTCAATCTTGAAAAAGACGGTACGAGTGATCATGTTAGCAACTGAGTATTCAAGTAGGTAATATGCAGTATATAGTATATAGAAGGACGCCTGTAAAATCTGGCTAAACAAGGTATATTGAATTAACAATGGCGTACTCCGTAATCAAAACGGAATATAGCTACCGCTGTCAAACTAAACGCCAGCTATAACTCATCAAGTCACATCCTTTTTATAAGATTAAACAGGTGAAATACCAGCGCCACAGCATGAACCATAGGATTTGAGCACAGTCGATATCTCAAAGTTTTCCACTTCAACCGTACGCGGTAATACTCGGAAAATTAACGAGTTTGTGGATCAAAGCGATGCCACTCAGGTTCCGTGCTATTATGTTCTCTAAAGAATACAGAGTGAAAGAGTTTACGGAGTACGGAGTTCATTTTAGTGGATCATAGCAATTAAGCGAGCTCAAGAATGCCCCATTCTTTATTTGGACATTCCTCGGCGCTATATTGCTTGGCAGGAGCCTTAAGATTAGCCGAGACGGTATCGGAGTAACTCAAGCCCTCCAGTAATATAAGTGGATTGGGAAACTAATGCGAGACAACCATCCTGCGTTGCTATTTCTTTCCTTGTGTGTTGTGGGTTGTATATCCGTACACAACATTGGTGCGTTGTAACGATTAGTTGTAGAAAAAATCTGTGATAAAAAAGTTTTAGATTTATTAATAAGATTATTGAACGCGACGATCTTTCTGCATAGGATCGACAGCACCTCAACGCGGCTCAGGGAGCAGAACACTCAATGGGGAACCGCACCTTGTACAGGCGGCCCGATGGTCCTTACCGACTTCCGATTCCTCTTTTCATGTGGCACCACGTCATTAAAAATTAATACCAGTATCACCATCCGGCAAATAAGCACCTTCCACCGCCTTTCTAGGAAAGCCTTACAGCCGAGACAAAGCCATACCCCCCAAGAATAGGCCCCTCCATGCCAACGAGGCCGGAAAAACACTCTGGGAACTATAATTCTATACAACGTGTTATGATTAGGTACTTTAAATCTTCAGTCCTACCATCCCCTTCATTACTAATGACATCTAAATGACAGCACCAACAAACCAACAAAAGCCTAGTTTCGGGTGAATAGTTCATGAAGACTTAGATTCACATTGCAATTCATGGCTGATGATCTCATGAGCTTATGAAGTATATCAGAAGAAATATCTCTTTTAAATGTTTAGGGAATTCCTCAAATTTGATAACTAGCTCAACTGCTATATCATCTACATTACTACCTCAATATGCCCTCATGTGTGAGTTCAAAACGGCCTTGTTACTATTGAAACAGGATTTGTCAGCATTATATAAAACAGAACCTGTGTCATTGGCCTTACAGGGCAGTTGCATCCGCAGATCCCACAGCAAGTGGGCTCTTGTAAAGTGCCGCACCCAATGTTGGAGTTGTAACAGTTGCCGGCATCATGAAGGTCACTCTGTGAAGAACAGTTAGATGAATTGATCTTGCCCTTCTGGTGAGGATTTTAATCATACGTCGCAGACTACGAACTGAGCATTTCAAGTTAGTATTATATATAAGCAACAGCAAAATATGGGATTTTCATTTACTTACACAATTGCAATCGGCTGGGCCAAGAGCAGCAGCGAAGGTCGCGCCAATGAACACGGTGAGAAGAATACGTAGCTGCATTCTAAATAATTGAAGCCTGTATAATATGTTTCGAAATTTTGAATAACGAGATGAATTGTGAAATTATCTATAGATCTGGGCTTTGAATGCTCTTTTATAGATATCAGAATCGCTGTGAAGTGGATCTCTCGGAGTTTTGCTATGATCACCGCCGGTAAGACTAACTATCCGATTATATGTTCCATGAAGACAAGGGATCTTGCAAGGTTGTATCTAACTTAAAAGCGTTATTCATCGGCGGACTCAACACCCAAGCATAACTGCATTATCTAGCTAATTTCTAGGAATATCGTATTGCCACAAAAAGGATAGATGCTATGGATAAGGAACCTTACTAAGCTACAAGTTGGAATTTGTTAGAATAGTTAGATCTCAGCTCTATATTCCATCATATGCCGATTTTTAGATTCGTCTGCTTTAATCGATATGAACCCCCTTTCAATTTAGTAACGTTATTACAACCTAAACCCTAGCAATATTTCACTTGTGTTGTAGAATATTTGCAAAAAGAAAACTAATCATGTATATATGTCACCGCAAGGGTAGCACAGAGTGAAATAAACGTTATTTATACAAGATTCAGATGCTCAGCACATATATCAGCCGTAAGATTAATGGCGCTAATCTCGGCTGGTTTCATCTCTTCCCTATATACTCCATAGAACCTCGAAGACCCCCTTTTGTGCCGTCAACGTATCCAAACTTGGAGGGAGGCCATTGTTTCCAGGGTGTTGATATTCGATATGAATTAAGGTTGAGGCCATCCCCATGGGGAGCGGTGTAATAAGTCTAGGAAGATTTGACTAGGCATGCCATATGTAAGAAGTTTCATATCTGCGAAATTAAACGACATAAAATAGAGCATGTTACTTCACACACACAATATTCACTTAATGCAAGGGATATGATATTCGGTAGAAAATAAAAGTAGGCAAACTGCGTACTAGCTGGATCAGCTAAGGATTTGCTTAAGATACGGATACACTTGTTAGTATTACCACTTATTATTAAAGCGTTCACAATCTTAATTACACCATGTTGGAGGTGGCTCAACATATTCTCAAGGCGACAACCAGGTACTCCGCGAGTGCATAAGATGGGTCAGGGCGAATTAGTCTGAAAATAGAAGGTACTTAACATGGTTGATGTAACCACGGATACTTATACCAATTCTAGTCCACAAGCAGTATTGCGTCCTCCATGAAGAATGCGGGGAAGGATACGGAGTAATGACTGGGAGGTTGGTGTAACAGTCACAGGTATGCGTGTATAAGAAACAACTGCCCGAGTGCTCCCACGTGCCAAAGCATTGCAAATATATTTTCAAATCCAAAAATGGACTTTATTTGACTCTTAACGATATCCGATCGTCGATGTTCTCTCTGATTCCATTTGTAAAGGAAATGTACTTGATCATTTTTTTCTGTAGAGCATATATCCAATCCCACCATACTGATATGGCTGGAGATGTTTCATGTTTCACATGTCTAGCAAACGCACGGACAATGAAGTTTCTTCCATTCAATACCACATTACATGCGAAATAAGGAAATTTGTCATCTGTGCTGAATTGTGAGTTTTTATATATGTTAAACAAAACACAATCAGATAAAATAAAGTGATATAATTACGATGGAAGAGAAATATACCTATTTCTCAGACGCGACTGCAAAACAAGATGTTAATATTCTTACAGCATTGTCAAGCCACTGTGTCAATATTGTGAAAGAATTCTTACCCCAGATATAAATTCAACAAATCCTCTGAGCTATAATTTCCTCAGTCAAAGATAATCATTCAGTCTATATTAGAGGAAAAGTCCACTACTCTTAAGATATCAGCGTATTTATATCAAGTTAAATTCTTGCAAATCATGAACGCATGGCATACCAATTTCAAAATTCAAACATCTCATTGCCTACCTATTATGGCAGAATGAGTAGTTGTCTTACATTCAACACAAATAAAGCCGCCAATCCATAGCAGAGGAACTACAGTGGTAAATATGCGATTTATCATAAATGTATGTACCAACGCCATATTGTGACCATCTTAAAATGAAGTTCTGATTGAATACCTAATAGAACACCAATCCTTTTCCCTCCACATCGCACTTTCCGTAAGAGCAATACGACTTGCCAAAGTCAAATCCCCTTAACACTTTGATTCATCAAGTTGGTCTACCTTACGAAGAGTTATCGGACGCGACATTTTGACTAAAAGATTGTATGAGCTTTCTAGGACGCATGTGTACTATTGGGGTATAAAAATACCGGTTCTCGATTGTATAACACATATTTAGTTACCCCTATGGAAAGGCATTGATAGCCTAAAAGATACTTCCCTACTCTATTCCCAAAGTGGAAATTTTACTTTAGCCCCATGTAATCTTGACTATTATGTCTATACCGTTTTTGTGTTTAGTATTCATGAGCCAAGACTAAATCGAATTGCAAGACTGAAACAAAAATTGTGAAGCTGACAACATCACAAACTGTAATTCAATATCAGGCAATAGGTACCCAATGTTATATCTTCCTTTTCGGTTGCATGTACATGTAAACAAAGCTATATACGAATCCCAAATATTTACATAAATATGGGGAAAACAAAATAACAAGAAGCAATACATTATGTACATTATTTATAACGCACACGTATTCTGTTGAAAGCGTTATCAGTATTTAGTTGGTGGTGATACCGCAGCTGCCGGGGTTGTTATCACAGTTGCACCCAGAGGGAGCGTTAACCCAGCCGGTCAGACGGTTAGCAATATCACTGGCATAGCAGTGAGTGGCAATGCCGTTCTGGAGCTGGCCAGTGTTTGAGATGGAGCCTGAGTTATAGATACGGGCAGCACGGTAAAAGGCCGATACATCGTTGCGACCAGATTGGTTTATGCAGTTGGCCAGACCGTCGCCGCTAGTAGTACCAGCGGTGCCCTCACTGATCATCTGGTAGATTGTAGCTGAAGGACATGGGTTCTGAACTCTGCCATTCTCATTGCAAGTGGCGGCACCGTTATGGTCTTGCATTAGACCAGGATTGCGGACTCCACCATTAGTGGTGTGCACACGGACACAGCCATGAGATTCCTGCATAATAACAGCTAGGATAAGTCGGTGGTCAACTCCAGTGGCAGCAGCAGCCATTTGGATTCCGTCCCAGATAGCGCCCTATTGTAACCCATCACCAATTAGTGGATGCTAGTTATCCTAAATCATGGGGTTAAATCCACATACCACTTCAGGGCCACTATCATTAGCCTGAGGAGTCGGCAGGTTAGCGCAGGCGGCAAACATCTGGTTCTTGTAGTTGTCGAACATGTTCTGGAAGGAAACCCATCGGCTTTGTGCGGGCCAACCAGCACCAGTGCTGCCGTCGCCCCAGTACATGGTGTACTGGTCAACACCGTTGCCGACTCCGTCCTGAATGTTGGAGTTATCAAAACGAGCTACGCCATTGGTAACCTTTTCGCCTGTTACTCGCGCCTCAATCTTGCTGTCGCCGACTGCAGGAGCATCAGCGGTCTTGGAAGCTGGAACCTTCACAGATTTCGAAGGCATGAAATTGCCGCCACCAGGCTTCTTAGGAGAGAAGTCGACGGTGTCAGGGACAGGTGCGGTTGGACCATCAGCAACGAAGGGAGGGTAAGGCACAGCCATGGCGGCGCCGACCAAGAGAGAAGCAACGATAAGCTAGAAGAAAAATGTCAACAGAGTTCAAAACTTAGTAAAGGTCTACAACAAACCTTGTTGACCATTCTGACGGATAGTTTCAATATATAGTAAGGGGAGCGCGAAGGAATTCAATAGCTAATGGCTGAAAGCCGGTGGTGATTATATTTCTGCTGATGATAGTTACGACGGGAAGCAGAAGACTTGTCTATTATATATTCAGAAAGGGTATGCTTACAAGATTCCAGACTGTTTATGAACCTCATTCTAGCTTCCTCTTAGAGCAAGTCTTGGCTCAAGGCCATCATGGGCTTATTACAAGGCCTATCTTACGTTCCATCTACTCACAGTGCCATGCCTAGGATAGGTAATATGCAAGGGTATGGAGGCAACGACCTTACTACCATCAACAAACTGCCAACTGGAGGGGTTCCGTATTATGACCCAATCTTTTAGGCTTGCTTGAATTCGGAGAGGCCTATGCGCCAAGGATCCTTGAGCTACCATCATTTCGAAATCCTTGGGGGGGGTTATCCAAGTCAGCCGCTCGGGAGGGCAAAACTATCACAGATATCGTTAGAATGACGCGGATTTCCCCCACTGTATCTCTGATGGGGAGTATATAATAACAGGGTATTCTTCTACACTAGCTGTATAGAGCGTTCCGCGCCCGATCAAATATTTTTCGCATTGACGACTTTCCTAACAGTGGGCCCACTACGTTACTGTGGTCGGGTGTTGTGGGAAGCAGTCTATATAATGTGTATTCCCCTTTTTCCGGGGTACATAGGCTGCGGACTGCAAACTATATTGTAGAGTTAAATTTGGAGCGTAATACCACATGGCCTGTAGGGTCTAGTTCGGCAGCCTAGACCCGGATTTTCAAATCAGATACTACAAATAGATTAAGTGATAAGCTCATACAGCTGTCGGGGGCTCCATGCTACCTGACCAGCCGCACGATCGAAAGAGTGCAACCTGGCAGCCACCAGAATCTGTCCTAGACAGCTTCAGTACGTGGAGTACCTTCCAGTTAGGCATATCAATGCGCCAAGTTAGCTTCAAGGCACAGGAACACACGTGGAGTTTAGCGCCGAGTCTCGGTAAATTCTACGGCGAAATCACACTTGGCATGGTGAGATTATTAGCCCTAATTGGGCAGGTAATGATGTCTAAATTGTTGCGCTTAGAGAAGGTGAGGTCTCAGTTCATGAGTAGCAATTCCAATTTACTCTACAAAATACACGCACGGAATAAAATCACAAAAATACACCAATCGGGGAAGACTTATAAGCAACATTAGGTGGTATGACCACGCCATCAGAATAGCCCATAACGGCGACTTGGCGTCATTACATTACACTCTAGATTGGACTAGCCGCAAAGCAAATCCACCTACAAATAGGGAACGCAAATAATAGTGCCTTTTACAACCAAGAGGAGAATGGCAGTGGTTCATTCATTATTTTTTGGTAAATAAAGTTTGGCTTCTGGTATTTTGCTTTCAAGCCGCTCTCGTCGATAAACAATACGTAGTGGATAGGCTATCCCACGTCAAATCTCATGTCCGGTTCATGCAAAACTTGAGCGCAGATGCACATGCTTCAACAGCGCAATAGCTTCTGCATATAAGAATCATTTGCAGTCGGCCCCGAATTTTAGCCCCGACAGCCTGGGGACATATTCTATTGCCCGAAAAGAGATAGCATATACTTTACTGATATAGCCAAGCCCGCATGTAGCCTGCCAACTAATAAATCCCTGCTCCTACCCAACAAGGCAGACCAATTCTATGGGAAATAATCCAGACCTACGGAGTACTTTCGCTTTTCTTACCCCATTGGTCCGCACAAATATGATTATCGCAGCGTCGCATAAATGGTTCTTGGAAAAATATACGTACATGCAATGGATTTTCTTCGCTGCGCTGTCTATAATGTATGTATAGAAGGGAACGGAAGGCAATGGGAGAAACTGGTAACCTGACCAGAACGATGATCGGCTCCCGAGATCGTAAGGCTTTTCAAATCAGCTTATCAAATAGGTGTTCCATCTGTCCACATTGCGACGCCCATTATTATACTGCAGAATGACCAGTCACGCAAACGCCGTACTCCATGCACTAATAATTGGATCACCACAGCTTTCTGTGATTTATTTTTGCGTTTAAGTTTGCTGGTATGTTTATTGCTCCTTCGACTAAAACAAGGATCTGCGACCAACGAAAGTATTATGAAGCTTAGATGAAGTACACATTGCATGTACTTAGCAAATTGGCAGTATTAATTATGCGATAGCCACCTCAGTAGTTAACCTGATAACACATATCCGCATGGCCCGCCTACGTGGTATTAAGATATCAGTGCTGACCCAGTGTTGGTAGGGTGAGTGAAACTGATAGATTTCACCGCTTTAACGTTACATATGATAGTGGAATCAATTCATAGTGTTACCACACAGATCTACCCCAGCGCGATTTCCGTTCTTTTGATATATAGACTATCGTCGCATAGATAAACTAGTACTACGGAGTATAGGTGAGTAAGACTCCGTAGAGACCGATTAAATACCCCTACATGCGCAGCATTGGTTTCTTCTGCACTCCGTAGAGGGGTTGATCTAACCAAGCGCAGCGGTTCGCAGTTACCGTTCTAGGCAGCTCTGGGAAGGCGCGTTAGGTGCAGCACAATAACATCCACAGGTGACTCCGTAGGGGTCGGCTGAGCTGTCCGTACTAGGGTTTCGAACGCAGTACAAGTAAGCAATGGAAGCAACAGGAAACACCCAGGTACACTGTAATAACCTAATTTATTTTTATATTTCCTAAAACATACTTTCGGTCCACTTGTTTATCAATCCATGCCATAGACAGAAATGTTTTAGATAATCACATCTACCTACCTTTCAGACTGTTCAATTTTTTTATTGTGCCGTCGTTGACACCGCATTCGTTTACTTAGTTGCGGTCAACATCGCATAGTTCACAAATAATATTCATATTCCCTTTCAAATCATCGATTCTTATTCTGTTGAGGTGGCCATATAGCAATCATAGTAGGAAGCTTGAGATGCATTGACACTAAATAAAGTATAATTCAAGATTTAGTAGGTTCTCATTAACGAGAATCTTGAAAAATATATGAAGTCCTACGGGTTAATGCCAAAAATTGCTTTTCTCATCTCGAAATCATAAGGATTTTGTTCTTATGCATACTCAATGTAAGACTATTTCTTAGCATCTACAATGCTCTGAGCAACTAGCTTTCATGATATATCACTGTTAATAATCCTTCACTCATTCTTAAGTCCCACTCAATTTCTACACAGATCGGCTGTGATGTGGATTCAACATAAGGAGGAAACATGCATCCAATTTCAGATTCTAGACGATAAGTGTGATCTCAATAATCAACCGCAACCCCGAGGGTTATTGTGCTTATAGGGTAGATTAAAGTGCGTGCCGACACCCTTTAAATCAATCTGTTACTTGCTATAAAATGAAAGATCTGTTCGATGTACATATAAAGATGAGTCCTAAAATTGGATAGGAGTTGCTGAATCTTTCACTTAGGACAAATACTTGCCAATAGTGCTGATACTTTGAAGCTATGTCCGTGAACGAGCGGCAATAGTCCTTAGAAAGCTATCTAAAAAAGTATCATGATACCATTATCAATATCAGATTCTGCTCTCAAGAGACTCCCTCGTCTGGCCGCATACAAATGAACTTGCTTTTGTGCATTAAGCACATTGGTCGAAGGTGACGTGCCGACCGTAAAGAGTGTAGCCCAGCTTGACCCGACAATCTCACGTTACCTTATGCTATGTAGATTCAACACATTACGCGGCGTTGTCATAATTTCTCATTTGGTGAAACCCGTACTTTGTTACTTATCAGATTATATAACCGGCTCTTAAGTCTAAACATGCCTAAAGTTACAGGGCTGTGCTAAATAGGGAAAGCCGACCGTTTTATGCACCTGATGTAGCCAATCATACGAATGCCGAAGTCTGTGTGGTCGTTTCCAATTGCTACACTATCAATACCATACACATGCATAGATATTACAAACAAGGTTAGGTTAGAATCGCCTACCGTTTCTTAAAGCGAAAACAATCCAAAGTTACTTGACCATCAAAGTGAGAGGCTGACGATGCATCATAATTTTAATACATAAGACGGCTAGATACAACTCTGAACATTATGTTCATCCATCAGCCTCATGGCATGTCGCATGCTATATTTCAGGTTATTAAAATGCTGTGCTCAAGATTTCTAGGGAGTCCTACACATTGGGTCTCGGCGTGCCAGTGCGCAAGTCAAGGTATCTACTATGGCGCCAAGGAAGCCGTTCATTCCAAGCTTTGTGCTGCCTCCTTTCATATCAACCATCCTGTTGGCAGCATCCATGTGCTGTCTTGAGGTGCTTCTGTCTCCCAAATTAAGCTGTCTCGAATGATTTAGCCTTCGCCCATTCCTGTATCCACACGCATAACTTACCTCATCTGCAGCTAACAAAGAGGCCTGGGCTATTGATGAGTCCCCCACTTGGGGGTCTTGGGCTGCGAGCAGTTGACTCATGGACCGCAGGCAGGCTAACTTGTAGAAGGTAGCCAGCTGTATGTAATGGTTATTCTTGTCTTCCTCAAAAAGGCTACGGCAAGCAGAAAGTAGGATTGCGCTCAATAATCCAGGATTTGCTAGCGCAAGTGGAAATAGTTCAGTGAGCATGAAGCGCTTCCACACGCTAGAGTCTGTGTATCTCCTACAATGTCGTTTGCCGAATGGGACAACAAAGGTAATATCTAATATGGTATGAGCCAAGCGATCAACGAGGAGGTGATAGCCAGATTATTAATTGCGAATGCAGTCCAGAGGAAGGTAGGCACTCACAGTGATGTATAAGAAATTGTTGAGTAGAATCGACTTCGGTTCCGTAGACGGAATATATGTTCTTACTGACTGAGGAGAGTGGAGACGTTTCCAACATGGCAGGCTGGTACACGCGAGGTAGGTGTAGAATCATTTCACGGCTAGATTCATTTCTGTAGGAACTTGAACTTGAAGTTCCTGCCAAGGCTGCGTGGCCAACGCTAACTGATGCTGAAGCGGATGTGGGAGGAGCCTCACTACTTCCCTCATGCTTCTTCCTTTCCTGCTGGTACTCGTTCATTCGTTGTCGCCGTACCCTTGCATGACCGTGCCGCGCAGCATGTGATTTTGCCGCCTTGTGTGACGAAATGGCGCTCCCTTTAATCGGGTCTGTTAAATAAACAAATTGGATATTTCTCGATGCCCTTTGACTCATTGTGAAAATATCTTTAAATACCCACAGATCATGAAAATGGAATTTTTCAAGTCCTTGAATATCCTACAGACGAGTTAAGACCAAAAGATGGACACAACGACTGGTCTTTTTTCCTGTGAGGATTTTAATTCTAAGAGAGTCGTTTGGATGATAAATCAAAACTCAATTATCACGAGGAAGTACAAAGTACTTGGAGAATACTACCTCAACGTTTGAATTTTACACTATACTCCAAATGGGTTGCCAAGCTGTGCAGTTTCCTAAAGCGCAATTCCGAGACCTGCCGAAACTTTGCCGGCATTCTACCAGCTTCTTCTTCACGTAATCAAGCCCCAATGCGCGGGAAATTGACGATTTAGACCTCGTGTTTCGTGTCCTGAGTGAAAGTCATACAAAAGCATGATTACTAATATGTCAACTAAGTGTGTCCCTTGTCGCTTCTATAAGTGATAAGGAATCTCTGCCTCGCCAACCTGCTCATACACGGCATTGATAGCTTCAACGACGTCCTCTGGAAGAGGCCCCTGCTCAATGGCATCAAGATTAGAGTTGAGTTGATCAATAGTAGACGATCCAATAATAATTGCATCACCAAACTTCTTATTAAGTGCGCTGTGGTTCACAGTCCACCTCAAGGCTGCAGCATGCCCGCTTATGCCATGTTTGGCTGCTAATGTTAATGCATTGTCAGTTGCAGCCTCAATTGAAGGCTTGAGATACAGTGCCGAGTAGAACGCCCCGAGAAAAGTCTATATACCATCGTTAGGTGTGAGAATGCAAAACTCGAAAAGTATGCGCGGAAATCTTACAGATTTGTCAAAGCGGCCGCCCGATTTGGCATTCTTATGGTTTCCAGCGAAGAAACCTCCTCCAGCGGGGCTTTTTTTAAAGAATCAGCTTATCTCAATTCTCTTCCTCTTATCCAACTCACATCTTCCCATCTATCGCCTTGTAGATTGAGATATCACTTACCTCCAAGCGTAAAACACAATGTTGTGCTTACGCAAGAGGGGGAACAACGTTTTCTCTCCGCTTCGAACGATGGGGTTGTACTGTCCCTCATAGATGCTCGGCTTTACAAATTCTCGACGTTCACAAATTTCAAGAATCTGTTCAACCTCTCCAGCACTAAAGTTGGATAATCCAAATTTTTTAAATTTACCTTGCTTGAAAGCCTTGTCAATAGCTTCACAAGTCTCTTCAAAGGGAGTAGCTCGGTCAGGCTGATGCAGGTACAGAATATTAATTTGATCAATCTGCAAAGCCTTGAGAGAAATTTCAATTTCCCCTGCAATTTTCTCTTTTGTGTGACTTCCAGGCTCTCGAGAAAAAACTTTAGTGTCAATGATAAATCTCTTTCCAGCCCCTACCGCACCAAGTCTGGGCTCAGATGTTCCTGGTGCCCCGGTTGAATATGAACGAGCGGTGTCGATCTGGCGGTAGCCACGATTGTAGAAAGTGTCCAGGTATGCATTTACTTGTTCAGGTGTATCATATCGCACAGATATGTCAACTGTGCTGTCTCCAAGCTACATATATGTTAGATAAACTGCAACTACATTTGTAATGAATGGGGGAGCGATACATTACCAGCTCCGAGGATAACATTCAGGGGTGATTTAGCGGCCATGTCGAATAGATCAACAGGAAGCGTGTTTGTATATCTGTTCAAGATATAAATGCAAGTATATTGAGATGAGCTGTCGGACCAGGTTTGTGAGGTATGAGCTCTCTTTCCATATGGCTGAGATGTGTTTGTTTATATATCTTGCCGAAGGCTATCGCTGCGTAAAATTCATTATAGAGCATCGACCGGGGTTCATCTAACGGGCTCCATAGAAGAATTCCGGTTTAACTTTTTAGAATTGATTTGAAATTGCTTCGTCGTATTTCAGGTAATTGTCGCGCTATAGACTGCGTAGGATACACCGGTATTACAAATAAGACATCTGGAATAAAAACAACATATATCAAAGGATCTTGCCCCTTGGTAAACTATTCTCAAAGTAGCAACTGCAAGGGTTGAATAGCCGTGGACTGATTCGCGAAGACGTACTAAATTTGGTTCATAGCTCCAACATATGGGTACATATCGATCGCTGAGTCGCTAAGGTTTATTTGATTGGCGTGGGAGAAGTGGAAACTCGAAGACTCCATCCCATTTTAAGGAGACATACCGAAAATGGCAACTGCCAAAACAGTCTATCTGAATGGAGAATGCATAAGCTTCATACTCTAATTGAAGATGCAACAACGTATGAGAAGCGCTGGTGCATTAGATAGCTGATATGGAGATGTTATCACACACTTTTTTGGGCCTCCTATCGGCACAAGTGTGGTATAGGTACTTCAGGAATACAGTTCCCTCGTTGTGGTCATCATTCAGGTGAATTTATGCCCATGATTTCTAAGCATCCCTGCGTTTCAGCACCACATACAGCTCATAATCTAGTTAAATATTTCTGATCCCAACAGCCCGTCGGAATTAGACCACAGATCCGCATTTGTCACCCAAATCCCATTCATGGTGTTGTCATTTAAGATGTTACAATGCATCTCACTATAACTGAAAGCGCACATTAGATAATAGTTGGAAAACAGAAATCTGGGAAACAAAAGCATATTAGAACGATTATCTTTTGATTAACTTTTAAAAAGGCCGTCATTCGATTATTGTCTCCCAGCGGCCCAGTAGACCGCCTTTTTTTTTATATGTTATAATATCATTATTGGATTTAAATATGCCTCCACTATTTCTATTTGCTATCTTCTCAGTCCTTCAGTGGATGGGGCTTGCCGACGCATTCAAAAACTTCGACGACTGGGCGCACCAGCGCATCGCCCTCGAAGATGTGAGCATACACTTCCGTTACGCTGGAAGCGGACCACCAGTCCTGCTGGTACACGGTAACCCGCAATTCAGTCTCACATGGCGCACTATTGGTCCCCTCCTGGCTGAAAATTACACCGTCATCGCAGTGGATAATCGTGGCGCTGGCGACTCTTCGTTACCTCCTGACGGGAATTACACCGTGATGGCTTCAGCAGAGGATCTCAAGAGTGTTATGGATTTTCTCAACATTACATCTACATACGTCCTATCGCATGATATGGGAGCTGGTATGGCGACCGCCTTAGCTGTGAAGCACCCGGATTTGGTTAGAAGACTTGTCGTGACAGAATACCTTCTCCCTGGGTATGGGTTCGAACTTGCGCGAACACCTGGCCCCTATTGGGATTTGTACGCCAATTGGCAATTAGCTTTCTTCTCGGTAACAGACGCTGCTGAATTCTTTATATCGGGAAAAGAGAGGCAAGTGTTGGAGTGGTACTTTTATCATGGAAGCTATTCTGGCGCCACAAGCTTCTCTGAAGATATCGTTAATCGATATGCGAGCTCTATATCGAAACCGGGATTCTTAAGAGCTATGCTTGCTCCATTTGAAAATAAGGCAGTTGCTGCGGCCGCCAGTTTCTTCCAAGGTACTCTTGGGAAGAGCCGACTACAAACACCAACCCTCGCCATGGGAGGAGAAGCTAGCTTAGGGCCATTTGCTAAACAAGTTTGGGGTAATGTGACAAGTGATCTTGAAACAGACGTGATTCCAAAAGCCGGTCATTGGATTGGTTAGTTAAGTTACCTGATTCTTCCTCGTATTCGCATAGCTGACCTACAATATTAGCGGATGAAAATCCGGTCTGGGTTGCTAGACGTGTTAAAAAATTTTTCTCTGAGGAGACATCCAAACCACCTTCGGTCGATCTATCAACACTTACCGATAAAGCTACCCTTACTGTCGGTTATTTTGGAACTCTTCAGAATGTCGCTTTGGCTGGGAGCGCTTAACATTGAGTCTGGGGTTTCTGCAATCTTCTCTTCACCCCTCCATATTTTGAACACTATCTATATCTATTAGAAGTAGACTAATAAGCAGACTAAATAGAGTACCAGGTTATAACTGGAGATATTATATGTGTAATTCCTAGTTATTAACACTCAATGACAAGTCAGTGCATCTTCTCACTGCGCAGCCTGCAATACGTTCTCTCTATTCATTCCATAGTTGGTATGAAGCTGGTAACGAGAGCACCATGCCTTGCAAAGCAAACTCAATCATTGAAAGCATATCCGTAAAGGGCCTCCCATTATTTCGCAACACATAGTCAAAAAAAAGGGTTGCCATTGTTTAGAACAAACCCTTCGGCATGTTGCATATTCAAAAGTAATCATTGTGGGAGCTTCGGCCAGAACATTTTGACGCTCATGTCTTGCCAGCCATATTTTATATCAGAATTCGTAGAGCAAATTCGATTTTATAATGCGTGATACAAAATTAGAAAACATGCACGTAGCGTGTCCGGCTGGATGTGGCTGTATTACATAAAGAGTGCACGGGCTACTCCGGACAGAGTAGTACAATCCGGTTACGATAAATCCCCGCAGCATACGGAGTAGTAGACGATCATATTTCAATATTCCTATTCTCAATGCTATTAGTGCGTGCACTTGCCTCCAACTCATTGAGTATAGTTTTCAAGTTATCTGAGAGTGTATTTCCATTGCAACCTATCTAACCCACCCCTGATGGATCTACTATGCGAGCCAGGCTCCCCAGCTACCCCATCCCGAAAAACACCATATGTCTGCAACGAACATTGGGATGGAGGTCCTTTTCACACTTATCCGATCCGGAAAGGCAAAGTCAGGCTGGTTCCTCCACAGCTCCGACACTTTTTGGGTATTGATGTATCAGATGAGCCGTTCTTGGAAATCCTTTATCCCGCATCAAAGGAGGAAATACAGCCATTTCTACAAACCTGGCTTTGGTTCGGACTGTTAGCCGAAATGCTCGGCCTGAACGAGATCAAGCCTGGTGTTCACATCATTCAAGATTCTGTCGCTACTGAAGAGATTCTGAGATTACATCAGACATGTGCACCTGTTGCTAATGATGGTAATCGATATGTCAGTGCCGGTATAGTGCTAGAAGCAGCCCAGACTGTTGTGGAAAGAATACAGCTTGCGCCTGACAAGAGGGAGAGGCTTATCTACATGCGCGACTGCCTTCAATACACTAGTCTGATGATGCTTTCCGCCACAAATGTAGAAGAAACAGTGCGGTACTCAATATGTGCTCTAGGGGAGTACTTCTCCACCGGACTATTCCGTGTTATTGCGCAGTCAACCCCGAAAATAGACGTTCCCGTTGTTGGATTTAGCTGGCATCAAAGTTATATGCAATCGGGAGGTACGATAGACAAACAAATGTTACAACGAGGATGGTGTCCGAGCGAAACCGAGAAGATCCGATCTCAATTTCAAGGCTTGCATACAATGCACCATATTTCCCAATTACAAAAGCCAAATGCCAACCAAGATCATTCGAACTGCACACGCCACCTCTGCACAGCCTTTCAAATGGATATCAACACCTATCAGCCCTCACACATGCCAGATGGCTGTGGCTGTGCTCTCATCGGTATTGATGAGAGAGCCACAGCTCTCATTCTTCATGGCACTGATACTTATCCCATCATCCGTTTTGATCAAATAGGAGAGGGAGTAGATGATTTCGAACTTATAGTAGAACCATATGAGCCAGGTGTACCCTATGTTGCTCTCTCACACGTATGTGCCTTTTCCGATCTATATGTATGGCGATCTAATGAGAAGCAATAGGTTTGGGCCAACGGACTGGGAAATCCAAAAGCGAATTCTCTCCCCAGATGCCAAATCACACGGGTGGCTCAGTTAATAGCATCGCTGCAGGCACAAGTAGAGGGAGAAACAGAATATCAGACACAATACAGAATCTGGATTGACACTCTCTGTTGTCCTATTGAGCTCGAAGGAAAGCTTATTGCACTTGAAAGAATCGCTAGTGTATACAGAAACGCGTCTCATGTCCTTGTTCTCGATGCTTCTTTAACTGCATTTGATTCACAGGCCACACATCCTGCCGAGCTCTTACTGAGGGTATATGGGGCCTCTCCATGGATGAGACGACTTTGGACTCTTCAAGGTATACTAACATGAAGCTTCTAAGCTATATCTTCTATCTTCGAGCTAATCAAACCGTTGTAACAGAAGGTGCGCTCACAAAAAGTCTGTATATTCAATTTGCGGATACTGCAGTTAGCAGTTATGCATTACTTTTTAAACTCTTTGCCGCTGGTAACGCTGATTCGCGTTACATGCGAATATGGCAGGATATTACGAATGCAGTGAGTAGTTTATTATTCGTTTTTCACTATGTGAACGAGACAGTCTGACAGCAACGTGATACAGTACAATGAACTGCAAGGGTTCTTCGATGAGAGAGGGGGGGTGATAATAAATCAGTCACCACTCGTCAATCTCCAACGGGCATTGCAATTCCGTACAGTATCTGTTCCGTCTGACGAACCGCTGTGTATCTCTACTTTAATGGGTCTCGACACAAAGTATATTGCTGCAGCTCCCAGTGCCGAAACTCGAATGGTTCGTGTTTGGGAGCTCTTAGCCAAATCGCTTGGAGGTTTTTCACCTCGACTTCTATTTTACGCCGATGAAGTGCTCAACACTTCTGGTTGGCGATGGGCTCCCCGCAGTCTATTGGGTTCCTCTGTCAAAGATCCCGTCATAGGAATAGACGAACGCGTGCTGCGTCTCGCTGAAAACACCGATCTCCAAGGTATACCCACACCTCTAGGTCTGAAAGTGATTTTGCCAGGATGCCGTCTTATCCCTCAGCCTCTTGTGCCTGGTATTTCATTACATCCATGGCCCGGGGCTATTAATCCTACAGAAGACCAGATTATTATTCACCAAGAAGAAAGCGGTCAATGGTATCGAATAATTGATTGGTACCGTAGCAAAAAGCTTGCATCTTGGACAGACGATGAAAGGTCGGCTTTTGACCGAGAGCAAAACAATCCTCTCTGTAGAGAGATCGATTCTGGCAAATGCGTCTTAATTTATGATGAAACATCGAGAGCTGATGGTACTTTGGTAGCATGCATGGCTCAGATTGACGAGATTCATAAAGATTTTAAGCATGCTTCGATCACTACCAAAGAACTAGAAACTGGTATAAGGGTTCATCGATTGAGAACTGTCATCATGTCTCTTCTCAGCAATGAAGAAATACGAATGATGACGGTTTTTAGAGAACTTGCTATGGCTGTGGCAATTGATCAAGAAACGTCTAATCTATTGATGATGGAAGATCGCGATGGTGAAGAATGGAAGAGCTGCATGGTCAAAGTCAAGAATAAGATGAAGGAAGTAGTAGCGGAGGCATGGAATTCCAACCCAGAGCTAACACAAGCTGTAAAGAACACAATTGGTATCGATATGGAGGGGTTCATGTGGGCATTTATCCCTAAGATCTTCTCTCACGATGTTTTCATAGATGAGATGCCCAGTGAGCAGATTTGGTTCGTCGATTAGATATCTAGATGCGTCCGCCGAACTTTTTGTAATAGATGTAACGATGAGTCAGAAAGAGGGAAAACAACAATGGCCTACCAACTAGCGGAGGTGTGCTATGACCTAGAGAAGGTGGTTGCCATTGGAAATAACTCAATTCCTTGGATGATATGTGTTATGAGCAGGCGATATTAAATACCATTATTTACTCTGACATGACCTAACAAACTCACCAACTTAGGTCGGACAAAAAATATGATTAGGTGGACTCCGAATTAGGAATAATTTGAGAGAGTAGGGAAAACAGTCGCCTTTAAGCAAGATCATCATCGGAAGAAAGGAAACCCTAGAGTCAAGATACTTCAGTTTAACTTCGAGTCGTCGACCCAGGCTAAAGCATTCGTCAAGTATTGCAATGGTTCATGGGCACAGGTCGGGGAAGCAGTGAGGCGCGATCATGATATCGGAGAACAGCAAACCCCTCACGGCTCTAACAATACCCTTCTCAATACTCGACTCAGCTCCAGCAATATGTTAGCACTATCGCTTCAGTCATTTTGAACTACTCCCGTTGCTCTTGTGAGCCCAGCTTCACAAATTTTCACCGTCGTAAGAAACAAGGTTCGAGATGATGTTTTTTGTACATTCTATAAACAAACCGAGGAACAACAGTCTCAAATGCACCGATGACCTTGAGATGCATTTAAATCAAGTTGGACTAGACATATGCGTCCCATAGGTGCTCATTTCCAGTAATTCCGATCGTATTGCAAAGCGCCCCCCGCCGCGATGCTTGTCTAAAATGCAATGCCACCGCATCTTATAGATGCTGAATCCATGAACATTGAGTATCTTAAACGCCCCAAAGTGTATGGTGAGAAGATCCTCGCATTACCAAACATACTGGAGCCTCCGAATATGCGAGTATACTTATAGCTCGTCTCGTTAATTCGTCACTACCGCGCGATCACATAGTGCTACCGTCAATTGCGACATCTGGCTCTGAGAGGTTCGACTTAATCTGCTCCGAGGCATTGATCAAAGCAGACCTCAACTGAAGATAGCGATTAACAATATTTGTTGAAAAAATTAATCCTGGCCAGCTTCGGAGCTTATTCAACGGCATTCAACGGCCCTCACAACACATAAGACCACAAACTCGCTCCAATACCTGAACGAACCGTGCCCATACTATCAAAAACCGGGAATCTTACCTCTCCACGCGGAAGCTCTGAGCCGGGTCATCTGCATGGCGAATATACGTTAGGCGCAGGCTCCCTCTGTGGTACCAAACACCAGAATGCTTGGCAGAATTCATGCAAATAAGTCAAAAATTCTCCCTAACAGATCTGGAAGACATAAGTACTAGTGGTGAATTAGACAGAGATTTCCAGTTGTACATCCGCTCAAATACAGTCAGAATGCGGAATAAAAGACGGGATTAGCAGAGTTGTGAACGTCGTTTTAAATTACCCAAATTTCGGCTACACTGAAATATTTTCTTCTCAGAGTTTGACGCACATCTCTAGACCGTTAGAGTAAGGAAGTGTCAGACTCGTATAATTATTTGTCGTAAGCCTCAAATGATTCAGTAATTCCTTGTATCTAGTAGCAGAAGTGACCGAATTGTCGATAATGACCACAGCTCCAGACCTCAACATTGGCTCCAGAAGCTTCAGGGCGGGTAGAGCAACAGGAGCCCAGACTGAATAAAGTCAGATGCGATTACTTTGATGAGCACGAGGTCCAACTGACTATCAAGTAGAACGAGATCAATCTGCGGGATATTGCTCTTCAGTGTCTCTAAGAGATCCCCTTCTCTCAAGTCGATATGGCGTGCCACAAGGTCGTCTCCGGCCTCCTTCCAATATTGGCGAGCCCTCAAGGCTTTGGTATGCTCTTTTTCAGTGGCAATAACTTTACCCTCACCGCCCAAAAGGTCGAGATTGCTGCCTACCGCCAGCGCAAGGTATATAGTACTCACACCGAAACTGGTACCGATTTCAGCAATGTTGCGAGCCCCGGTCGCTCTCGCAAGTTGATAGACAAATTGACATTTGTCTTGATCCAAAGCGATAAATTTGTCTCGCATCAAATCATCAAATTCGTTTGAAGAACTCAAATACGTAGATGGAAGAGCGGCTTCTTGTGTAAGAGACTCCTGATGTAGACGATTGAGCAGCGCATGGACGTGATCAGGTGCCACGACGGGGTTTGGAGATTGAGCGGACATGTCTCAGAAGATAATGCAGTCGACAGTTTTTCTATTCGGAAGGATATGACCCCTATTCTGATTGTGATAGAGCGAGTACAATGGAATTCTCGAATGCGTTGCGTCTCATGTCCTTCAATTATAGCCGCATATACCACTGCCCTATGCCAGTCGGCTGTGGTCGGCACTCGGTCGGACTTAGTTCCCAGGACTCAGTCCTCCTATGTGATCTGATACAGAAGAGCCGCCCACTTTCAGTATTTTAAGGACTTTCCACGCATGCATAAAACACATAATCAAGAGAGCTCCGCTTCTTCTTTTAATACGGGCAGTCTATATCCGTATTCTGCATTTGATACCCGGTATCTTCGTTCCCCGAGCCGAAGCCGAGATATCTGATCCATTAGTGAAGAAGAGTGCGGGGTAGCAGAACGTGTGCGGTGTGTAGAGCAATACAGAAATCAGCTTCATTCCTTGGCAATGGAACTGATTGTTCGAAGCATTCGAATATATATCTATATCTAAACCTATGGATCATCACAGCCGATTCTGAACAGCTAAGAATAGATATTAGACAACATATTGTGTAGCAGCATGTCTGATCATATAACGAACCCACGCAAACGGATAAGATACCCTCCAACTACTAAATGCGGAGGCTACGGTTCATGCTCTGCTACGTTCTCAATGATCATTATTATCAATAATTCAGCCTTATTCATGCTGAGAAGAAGGTTTGTTTCATTTTCGGTATCATCAATCATATCAAAGCGTATAACACATCGTCTGTTATTAGTCCAAGATTGGCAGCAGTCCCTTATCTTGAGCGTCCTTCACAGCCTGGTTGTAAATCTCCACCTTCTCTTCGTATTCTCTGATCAGGTCCTCCTGCGATTCCTCTCGCTTGCCGGGGGAGGCATCACCGCCGCCAAACGCTCTCACGGCAGCGTAGTAAACGTCGGCAAGAGCTTTGCAAACCGATTGCACACTTGATGACTGGCACTGGAAGTAGAGGCTACAACCCATCATGTTTAGCATTTCATCTCCAGTGATAGTCTGCATCAATTGACTTACTCAGATCTGAAGTTGTTGTCGATATTGAGTTTGCCGCTGTCTGTGAACCGGTTCTGGAGGCGGTAGTTCTGATATCCAAAATCGTGGCGGTTACACGCAGGAACAAAAGGAAATCCAAACGGATTATCCGGTGAGCTGGTGCAGCCATCAGACGACCAGTCCAGAGTAGCAGGGTTCTTGGCGTTGCGGCGACTGATAAAATCGGGGAGAGTTATGCTGAATAGAAGTTGATCTGTAATAACTGCGAGGCTGCTCTGGCGTCGAGCCAAGGCCCCATCAGAGGCTGGCAACGCCAGAACTGCTGGAGCAAGGGCAACAAGAATGGCTGTCAGCTTCATACTGGCTATCAATCACGATTGCTTAAGTTACAAGTCTAGCTCAGCATATAGAAGATTTACCCCAAGCCCAAGAGCGAACTATGGCCTCTTTTATAAACTTCTCCAATTCCGTTCTCAGAGTCATTTGTCATACGAGTACTACGTCTGAACGGTCCCAGCGAGCGAATCGGGAAGCTTGAAAGTATCGTAGAGGATATGCCGAGAGGACAAACTTCCAAGCAGTTTCCTTCACACTCATCGACCTGCCTGAAATAGGATGTTCCAATAATATGCCAAGAGCCTTCATTAGAAGCCTTCCGCATCCCGAATGGTGGCCGGTAGCCCACGGACGGCTCTGCCCTTCCTGGTTGGACGGCACCGGCGTGGGCCCGGTCACAAGAATGGCAAGGCGTCGGCTCGTCCACATGTTTAAGGACAGCAGTGCGGGCGATCCAAAAGATGCATCTCAGATGCGCGAATAATTCTGTCCTTTGTTACTCCGTAGTAGCTTCAGCACTGTCCAGTAAAAAAAAAAAAAAGCGCCGAGCTCATGGCTACGGCTGCATCTTTGAGCCAATGAGAGAATTATTAAGACTCCCGTGCATAGATCCTATAAACAATTCACAATCATTCGTCTCAAATTATGTGATGCAATACAGCCTCCGAGTCTTTGCCAAGCGCTTATAACGCGGAGAACCTTGCCAAAGACCACGCTCTGTTACATTTAAAGTGCTGAGCCAAGCCTTCTACTACGCCGTGAGGTATCGGACCAAGTCAAATGACTGTACTCCGTATGGAGTACTCCGTAATCAAATTGAAGTGCTAATCCTTTTAGCGGCTGATAACCGCCGAAGCTGCATGTGAAGTTCGCTTAGCAGCGCAAGGTCCCCTGGTTTTATAGCATCAGATCTCCAAGACTCGTACGGCAACGGTTTCTTTCTTAAATTATTATTTAGTAATTTTAGTCAGCAGTTTATCAGAATCTTCTTGAAGGCAATTCCAAAATTCTAAGCCTAGCCATCGCCGCATTGCCACGCTAAGATTATTCTTCGTGGCCTGGTGCTTTCTCCTCTCTCATACTAGGCAGCTATATATTAGTTATCTTCCAGTATTGAAGCTATGTGCCTTGAGCAGCATCTGATGAGTGTATAAACTTTCTCTGAAAGTCTAGACTCTGTCGGTTTTACACAATATCAGCTGATAACCGACACTCGATGCGTGGTCAAAAACTCTTAATGAGGTCAACAAGACAATGCACGGATCTTACGAAGTACGCACTGTACGTGATATTAGACGCCACAGCCGCACGCCTCCCACAGTCATTTTTTCCTAGTATGTTCAGCTTCCAGCTCATGCAGATATCTTTTCTCCATAGACATACGATATACGGCAGGTATGAGAAGAAGAAAAAAGCTTCATTGATATCACAAAATCTCATGTTATTCACATTGCCTCAACATACTACTAACTACTAACTACACCACTCGCTCCCTCTATCGCGCATTTCAAATCATTTCTGTCTGTTATAAAGCACCTTTACGAAGAATTGCATCAGTGCAAATATAGTGTGAAATTTCCAAGTCAAGTCGAAATGATTAATGTTCCCGTCGTTCGTTCTTTTCTTTTCTATCATCGTTTCTATGTAGATGTTAATGTGAAATCCATCAGCAACTTAGAGTCAGATTCAGAATCCCCTAGAGTTTTGTGCCACCATTAACAGTAAAAAGAACGCTAAAAATTCAGCATTGTGTCACGCCTATGGATCGTCCAATCGTGAGGACACAGCAAATCTCCTCTTTATGTACTCTTTCAGAGTCTGCTACAAAATCGCGAGTTTTATGTGATGATGAGAATGATGACGGTGGTGGCGAATCTCAAAGGGCTATTGATTGATGTTGATGGCACAAACACCATTTAAAAGCGTAAGATCCGACGTGAGGTAACTCTGCCATGTGTGTACTCCCTGTTACACCTATGCTGTCGCAAACAGATATCTTATGGCTACCTATGAAGACCGGCAGTATCTTATACACGCTAGATCGGCTTACATCTAACGGCGATCAGACTTGTATGAGGAAAAGGTGATGTCTCGATCATTGATGCATACCTCGAGAAAGTTTCGGCGCACTTACAAAGCGAAGCTTCAGCTATCGCATTATAATATATCACGAAAACAATCATTGAGTAAAGTCATAAATGAATTTGATTCTTGTCTCGTTCCCTGAGCCGGACCTCTATAGCCAGGAGATTTTCTGATCAGAAAAGATTGCTTTATCGTACAGCTCGGTATTTGTTGTTGGCAGTGATGCTATGTAGGAAAAATCCAATAGCCATTCTAAGCACCCAGCCCGGGCCATCTCAGCCAATTATCGCTATAAACAATGGTAGTATTGGGCTTTTTAACGCTGCACTTCCGAAAAGATTACAGTGCCCTACTCAACTCACGTAATAATGGTAACGTACGTACGTATTTAATGCACCGAACCATGTCCAGTAATATTACGGAGTAAGAGTCGCACTCGCACACACCATGCAGCATCGACCCCGCCAATGCAAGCATTAAGCACCCTGCTATGCTTAATACTGCGCACATGTACCATATATGCGCAAAGGGATCAAGATTTCTTTTAGTTATCCATGGGTATCTCCAATCTGTTGTTCAATGTTCCTACGTGAAGCATTGGACGCAGCTGATTCGCGGGCTCTTTGATCTTCCTCATCAGCCTCAATCTGACTGGTCATAATGCCTTTCATCCATTGCATCCCGTGATTGAGGGAATTTTGCACCCACAGTCACCATTTCCCTAGCGAGGTAGTTAATGCTCCTCCGGAGTCGTACAAAATCCCAGTAGCCCGCTCCGTCAAGCTGAGCCAAATGCTACTAGTATTTATCGCGGCGCGGGGTCGGTATTATGTGGTATGGGGCCGAGATCCCTGGAAGCGCTTGAGCGCCTCTATAAGGCAGTTAAGTTGACCATTAGCCACGCAACCTCATGTCCGTTTGGGGGCAAAGAGGTCGCATCTTGCAGATGAATTAGTTTGTTCTCTTCTGTGCTTATGAACATAGTATTCCACAGACAATTATATGGAATGATAGCACAAAGATCCCTCAGAAGGTGGCAGGTTGTACAGAGTAATGTAAAGAGCGACCTAAATTGCCAAATCAATGCCACTGAATTATCTAACTAGGAGCGCAAGCCATGACTCAGTTGCTTTGCAGGAGAGGCAAGCATCTGTTCGACTTATTATGCAACCATACGGCGCAGATACGCCTAAAAAAATCTTACCATTCAATCTGCCTACTGGAAGATTGTCACCACTTGGGGATGGTGGAAGTTTCCTAAGACATACAGCCCCAAAAAAAATTCGCGACACTACGTACATAGTGTTAGTACCATCAGCATCTACGCTACGAGTCACGTACCTACCTAATCACCCAATCAATAAATCGTACAGACATGATCTGTATGATACCTCTCTTTGTCAAGGATGCAACCATGGGCACCAGTACGGCAGCATTAGCTCGCCATCGGCCACGGCGGATCCACGATGCGCTGCAGCATGAGCGTGCATCTTTCTTGTTATAGATAGGCTCCGGCGTTTAGCAACATCCCGCTTCAATCGACTTGGTGGTGGGGATATATGCAAATGTAAAGCTTGCTCCTGCAATCGGAACGGATCCGGATTTCAATGATAAGGCTTCGCACGTCAGCTCTCACCTGCTCAGAGCTCCAGGTATATTGTTACAATTGGCCATCATCCATCTGCAATACTGCCTACAATCAACTTCACTTGCAAGGCTGTGTGATAGGGGTCTGATACAAAGAATTACATATACACAGCGCGTTCTCGTCGTGTGGTGGTGTAGCAGTGGACCTTACCGGGGCAATAGGAAGAGGCGGGACGTATCACCTCCTTGCAATAGTGGCTGATTACCAGATGCTCATCATTGTGAGTTGGGTGTTTGCTTTTTTAATTACAGTGAGACATATCTATGGAGTACGGCAAGCTATCCAAATTTGCTAGTCTCCTCGCTGTCCCGCCCATCTCACCGCATGACCTGCTGCGTCGGGTGTCATCTCCTAGTGCAGCACAGGTCTACGGATATACATTCACGTAGATATACAGACATTGCCGTACCGGCAATCAAGCATCCAGCCTCCAGAGGATAGAAATATGGCCCGCCACGATGTGCATATGTAGTTCGGCATCTTGTTCCGGGAGGCGGCCTCCCTTCCGATTATCAGCGGTCTCGCCCACCTAACCGTTTCACAGATCTTGTTCCCGCCTCTCTTTTTTGGCTATTAAGATGCAAAGTATTAATATTATAGCCCTCCTTTCATAGTCCACAAAAAGAATCCTAACAGATTTCAGTTTTTTAGAATTTCTCTCCGCCTATTTCTCTCTCATCTCCAACCGCCATCCAGCAGGCAATTTACTGGAAGTCTATGTGATGGGTCGTCCATCGGAAATGGGAACATGGCCATGGCGTTCATCAGAAGGGTTAGTGACCTTCGCGGTCGCGTTTGCGGTATTCACGGTGAATAATGTCACTCTTGGGTTTGTTTAGTTTTGGAGACGAGGGCAGTCTGATAATCGAATCATAGGATGGTTTGGTATACGATTTGGTTATACCATTTTTACCTGAGCTTTTCACTAGTCGGCTGAAGACGCCGCCGGAAGAAGGTTGGGATAACCACCTCCCGAGCTTGACGGTGAATTCTGAGTATTGCTGACGTGGTAATTGGCCAAAGTGGATAATTGGGCTGCGCTGTCCCTCGAGGCCTTCGGAATGGCATTGCTTATCACCAACTGTAAGTTCATTAATTTCTCACTAAGCAGCCGCTTAGGATCTGATTGCTCCATGGTAGGGATTGCTGGATACATTGCAGATGGGAGCGTCTCGAAAAGCCGTCCATTTCTCGTTGGCATCGGCGTTATGCTCATCGCCACCCTTCTCTTCTTTCTGAGCACCGATCCATACCTTATTATTTTCGCTCGGGCTTTGCAAGGAGCCTCCGAAGCCCTTGTTTGGGTATCAGGGATCGCTTTTCTGGTCTCACAGGTAGACGAGACTAATTTGGGGGTGTGTATGGGTTACACTACTCTGGGTGCCACAATCGGCGAGCTGATCGGTCCCCTCCTTGGGGGCTACCTGTACGAAAAACTCGGACACTGGGCTGTTTTTGGCGTAGTAGAGGTCGTGATTGCGGCTGATATTGTGCTTCGGCTCCTTGTCAAGGAGAAGAGCCAGGAATCCAAACTGCAAACCCAAGTGGATATCTTAAAGGGTCTCTCCGAAACAGATGGTCTGTTAGAAACCTCAGCAGGACTATCTCATGGAACGATAGATAATACCCTTTCGACGGATTTGGAGCATGGGGAAGAATATGGTCGATCGGCGCTTTCTGGAACTACCGACCACGGAGACGACTATGATGCTGTATCCGCATTGCGAGCTTTGGGTTGGAACTGGCTCGCCAGCGTCGTCGGAGCGGCTATAGCGTGTGTAGTTCGATCTGCATTGGAAGCTGTAAGCCCATTGTCGAATCGCACCATTTGAATATTTGGCTAAGAAACTTTAACAGACTATACCCATATACGTCCTTCGCCATTTTGGTTGGACTTCGTCTGCTGGCGGCGGCGTCATGTTTGCTCTGCTTTTACCCATGGTGGGTGGCCCATGGGTTGGCAAATCTACAACTTTACACGGTCCTCGATGGTTTAGTACTATAGCATCGCTGGCATGTGGTGTCTTCATGATTACCTTGGGCTTTCTTACCAGCGACGATCCGAAAACTCAGGCCCTCTTCGTAGTAAATATAGGGCTTATTGGCCTCTGCATCTCCCTCGGCACGACAACTCAAACTACCGCTATCTCCGCAGCTGCACAGAGAGCCGAGATTCTGAGAAATCGCATCCGAGCCAGCGGTATTGAGCTAAGTTGGGAGTTAAGGCTGCTAACTCCAGGAATGATGCTAAGCGGCCTGAGCACGGCCTGGGCTTTAGGTCTTTTCCTTGGCCCTGCTTGCGGCAGCATTTTCCACTTTAGCACAAACCAAGAATGGATGCACTTATGTTGCTTCCTGGGAACGATTTGTTTGGTGACGGGGGTCTACTGCTCCCTTACATGGAAAACTTGGCGGTAGATTGCATTCGCATTTCTCCGCGTTGGTCGTGCAGCGGGCGACAATGATTTATGAGCATGAGTCAACGATCAAATCACACACATCAAGTTTACCAGACAACTGGATGAGAAATACGAAAATTGAGGAAGAAAAAAATACGTTTAAAAAACAAAGTATAATAGCAATTGCACGTTTCGATCGTGCGACCTCCGGGTTATGAGCCCGGCGCGCTTCCACTGCGCCAAATTGCTTTGATCCGCTTTGTTGAATGGCGGTGCTCGTAAAATTGCTACATATGGATGGAGAAGTGGACGTGAAAATGTTCGCCGCTACAGTGGAGAATAGCATCAGATAACACGAAGTTGCGAGTCTAGTTGTAAATGGAAAATGTAAACTTCTACTCCGTAGGGTACACGGAAAATCACAGCGAAGGTGGGGGATAAACTAGGCAAATTACATTCAATGGCATATAAATTTGGGTTGTGCACTCTTATTACATTCATTGGCCATTAAATGATAGTGATTCCTGCTCGCTCCTCAGTTACACTGACATTGATACCTGCGATCAAGTCTATGGCTCAATTTAAGAACCGCTCTCTCTTTCTCTCACTTTCATTATGGAGTACATAGCTCTAATATCTGGATATCCTCTAATTTATCCACGAGCAACCTCAAAATTTGAGTGCCTTGTATCTGACTTAAGACAACCTTGATGTCCCCCCTTCGCCCGAGTCCATCAAGGTCCACCACCCAGTCATAAACGGCACAACAGATTCTAGCAGTATGAAACTAGCACATTGTAAAAATTCACAACACGTTATCATAGCAGCTGCAATATTCATACCATCAAGGTTCTCAATGATACATTTAGCAATAAAGAACCAGCAAAATAATAGGCCAGCAAAGTTTCATTCATCTCCTGCATCAATCGTGTTGTAACATCTTTTCTCGATTCTCAGTTACTGCCAGCTTTCTACCACGGCATAAAATTACTCAATCACTTCACTTAAAAAAAACCATGGGTAAAGAACACCAAGAAATATACGATGTCATTATCATCGGCGCTGGTCCCTGTGGTCTCTCAACAGCGTCTCGACTCCGTGAGCACACGCCAGCGGCTCTCTTTACGGACGAAGAACATCGCCGTTACCATTGGATTGGTAAATATGGCAAGCAAGTAAGCCTCAAACATGTCAGAAGTGGTAAAATATCGCAAGCCCGCCGTTCTACCACTTCTCGGCCTGAGTATAAGATGCTCGTCCTGGACGCTACGGACGACAAGTGGCTTGGCCGATGGAACCATCTCTTCAAGACATACGATATCTCACATTTGCGTAGCCCGATGCTTTGGCATGTGGACCCCCTTGATAGAGATGCACTTCTGGCTCACGCATACGCTCATCAACGAGAAGATGAGTTAGTTGAGATCCGCAATTGTGTAGGAAAAGAGATTAGCAAGCATACCATCAAAAAGATGTCCAAGTGCCGAGCTTGTGGTGGCAAGTACGTCAACTTTTTATCTTCATTTAGTCAAATTAATGACATAGAAGCTTACAATAAGAGTATAAGACAAGAAGCGCGCATCACCATCAACCTTAGAGAGCGAAACGACTACTATACGCCGTCACAATCCCTCTTCCGGGACCATTGCACCCATGTTGCTGACCGGTATAATCTTGGAGGGCAGCTCATTCGCAAAGAAATCCTGCAAGACATTGACTATGGCGAAGTCCATGGCGTTTCAATAGACGGCACAAAACTCTTCACTCTCAAAACAAACATGACTCGGAATTACCATGCTAGAACCGTCGTTCTCGCCGTTGGTCCTGCGAATACTCCCAAGATTCCATCCCTTCCATCTCCTATTCCTACAACCGACGGTACGCTTCCTCAAGCATGCCACAGTATGCAAATCAAAGAATTTCCCGATCCCCTTATTCAATCACGCATCGATGCTGGCATTTCTACGAATGTTCTCATCATTGGTGGCGGTCTTACCTCCGCACAGCTCGCCGTGCTTGCCCTCCGACGGGGCGTAACCAAGATATGGCACCTCATGCGTGGGCCCCTCCGCGTCAAGCATTTTGATGTTGACCTCTCATGGATGGGCAAATACAAAAACGCCGAGCAAGCGCGGTTTTGGTCGGCTGACTCGGATCTTGAGCGCCTTGAGATCATTAAGGAGGCGCGCGGTGGTGGCAGTCTCACGCCTCTTTTCTACAAGAAACTGAAAGCATGTATTGCGTCAGGCAATCTCGAGCTTCGTACCCATACGGCGCTTATGGATGCGGAGATGAAGGAAATAGACGGATCCCGTTTCTGGTCGATCAAGACAGATCCACCTATCGCAGACATGCCTTTATTTGACTACATATACTTCGCTACAGGCATCCAAACAGATTTTACTTGCCTACCATACCTCCAAACCATGCTACAGAAATATCCTATCCACGGCCATGGTGGATTTCCTTGTATCAATGAGGATCTCATGTGGAAAGATGAAATCCCCCTATTCTTAGCTGGAAGGTTAGGTGCTCTTCAGCTTGGACCAGCTGCGCCGAATATTGGGGGGGCGAAGATTGCTGCAGAGAGGGTAGCGTGGGCCATTGAAGATAAGATTGGATTGAATCTACTGCAAGGGTTACACGCTCGTGATGATGGGTTGGTGAATTATCTCTCGGGGCATGGGAATATGTACAGCATTTTACAAGATGAGGAAAACCAGTAATGACGTCAGCAATACGAGGGTTACAGGACAGTGGAGGGATTCAGATTGCTCTCTCGCGCTTCAACGAGAGTACTATTGTCTTAGTCAAATCTGTAGCACCCATGCAAGGACTCTAACTCTTATCATTAATCATGTATATCTTGTAAAATAAGCCTCGTGGCTTACTTCAAATTATTCAGCATCAACGGTTCCAACCTAGACATTACAACGTCTCAATACCGCCCGCGGCAATATCCACTTAAGCTCGCTCGAGATCACCGCTGCTATCATGCAGGCCTGTGAGATGGCCATCCTTTTGCTTAATCATAATGTGCTTCTGTAAGGCGGCACGCGGTGGCCATTTAGCGTCGAAGACCTCATCCAACTCCTCCAGAGTACGGCCACGAGTCTCGACACCAAACACGAACCAGCAGAAGCCATAGATGAGATTGAGACCAACGAAAATGAGGTAATAACGCCAGTCGATTGCTTCAAGGGCAACAGCAGTAACATAGGTGTTGTAGAGATTGGCGCAGTTGGAGAAAATGACGTGCTGTAAGGGGGGTAAACAAACTGGTTAGCAAATTTGACACTCATAGAAAAACGTGCCGGTTAATGAAATGAAGGCGGAATGAGGTTGAACTTACGACTCCCATTCCCTTGGCACGGGCAGGGGTAGCCAGAACTTCAGCGCAGTATGTGGCAGTGAGAGGGGTGTACACAAATGAGTAAACACAGCCAAAAAGGAAAATCTGAAAGCGCGTCATCGTCAGCACATATCGTAACAATACAACACCTCTGTTATCGAGTCCAGATCAGTCATCACTCACCATAGCAACACCGCCGTTGGAGTATGCCGCGCTAATGCCATCAGAACCATGCTCAAACTTGCTAGAGAATCCGGTGACGGCAGCGAATAGACCCGCAAGGGCAAGACTTCCGATCCAGAGCTTGGTGCGACGGCCAATGGCATCATTGGTAGCAGAGCCAGCAACAGCACCGGCACAAGAAACGATGGAGTTCGCAAATGTAAGGAGCAGTCGGCGGTCAGTTGAGACAATGCCGAGAAGCTTGTACATGGAAGGGAGATAGTAGGTCAAGACAGAGTTTCCGGACAGCTGAGCGAAGAATGACATGAAAGCCATCATAGTGAATCGCCAACGGGAGTTGCGGTCCTTAACCAAAATCCAGAAGTTCCATATGCTAGACGACTTCTGTAATTCGATTGAGGTCTCGAATTCGCGCAGCTCGAGCTGGACCATGGGATGATTAGGGTCACCACCGCCATGGTATTTGGCCAAGATCGCGGCAGCCTGTTCTTTCTTGCCCCACATAGTGAGCCATCGGGGGGATTCGGGAATGAAAATTGCACCGACAAGGATGACGAATGGAGGGAGAAGCTGGAGGCCCATGGGAAGGCGGAAGGCGAGGGTACTGTCGTTCTTATTCGAGGCATATGCGACTCCAGTAGCAAGAATAGAACCGGTGTAGAAGACTGTTGAAATCGCCCTTACGTTAGCAATCTATATGTAACTCAACAATCTCACGAATATAATGGCACAGTTCCAGCATGAGGAAAGAAGCTCCACATACAGGTGTTGTAATAACCAACGACACGGGCTCGCCATTGGGGAGGAGCCAGCTCAAGGGCGTACGTAGGAGCAGAAGAGGTTCCAATGGAAACACCAAATCCGAGAACAAAACGGCCTCCAAGGAGGTAGGCATCGGTCTTGGAAGCAGTCTGGACGATGGCGCCGACCATGATAAAAATAGCACCTGCAATCATCCCGGCACGACGACCAAAGCGATCGCAGATGGGGCCAGTGAAGATTGAACCGATCATATTGCCGATGGTGTAAATCATAAAGATGCTGCAGATTAAAAGATGCTGTGTGAGCCATGGCAAACAGTGGTGATTTTAAGCAGTGGGATAACCTACATGCCGGTGGCAGAGCCGAGTTCTGTGTGGTGGAAGTAGGTCTGATACTGCGTCATGGCATTAATGGAGCTGAAAATGGACTATATATTTGTGTCCAAAGGTTAGCTACCTGGTCTCAGGCTCTGACTACTGTCACCAATGCCACAATTATTCTCTTCACTTACACCATCGAAACCAGATGCCGTCGCGTTCAACGCCGCCACAAGGAGAATAAGGTAGAGTTGAATGGTCGTCTTTGACCAGGGATCCATTGGCGCCCCAGTGACTGTTTCATGGTAGTGCGTGTTGCCCTGGACTTCGGTGACGTTTCCGATGGCGGTTTTGTCAATGATATCGCCATTGATGGAGCCATGATCAACGACCGGCTCTGGCCGTGATTCGTCTTTCTCCGCCATTGTTCCGATTCACTTTGTCGCTTCTCCTTCTATTGGATCTTGTTCTTTGCAGAGCTCGTAGACAAATTGCGCGCTACTGCGAGTGAACAGCAGAGTCCGGATGTCGGCAAGCCAGAAGGAGAGAGGGGATGCTGATGAAGGGAGGAGATCTACTCAAGACTGACAGCGGGCCAAGATCTCTTTATGGTTTCGCTCAGCCAAGCGATGGGTAGTACCCGGCGGTGGCAGCAGACCAAACTACGGCTATGTCTCTCCCATGCTCCACGACGGGCCACGAGGCAGTCCCAATTCTGACAAGGGTATGTAACAAAGCAAGCTGTAGGTTGCAATTCATCATCCACTCGGCTCAAAAGTAGCAGCAAAGGGCCTATTTCCTTACCACAGAGTCAGTTCTCAGAAGAGCAGAAAAAGCGCCACAAGTGTTGGTCTCCGCAGTTTTTCCCCCCATCTTTCATCCCCCCACCGAGCGCCAGGGATCAATAAGCACTCGAACCATTGGGCTGGGTCCAAGGCTAGCGGCGGCAAGACTTTGGAGACGCGGAGAGACGGGGTAAATTGTCGTCGATACGGAGCGCATGCGTGCAAAGTACCATATATGGTTTAGCTGTGGTGAGTGGGCAGCTTGCTGGTGGACTTACCTCACGACGATGAGACCTTGTCGGCCATTCATTATTTTCCCTTTCATCCACTGCGCGGGGGCGGCTTCACAAAGGGCTGATGCATGGATGCATCGCATCTTCAATAAGGCTTAAATGGCGTCCCATCATCGAAAGGGAAATCGAGCTGAGCAGTGCTCAGCCACGATCAGCATTCAGGTACAGAAGCACGAACCGATTGCATGTACATGCTTTGGACCTTATCTTGACGCAGAATGGCGGCTGACCCCCACAACGACAATTCACCGAACCTGGTAAAGAGAGATTGGAGTCTTCCTCTCTCCTCACGAGTACCACATCGTCTTTAGTGCGCAGGCACGTCCGCCTTCTTCTGATAATAAATGGGCTTACATACAGATATGCCCACCAGCGGCCTATTACATACCGATCCGGGATCGCGCATAAGCAATACGCACTCTCTCACTTTGTGTCCTTCTGCATTCATAGTCGCGGCTCCGATAGACGTGAAAAGGATGTACAAAGGGGTGTGGCTCACTGCATGGGCAAGGACATGGACATGGACATTCTTGTTCGATCCAGCATTGCCGTTGGTGGGTTCTTTCGAGTAGCTCCGGCCTCCTCACTCTAGAGACCTTTTATCCATTTGTTTGCTACTCCCTGATCGGCAGTTTGCTCACGCGCCCATCATTCGTTATCTGCGTGCATTTACTTTTCTGAGATATCAAGCTAGACTATGTACTGAGCATCAAATGCTAAATGTCACCGCAGAGGCTCATCGCCGAATAATCATCCAACAGTCGTAGCTACTCATCAGCCAGCATCGGCAATGGACTCCACCAGCCCAACCCCCCATGCATCACCCCAACGTTGCGAGGCGCCTCTTGGCATGGTCTTGCCTATTCATCGTCAGCGGTGACAAGACAGTCCTAATCAGAACGTTTCATCACGGCGAGTCCTGGCGCTGGGCACCTACCCCCACGGATACCAACACGGAGCCCCCAGAGCTCGAGAGCAATAGAGAGCCCGCCTCAGGCCAGCAAAGCGAGATCCTCGCCCGTACCTCAAGAGCTGTCAAAGATGGAAACAATCTTGTGGACGACATTTCGCATTTGATTGAGTTGGTTTATGCATCAAATCCTACCTTTGAGCTCCACCCGTGGCTATTGAGCGCCCGAAATATAATACCAAACACTTGTCACACCCTTCACAAACGCCCGCCTCTCTTGATTCCCAACTGTATTAATATTACTAGTATGGAGTACTACTCCGTATGGCTGCTATTTTTGCATCCCCCATAGCTTCCCCGCACGCGGACGACGCTCACGAAAGCCCCTAGTATGATCTTGACCAGGACACGCCCTGTGGTTGGTCCCCCACAGAACGGGGTTACATCTCCCCAAAATACGAAAAGCACAAAACATTTGAAGGCGACGATTCGAAATAATAATTTCAGCTAAACTTTGGTTTATGTTCTACTATTTCTTTTCTCTCTCTTGCTTTTAATCGTGGGTCCATAAAGTACGCTATTGAAAGCCTCAGTTTGCTGTCATTGTCTCATGCACCCTGTCACCGTTTCTTTACCTCCTTCGACTTGGACCCCCAACACAAGCGTGGAGCTTTCAACCAGATGACTGCCGTGAGACAGCAACGAGACCTTGGAGAAGGCTTGACTTCTCGGGGTGGCGTTTGATGGAGCGTACGTCCTGATTCAGTCTTGTTCAACTTTTAGTTGACTTGCTGCAACGTGAGCTTCATCAGCTGGAGCCGCGAGGGGGTCATAGGGCGAGATGTCGATTGACACCTACTAATCGTGCTTAGCAGCCATCCCAGCGGCAATGCTCATAGTAATAACTCCAGCACCAATTTACAACACACCCAAATTAGGGATAGAAGCTTTTCGCTCGTTGGGGAGTATCGATCTCGGGCGAAAGAATACATTTATCAATCTATTTCAAGACGGACGAATCATCTGGCGAACATATTCACCCGAATGCATGAATGACATAGAGTCGGCCGATTATGGAGAGCCCGAGGTATGGAGCTGCAAGGTTCGTGGCCGGCACTTTAGTAGCCAAATGCTGATAGCTCCTTCTTCTGCCGACTTTGTCGATTGACCTTTTGCTCACAGAGGAGCATTAGGCCAAGATTGGTCGTCTTGCGTAATAGTTTGAGTGTTTTATCTACTTCATAGCAGCTCAATGAGTCGGAAGAAAAAATTTGAAGTCCGCCGACGTATATTGATAGAGCCTTGAGAAATACTCAACTGTTGGCTCCCACATGCCTTCAAACATTTGCGACCCTGATGGGAGCTTTCAAGTCCAGACCGTTCCACGCGCAGAGACGAGTTTCGGCAATACGCATTTCCAGATAATGAGCAAAGCTTGCGCATCCAGACCCGGAACATGACTACCCAGGAGTATCTGCTTTACATGTTTGTTGAATTTGAGCCTTACACGTGGTTTCCGCCAGTTATTCTGCAACAACCATAGTCGTGTATGCATCCGTCATATAGCGACGTGTAGCAATGCGACGTGGATGTTGTTCATATGGACATGCCTCGGCATCTCAGCTTCACAACCGGTGTCCGGAGCAACAGTGTTCCTTTTGGTTATAGATGCTAGCTGATCTGACTGCGGGAGTGAGACCAGACCCGCCATAATGCTGCTGAATGAGTACAGGTAATACTTCCTATTTCCATATGGAGTAAGCTGTCGCTTTGTCCGATAGGTGTAACCAATGTTAAATTTTTTTCCCCATGTTTAAAAAAAAAAAAGTTTAGTATAACTTTGAGCCTCCACCGTAGTAGTCAAACACGATTGTCACAATTTCTAAACCCAACGATCTGCGAAAGTCTGAGCTTCAGCACTCGCATCAATTCCGCCCTCTAGATCAATTTTGCCGGTTTGCATTCCGCAGCCAATACGAAGTGCGACACCACGAGCTTAAGCAGCCAATCGCCTACGAGATCCAGTTCCCCGAAAGCCACTTGCTCCCGGCTGAACCATTCTATCTCTCGGCAAACCGACTCACTGGGGGGCTAGCACTTGTTACTTTCAAGAAGTCTACGGAGTTGGGGTTCAAAAAAAGAAGACTCAAAACAAGGGGTAATCAGAAAACCACAACCAACGAACCGAAAACAAAACAATGCCTCTATTCTCCAAGCTCGCCACCGGCGCCGTAGGTGCCATCCACATCTATATCGTCGCCCTGGAAATGTTCCTGTGGGACACCCCCCGCGGCCACAAGGCATTCAAACTGGCCCCCGATTTTGCCACGAAGACCAAGGTGTTGGCGGCTAATCAGGGCCTGTACAATGGCTTCCTTGCTGCAGGACTGTTTTGGGGGCTTGCGCATCCGGTGGAGGAGTTTGCAGCACAAATCAGACTGTTTTTCTTGGGCTGTGTAGGAGTTGCTGGAGTGTACGGTGCGGCGACGGCGAGCAGGAAGATTTTGTTTGTGCAAGCCGTGCCGGCGGCGGTGTCTATTGCAGCCATGATGCTCGGATTTTAAGACATCTGTGAGGAATATATTATAGTGTACTAGGGCATAATATATTTATCTAGAGAGAGCACTTCAGGATGAAGCGGCTATGTGTGTTCAACTTCGCCAAACCATGATTCATGTAGTAATCAGCTTTAAGCCCCTACAAGGTTTTCAAGAGTCTGTTCACTTTTATAGAACATCAAAAAGAATTCAGCACTGTTGAGCTCTAATAGGCCATAAAATGAAAGCATAGCATACAAAGAAGTATTCCATACCATCAAAAATCTTGAGTGGTGTTTTCACGGTAAATTGAAGTGGTCCGTGCGCGTCGCGATCGCATAGGTCAGACGCGGTCCATCACATTCTATCAAAAGACTAGCAAAGGTGCGACCAAAGGCCTACCAATTGATTGCAGGATATTAGAATTGTCTTTAAAATCATGCCTGCAGCAAAACGCCAAAGACCGCCAGCTAGACTAGCTTCATCAGCAGGCAAAAGAAGCTCATCTCGCAACATATCTCGATCCACAAAGCCTCAAGACGCCGCGTCGCCAAGTGGCGATTCCGACTTTGAGATTGAAGCTGTTGACAGCCCACCTGAGAATGGTTCTAAACGGCGGAAAGTAGCTGCTACCTCACGTTCAGCTAAGTTGGATGATATCCTCTCCAGAAGGCTCTTCGCCCAGGAATCCAGGGAAGCAGCAAAAGAGGAAACATGCCACCCACCTTCACGTCAGCACTCCGTCTTATACCACAGGCCCCTCTTGTTAGACAATGATGTTGGGTCTCAGGGTCGTAAGGCCTTGCTCTCGTGGTTTGACTCCGTTAGTGAATCGCGGTCCATGCCGTGGAGGAAAGCTTGGGTGGATCCCCAAATGATATCAGACGCAACCGAGCTTCGAAAGACGCTCGAGAAACGAGCTTACGAGGTCTGGATCAGCGAAATTATGCTACAGCAGACTCGTGTGGCTGTGGTCATTGACTACTGGAGTCGGTGGATGACCAAGTGGCCAACGATCCATGATCTAGCAGCAGCCAAGCCAGAAGATGTGCTTGCTGCGTGGAGCGGTCTTGGGTATTATAGTCGTGCAACGAGGATTCACGAAGCGGCAAAGCTAGCAGTCAACGACCCGAACATGAAAGGCCTTTTGCCATCCTCTGCAAAGGAGCTCGAAGCGAAGATGCCCGGCGTTGGACGATATACTTCTGGTGCGATTTCGTGCATCGTCTTTGGGCGGCCAGAACCAATGGTCGACGGGAATGTACTGAGAGTACTGAGCAGGCAACTGGGCATTCACGGCAACATCAAAACGAGTAAAGCCGTCATTGACACCATCTGGGCTGCGGCAGATGCCATTGTCAAGGCTACATCAGAGTTGGACGGCGATGGCGAGATGCCAGACTCTGAACCCAACGACAGACCGGGAAGATGGGGCCAAGCGCTAATGGAGCTGGGCAGCACGATCTGCACGCCGAATCCGAATTGCTCTCAGTGCCCCATTACGTCGACTTGTCGTGTTTATAAGGAAGGCGAGCTCAGTGCCAATAAGTCGAAGGAACCCATCCCCAGGATAGTCGACATTGAAGATGCATGCATCCTATGCGAACCATTTGACGAGGGTGCCGACAACAGCGACGAGGACTCAATTCAAGACAAGAAACGCAGCAACGCCAAGAAGACCGATGCGAAGCAAAGCAAGCAACCGACATTGGCAGCATTCGCATTTACGAGGAAGACCGTTAGCAGCCCTTCATCTCCCTCTCCCTCTCCTTCTACCACAGCTTCAACCCCTTCCAAAGAAAGAGTAGATGCCATTGCAAACTACGCCCGCAAATTCCCCGTCAAAGCCATCAAAAAGGCCGTCCGCGAAGAAGAAACACTGGTCTGTGCCATCCGCCGCAGCGATGGGCACTATCTCATTCACCGTCGACCACTTAAAGGTCTTTTGGCTGGGTTGTGGGAATTCCCCAGCAAACTGCTTGAGCCATCGGCAAAAGTGGAAAAGAAGACACGAGAACAGCTGGCTCTGGGGTACGCATCAGGCCTGTTGCATGGAGGTAAACCCGGAAAAAAGCCAAAGATAGCATACGAGGGCGAACTGGGTAGCGTACCCTGGCTGTTTTCGCACATCAAATTGACGATGCATGTCCACCTTTTTTCCGTGGGCGATGATGTTGTTGTAGCAGAAGATGACGAGCAGCCCAGGCGGTGGGTGTCCGATGTTGACGCAGAGTCAATGGGGACGGGAATGCGGAAATGCTGGGATATGGTAAGGGAGGCAGTGAAGGAGTTGTAATGGCAGATAGAGAAAGAAGGGGCAGCGGGTAACGGTTGTGGTTACTTCTCAGGAATTACTTGGGTAGACGATGAGATGGGATACAGGCATTTGAGTACCTACATAGAAGCCATGCGACACATGCTACTGAGTTCAAGACTAAATGAGCTAAAGAACTATTGAATTATCAAGGCCTATTGATAAATTAAGCCAATTATTCCTGGCAACGCCGTAATTACGTTGCTCTCTTTGGTTGACGAGCGATCGTGAAGTGAGATTTGTGGTAGAATTGGGTGGTTACATGGAATTTCCAAAAGAACCCGTGATAGTTAGCAAACTACTCCGTAGAGAGCTACAGAACGAAGAACTTCCCCATAACGACGACTCGAACGGATGAATCTCCAATCCTTTGAGAGGAGATAGAAATCCATCTCGGAGAGTTCTTTGCTCAATTGAGAAAATACAAATAATTTCCTGATTGAATGACGCTTGTTTACTTCACGTGTCTACAGTAGTCTAGGGTAGGCAACCAGCGGCGTTGACAGGTGATTGATTAGCTGGCGAAAGGGGCTGTCGGTGGAGGCTTTGGTGACCGACGATTCGTACATGGTCAGATTTCTTCCCCGCAACCGCCCTTTGCTCCCCCAACCTTGAGTATACGCCATCTGTCCTGTCTGCAAGGTATGTGAAACATTGAGCAGGGAGAGCGAGGGAAACAAGCGGCGGGCTGTGCTGCCTCCAAGAAATGCACGTTTTTGGATCAATGCTAACTCGTCGTCCTTGGTAGATCCCGCACGTGCCCGTCCTCCGTCGACCGAACCTCCGAACCCGATCTTGGACCCCGATCGGCGGCCCGCCACGAAAGAACGGTCTGCTGTGTCACTGTACCTGCACGGATTACAAACAAAGATACGCAATACACTGAGGAGAGCGAAACCATGTCTGGCCTCGACGCCCCTGATATCGTTGCCGCGTACGACGACGTGCGCAACGACAAGAAGGAGCTCAACTGGATGCTCCTCTCCTATGCCGCGGCTGTGGGCAACAAGTTGACATTGACCCAGACCGGCACTGGCGGGCTCAGCGAGCTTGTTGGGGCTCTGGACGACGGACAGGTGCAGTACGGCTACGTACGGGTCGAGTACGCCAACGACAAGGAGAGCACGCGCGTCAAGTTTGTGCTGGTCATCTGGATTGGCGAGAACACCAAGGTGATGCGAAAGGCGCGAGTTAGCGTCGAGAGCGGCGACGTGAAGAAGGCACTTCAGCACCACCACTTGGCGGTTACGGCAGCGGAGCGGTCAGAGCTGAAGGAGGATGACCTTGTGAAGCAATTGAGGAAGTCTGGAGGAGCGGATTACAACGGTGGCCGGGGTTGATTTGCTGAACCTAGGGGGAGGACCTAATATCGGGGTGAATAGGGGGGAGGCGGAGAGAAGGACCACGTGTGGATAGATGGATAGATTGAGGGGAGCCAAAAAGCTGGATAGCGATATAGACTACATATACGTGACGAGTACTTAGTTGATGGCATGATGATGACATGATATGAACCTGATGATGACGGAACGAGCACATGCAAAGAAACAGAATGAGGTGTGAGAGGCCAGAGAAGCACTAACAAGAAGAAGAAAAAAAAAAAGAAGAAAAAAAAGAGGGTGGGAAGGTGAGCAAAATGAAGGAAAGCAGACACGCGAGCGAAGCTGCAGCTACGCTCTGAAGGGGACAGATGGGCCGAGATTATCACAAAACGTCCAGACCGCGATGGACCACGGCTTGCCACGGAGGATGGAAGATGAACTATCATGAGGCCACGAGGCTAGGCTAGGATAGCTGTGAATGCTACGGAGGGCTGTTCCGAGATATGCGGTGTGCAGACAAGTACGGAGCAGGACGGACGACTCCATCGCCGGGTGGTATCAGGGCATGCGATATTGGCTGTTTGTGCCGGCATTCGCGTGTCTACCTGTATGTGCCAGGTCAGAGTGCGTAGCAGCCAAGTAGTAGTACTGCTAATACTACTTCCAAGGTATCCCCTTGGAGCAATAGTAGTAGCAGACATCATTTGGACATCATTAGTTGGCTCTATTGGCTGGCCGTGTCCGCAACAGGCGCTCCTATCGTGTCTAGACTCGAGTCGTCTCGCGCTCGCAAAGTCCCTGCAGGGCCAACTTTGTTGAATTCCACGGACAGGCCATGCGCTTTGGGCATAGCGCGCTGGCACCTCGAGCAATCTTTCCTCAACGGCCCACCGAGAGACAATAATTTACGGCTTAGCGTTGACGTGGATGTTTGGCGAATTTGCATGTGCTTGCGGGTCTTTTGTGTTTGTGTTTTTTTTTTCTTTTCTTCTCTGCGTATTTGTCTGTCTCTATTACGATTACGTGCGTAATGTACCTTGTACATTCAAGCAGGTACGTGCATTTCAGCATGCCTCACCGAGCGTGGTGGAACGCAGCAGCAATAACAACCCTGAACAATAACGGCGGACAACAAAGTTCCCTCCGTGGCAAATCTAATCTGAAATCTGCAGTCGAATCGCCGCCACTCGTCAGCATCCTAACTGAATTACATACCCCTTACGTAGTGCCCTGGATTGAACCAAGCCTTCTAGAAAGACGAGAAAAAAGAACCAACCGCCTTGAAGGCTTCCTTCGGCCAAGGCCGCCCTTCTTGTGCCCCAAAGTTCTGACGTAGGTGCCAAGGTTGCGCATCCGCTAGAGAGTCCCCCCAAAGCCCCCTGTCGGCCTATCACAATTAGCACTCGCCAACCACTAACGAGGCCGCTAAAGGGCCACCTAAAGCCACCTAAAGCCACCTAAAGGCCCTTTCCTCGTCTCCCCTTGTTCAATCTAGCCTAGCCCCGAGCCTTGTTGCTTGCTAGCCTGGGGAATTGCCCCAATTGGCGGCGCCATGATATCCATAATCCCATGATGTTTTTGATGGGAAACTCGGGCCAGTATCCACGCGGTGGACTCTGGGGGGGAAATACCTCGCGTGTCAAGCGGATGAGTGTACCTGGGCGTCATATGGAGCACTGTTTTGCATCAAATCTTGTACCAACTCCAACTCCAGGTTCCTCTAGTCTAGCTCGCTCTTCTATTGATTCATTCAAGTACATACACACAAGCATGCTTTGGCGGGAAACAGCGTGAGGGACAGAGTTCACGTTTTCCCTCCTCTAGCGCGAACCGCCCGGAGCGTCGATCAACGCCAAGTTCCTTTTGCTGAAACTGGCCGGTGCCGCCCCGCTGGTGCCAAATGAGAGAGAAGGGAAAAAAAAAGAGGAGGTAGACAAGACTTCTTCTTGGTACTTTACGATTTCCTCGAGTCACTTTTTCCTTTCCTCTCTTGGACTTCCCTTCCTACATAGACTCGTATTTTTTTTCTGTCTCTTCTTCTGTGTTCCCAACTTTGACAATTTTTTGGGAACCAGATTCTCTCTCTTGCCCCAAAACCCTCCAAACACGACATAGTCCAGCATCTTTCGTTTCTCATCGTCTTCATCCCTTGGATACGGCCTCTCGACCCAAGCACGCGACAGACTTCGCATGCGGCCTAGTCGCACATGGACTTCAGCTCGTTTACGACAACATCCTGGTTGCCCTGCTTACTTGCATGAGCTCGGCGCCACCAATCTCTCAACAATAGGTTATCGTTGTCGCAAAGTCTAGACCACACGTTCCTCTCTTCCCTCTCCTCCTCTTAACCTCTTCCTCTTTCCGCTCACCTCTTTTCAACTTCACCTCCTCTTCCCTTGTTCCTCTCTCGCCTCCGCGACCCTCTTCCCTTTGGCGGTCTCTTCTTCGCGCCTCCCCTCCCCTCGCAATCCCTCCGCCTTTCCGCTCACTCTCGGCGAGCTTCTTCCTCAGCCGCCATGTCCTCCTCCTCGTCCAAGCCGGTCGGGAGTCCCCCGCTCGTGGACCCCAAGTTGGAGAGCCACCAGCAGCTGTCCAGTGTCGAAGACTCGGCCGACCACCTCCTCGAGACCCTCGGCTATACGCCTGAGCTGTCGCGTAATCGATCCACCGCCCAGGTCGCCTTCATGTCCTTCGTCCTCGCCTCGATCCCGTACGGTTTAGCCACGACGCTATACTACCCTCTGCTAGGAGGCGGTCCCGTTGACATCATCTGGGGATGGGTTCTTGTTTCGCTCATCATTGTCTGCGTCGCGGTGTCCTTGGGCGAAATCACAAGTGTTTATCCTACCGCTGGAGGTACGTTGAGCCAATTCTAATCGTCTTTACTCTTTTGCGACACCTTGCGCGCCTTGGTCGCAAGCTCGTCTAGCACCATGATGCGCATTGCGCTGACATTGCCTCTCCCTCAGGTGTCTACTATCAAGCCTTTATGCTGGCCTCTCCCAAATGGAGGCGCATCGCAAGTTGGATCTGTGGCTGGCTCTTCGTCGTTGGCAACATTACCATCACCCTGGCCGTCAACTTCGGCAGCACCTTGTTCTTCGTCTCTTGCATCAACGTGTTCGAGAAGGAGCCCGGGGTCGGCATTTTCGCAGGTGAAACATGGCAGGTGTTCCTCATCTTCCTGGCTCTGACATTGTTCTGCAATGCTGTGTCTGCTTTGGGTAACAAGTGGCTTCCTTGGTTGGATGTGAGTATCTTCCCCCTGCTTCTTCTCTCGTCGTCATTTTGAGAGGAACTGGACGCAACCCTTTCCCTTCTCTCTACGGCCTTGAGAGCTCGTGGCAGTTTGCTAACTATTGCCGACAAGGCTGCCGCCGTTTTCTGGACATTTGCCGGCGTCATCGCCATCCTCATCACTATTCTGGTACTCGCCAAACACGGCCGACACGAGGCCAAATGGGTTTTCGGCCATTTCGAGTCCTTCTCCGGCTGGCCCAGCGGTTGGTCTTTCTGCGTTGGTCTGCTTCACGCCGCCTATGCCACCTCCTCAACAGGAATGATTATCTCGTGAGTGATGACAGCCGTATTTTGCCCAATCTATCCGGTCAAATTGACTAACAGTTTGTCAGTATGTGTGAGGAAGTCAAGGATCCTGCAACTCAGGTCCCCAAAGCCATGGTTGCCACCATCTTCATCAACACCTTTGCCGGCCTCCTGTTCCTCATCCCTCTCGTCTTCGTCATTCCTGACTTGCAGGAGCTCGCCGAGCTTGTCTCTGCTCAACCTGTACCCCCCATCATCAAGTCCGCCGTTGGATCTTCTGGTGGCGCCATTGGTCTTCTCATCCCCATCATGGTCCTCGCTGTCATGTGCGGTATTGGCTGCACCACTGCTGCGTCCCGTTGCACCTGGGCCTTTGCTCGCGATGGCGCCATCCCTGGATCCAAGTGGTGGGTCAAGGTTAACAAGAAGCTTGATGTGCCCTTCAACGCCATGATGCTCAGTATGGTCGTGCAGATTATCCTCGGAGTCATTTACTTTGGTTCCTCTGCCGCTTTCAACGCCTTCTCTGGTGTTGGTGTCATTTGCCTGACAGCTGCTTATGCAACCCCGGTTGCCATCAGCCTGTTTAGCGGAAGGAAGCAAATCCGCAAGGGCAAGTTCTACCTCGGCCATCTTGGAGCTGTCTGCAACGTCGTCACTGTTGGTGCGTATTCCTTTGATATTTTCCCCTTATAATGATTGAAGTACCAATCAGCTGACTTACACGATCAACAGCCTGGTCCCTTCTTGCTCTGCCGCTGTTCTGCATGCCGTCTGTCATCCCCGTCACCCCCGAGACTGTCAACTATGCCCCCGTTGTGTTTGTTGCTGCGACGGCAATTTCCGGCATTTGGTACTGGGCTTGGGGTCACAAGAACTATGCCGGGCCCCCCGTGCATGAAGATTAAGCGAGTTTCACACCTTTTCAATTTTATGTTTTTTTGGAGAATGGACAATAAAAGGATTTTGGATACCCAAAGGAGTGGCGTTTTGCGATGGGGTGTTTTGCGACGTGTGATGATGACGGGAAACAAGATTTACGTAGTTGTCTGAATAAAGTATAATTCTTGAAACTTACTTCCATTGCTTTGACCTTTGATCACGTGGGGGTTAATGCGAAACACAGGGTCATCTCATCTGATAGATTCTGGCGATACTGTAGGCTGTCACTGTTGAGGATTCACAACGGGGTAGGACTTGCGAAGATGAGACAAATCGGTAAGGCCAGTCTCCTTCTCTCACGAATTGAATTGCACGCTGAATATGAACTAGTTTGGTGAAACTTGTCCTTGTTCATGACAAGCAAAGTAGCAAAACTCACTCAACCCGCCTTGCTGGACACAACTTGTCCCCCAACACATAAAAGGGGCGAGCAAGCATCCTCCATCTGCCGCAGAACGAAGCAGCACAGATATATGCTCAGCTGCCCAGATGTATACACTCTGCACGCATAGCGATGTATATATTATCCAAACGTCATGGATCTCATAATGCAACTGCATAGATCACAATCACAATTTAGATACGAAGGCGCGACAATGTGAGTTCTGAGTTATTACACATCTGATATGCGGGTTCCAACTTTATCATACACCTCAAATGGTCACGTCGCTAACTAAAATTATCACATCATGCATTCGAATTTGGAGAAATAGGGATCAGTCTTTGTGCGGAATCGTGCCAAAAGGCCGAGGGAGTGACCAAAGTAAGGTTTTCGATGGTCTTTCCCCGTGATGATCCCAGCTGGGAACTATTTACGAGCTGAAGCTTCGACTTCCATGTTCCATTGTTCACCGAGCTATTCCTCACAAAGACAAGAACCTGTCACTTGATGCTGCTGACTTATACATACCTGCATCAACTAGACTAATTAAGAGTCTACTTGTACATTACCTCTACGTTGTCAGCAGGATAAGCATCTACTCCGTATGCAGCTCTGCCTCTACGTTTCGGCCGCTGTCATGTCGGTGAGGAAATATCCTGGGGGAGAGCGAATCGACTGGGGACGGGCCCTCTCAGCCTTCTGCTCTGCTACGTGCTTATCTCGCACGGTAAGCCAGCCAATGCCTTAACCTAAAAGATATCCTAGTAGAGGCGCAATGTCTAGAATGACTAAAAATCCCAATGGCTTCAGCCAAATGCACTTACAACGTCACGCATGTCACTCCCGCAGCTCGTAAAGCCGCCAGTGCCGCACCCCAGATATGCATCCCGGTGCCAAAAAGAAGGAGCATCATCCAAGCACCTGGGAATGCAGGGTAAAGGTAAGGTAATCCCAGCAGCAGTAATACCGGGACAACTTTGTGTACACGGGGAACGCTAGCCCACGAGGTCGAGTGCCTTTCAATTGGCAGAACCGTCTTTTAGCCAAAAAGGTGGTGATGTTAGTTGACTGCAAGCCACTCCAGGGTAAGAATGTACTGTTTGGACTAGCGGTCAAGAGAACTATGAGTTGGTCTATGGCCAGGAGAGCTCACCGATCTGCCTTTTGGGGGCTTGAATTCGATCTAGCGCTACCCAGTCTAAACCTTCGGCCTGCCCTTGTCTTTGACAGAACTCAGCAGAGCGGCCTCTGAACCGCATGTTCGCACTCCAAACATGCACTCCAGCTCATCAGATGATTTGAAGCTGCTTCTCCGTGTCCAGTCCTCCGGGGGCCTATCGTGACCTGCCGCACACAGCTAGGGCCTCGGAGTCCATGACGTCGTACATCTGTCATTAAAAGGGCATTGTCAGCAGAACCCCCTTGCTCGAACCAGCTCCATAAGCCAAACTCCATCAGAGAAAAGGGCTTGCAAGAGAGCAATTTGCTTGCCATCCATGAAGCTATTCGAGAAAAGCTGCCCGACGAGACGCTTTGGAATCCCACCCCCTCTTTTTTTCCCTTTCCCATTCCTTGTGCGAGCGCCAGCTGAGCGGACTTTGCCCATGTCCTTGGCGCCCGTTTGTACCAGTCGTAATATAATATCAATAAGTGACCATTCATCCGTCACCGGCAGCTAGTGGGCCCCGTCTGCGTGTACATGGAATAGGTATGCACACTCCGTTTGCTCTCACCCATGCCTTGGCATTAGTAGTAGCACGGTACGCAGTAGGGTGCTCTGTAGAAGCACCTGTAGGGATAAGAATAGACAGGTCCTCGTACATTGACTTCGTTAAGCAGCCAAATACGGCGTAGTTACCGTAGTATTTTGGCAGCCGACCGCATCGGTGTGGCGTCGTCGCCAAAGCATCTAGAGCGCCTATGCAGCCCTCACTGCAGCCGTTTTCTCTTCAGCAAGCTGCAGATGATAACAATAGTTTCGGCCCTCAATTTAGAGCTGCCCTTTGACTGCGGGGAAGTGCTTGGGCCCAGAGATGACTACATGCTGGGGTTGTAATATAACGAAAGCAATTGAGGGGGGTACGATGGGAGCATGACATGATACGGGATGAAGGCTTACAACGGCGTTAGCTCCGTTTCCTCCTTCGTCCTTCCTCCCTCGTCGTTCCCAGAAAAGCATGTACAGTATTAGTAGCAGCAGCAGCAGCAGCAGCAGCAGTAGCATGCGCTTAGGAATTCATCAGCCCCCCCCAACTAACGGCGCCAATTGAAGTCGGTGTGACGGCCGTCTTCCCGGGGTGAGGAGGAGCCCAAAGGGGGGGGTGTGCGTGTGTGTGGGAGGAGATTGGTAAGATAGAGCTTGGGGTCGGCCACATACGAATCCAAAATCACCACCGCGTTGGAGGAGCTTCACCAAAGAGCTCATTACCGAATTTGGCCAATGCCATTGAAAGGTTTGTATGCAACCTGGAAGAGCGGGCATTATTAGTCGTGCTTTGACACACGGGAGCCACCTAAGAAAATAACGCCGTGATCGTCGCGCATCCACTGTTGTGACAGGGTACGTATTTCTCGATCCTCATACTGATCCATGATCAGGGCTGGTTTGACATGCACCTCATCACGATCCAGAGGGGCAAAAAGCTCCGTGTGTCGCGTACCCAGGCCCAACGCAATTTCAAACGGATCGCTCATACCGAGAGAGGAAAAAAAAAAAAAAATCAGCAGGCGGAGAACTAAGAGGAAGACGAGAGAAATTTTTCTTTTCTTTCGGTCAGGCCTGTGGAGAGGCAAAACGATGTCACAATGCATGAACGAGTAACGACGGCCGGCTGCGGCGGGATTCGACGTGGCTCTCACTCTGGGGGGCGTGCTCTGCACTTGTCTTTTTTTTTCTTGCTCAAAGTATGAATGGCAATATATTAATGCTGCACGAGCACGCACGCGGCCTGGATGGCGAGCGAACGCGGCGCGCATCACAGCCTTTGGCGGCACAGGATGGTGGGCAGACCCCGACTTTGATAACAGGATTTGTGGCGAAACGACTGGCGTAGACCCTCTGGTAGCTTTTCGCCATGGCATTTTGAGGGAATCCTATATGTCCTAGATTGCGCTGTGGCACATTTGGATGCCAATGAGCCCCTGATGTTCGCTGCGCGCCGCCGCCTATCAGTCTAAACTCGTAGCTTGGTGGTGGTATCGTCGCTGCTCACTCTCTGTCGATCTGCGCTTCTAGACTGTTGGGCTAGCTGATCCCGATCTAGATGTACCTGTACCGGTGGCGAGTCCGAGATCAATGCCCAGCTGCTTCGGGCATTTCTTTTATCTCTCTCGCTCTTCAAAAGCTTTGAGGCCCAACGTCTGACATCCCATCTTCTCAGCTCGTCTCCCCATCTCCGGCGCTCGAACATGCGGGAGACGCGCGAAATGGAGCGCAAAGCATCAGCATGTCGTCATCGATCACGGCCAAGGCAAATGAGCCCCGCCTCCGAACCCATGTCGATTGCAGCACGCAACTTGAAACGCAGAAGCGCGACACAAGTCATTGACAGAGACGTTCGTGTGGTTGGAGCCGGCGAGCTGCTTGCTGGGCTCAATCTCGGTGGGCCGCTTCGTGCAGACCGATGGGTCTCGTCCGCAGATTGTGTGCGTCGTTAAATTGCTCCGCCCAACGTTAGCCGGGACGGTTGCTCAACGTGGTTGCATCTCGACATGCCTTAGCTGGAGTAGCTGTACCGCGCGCTCTCCCTAGCATGAACCCGCGGCGATGCAAGCTCAAATGATCAAGTGCCATGTCAAGTTGCGCCGCCGGCATAACCTTGGACTTGCGGAGGGAATGCTGTTGCAATCTTCCAGGGTGAAAAGAAGAGGCCACCATCTTTTTTACCCCGCCCTTTGTGATATGCAAGTTAATAAAAGGTAAATTCTGATGGATGTTCAAGAACTGATACATTTGGCGGCACGGATGAGACGGATTCTAGGCATGTGATTCAAACGTTATCAGTTCGTTCTTGGAGGTTGGGCAATTTGCAGTAAACGAGCTCCTCTGGCGCCACACTGCGGAGCAAGATGCAGGGCGACCAAGACTAAACAAACACACACATCCCCACGGAGAGGGTGGGAGGTTTGACCCCTGGCGCCAATGGGACTATCCTTGGAGTAGTTTCGACGCCATGTACGAGGTACGGATGGCGCATCAAGTACTCCGTGCTGAGGCTGGAGCGAGATGAAATGCACGACAAGCACCTGGCGGCTGCAGGTGGCTTGAAGGGTTGCAGCTTGTCGAGCCACGAGACCATCTGGGCTGATATTGCCAACTTGGTAGATATATATCATCATCCAAGGCGTGATTACAGATGCATTCCGGATTCGGCCGGCACAACAAGACAAGCTGACGGGCACGGTGAATAACCAACAGTTTTCAAAACTCTACGGACTGGGTACAACTTGTACGTACCAGGTGCGAGCCTTGCACTAGCATCTCCTTGGACCTTTGACCCAGTGGACGGAGCTGGACTCCGTAAACGAGGAGGAATCATCTCCACGGCCTCTGCTCTAGCCATCCGGGTCCCAGCCCAGAGTGGTAGCGCTTGGGGAGGGAGGTCCTGGGGGTGCGAAGAGAGGGGAAACCATGAGAACCTCGTTGCCAATCGTTGGCTGGAAGCTGTTGGATGGCTGGCACTTAATTTGATTGGGGAGATCCTTTGGATGGTACCGTATCCACAGCGAGAGCCAGGCCATAGCCCCTTCGACACGGCATGAAGGAGAAGGAGAGTGGGCTTTCTGCTGCTCCTCTCAGCCTTTCCCACCCTCCCCCTCCTGGACTACCAACCACTGCTACTCGGTGTGGATATTGTAATACTAATACTACTAGCTTCCTGCATCGTTGCCTTGGAAATCTGCGGCTTGTCAACCCCAGCAGGTGAGTGCCACACCAAAGTACCAATGCTACCGTCCTCTCATGGATTTGTGGAATACAGCAAAGGCAAAGCAGTCTAGAAGGCCGGCGTGATGCGAGAAGGGACCATGCCCATCTTGCCGGGAAGCCATATCTCTTCGTAGTTCGCCACAGGGTCCATTGGAATGTTTTTTCCTCGGGGGCGAGGAGAGATGAGAAGACGATGGGGGATGATTTACTTTACAGGAGAGAGCACCGGGCAGGCGGGTTTGCTGATGTGCGTTAAAGCGTGCTGTGCCATCCATCACAGGCATGCAGAACATGACTTCCCGCTTGCTTCGCTACCACTTCCCACAGTCAGCTGCCTCCATTCCCCCGCAGTTTGATGAAAGAGTGCGAGTAGCATCTGCCTGAAGGACGTGCCTTTTCGAGATGAATATTTTCCGTGCCTACAGTTGCATGCATGGCATGGCTGCTATTGATGTTCTGCTGATGCTCGCCATACATGTTACATGGCATGGCATGGCATGGCATGGCGGAGCGGATGCCGTCCGAGCTCGGATCCTTGCGTAAGCCCTCGCCAAGGCACGCACTTCGGCGTCCTGAAGGGCGCTCGCTCTTATCGGGTCGGGGTCATGAGTGGTCCTCGACGCGTGCATGCTGGAAGCGCCGACGCTCGTTATCCACGCTCCGACTGTGCGTCTCGGGTCGAGGAGCATACATGCACACATACAAGTACTCGCATGTAGTGCTGAGGTGTATTACGGGGTACCGTTCTTTGTGCTCCGTACAAGGGGCCCCGTCTGGTTTGTACTCGTACTACTGCTTGTACTGCTGCTACTACTACAAGCCCGCGGGCGGCATAAAACATCGTGAGGTGGGGCAGCCGGACACGGGAGCCTGTGGGTACGGATCGCTCCGACTTGCATGCCCACGGCTTGGGCACTCTTGTCGGATGTCCTCAGCATCGGCTAGGAGCATATGGACTGCTGGATGCAAGAGCTTTTGCTTTTGGGCATTCATCGAAGCGCCCCATCCCCAGCTGGCACTTTGGAAAAGATTAATGTCTCAGCGCTGCATGTATTCAGAGCGACAGCCGGGCCTTGATAGATAAGCCGTCCGTGTATCGGAGATTTTGTGCGGCGGCGCACTTATGGTCGGAAGTGGGTTCTGCCTCACGGAGATGAACGAACAAATGATTCATTTTTACGGAGCGTAACGGAAATGTGACGACCGTTCACACAAGTACATTTGCATGAGTGAGTCACTTTGAAAAAATAAAGGAAAGAAATGAAAGAACCATCATTTCCTTGGCGTTCCATTCGCTTTTGAAATGCTCAGCAAAAGCAGTCTCTCCTTTTAGGGCTTGTCCGCCGAAGCTGCTTGCGCCTTGGTAGTATTCCGTATTCCGTCTCTGGAATCGAACGAAGAGCTACCCCCCCTGCTTAGCGTGAATGGCAGCCTCACAAGGGGCAAGATTTCGATCGAACGATGAGCGTGAAACTCGCTAAGTCATTTGCCCCCCGGCTCGCTGTAGACGGGGGTAAGTTTTTTCTTCTCTGGGAGGATAAAATTACAAGCACGGGCTGCAATAATTTCCAAGTTTGTCTTCTCAGCGATTGTAATCAGCAATGCAGTTGTTGGGGATTCAAAACTGCAATGCGACATGAGAGATCACAATGCGGGAAATTGCTAAAAAAATTTCAGCCTTTGGGCCCGGTTTCAGGTGGCGTGCGTGGATACACCCTGAGTTTCCCAGGCGTCCATAGGGAGTAAGTAAGCTTTCTTACGCTTATCATCCAGGAGGGAAATTTTTTTTTCCCTCTCTTTGTGGTTTGGGGGTCGGTGAGCAGGCGGCCCTCGCCCTCTCGATGGCCAGTGCTTGGTGTGTTGAAGGGATGTGTGGCTGCAAGGTTTGCGGTGCAGCCAGCGCTAAGCAGGACCAAGGCCGATGATAGCGTCGCCGCGGAGCTTTGCCACCGGCTTCGTGGCCCTTTCCATCCGGCGGCGCTGAGGATTCCCTCGAAACTCCATCTGGAAGTAGTTTCGCAGAGCTGTGCCTGGACGGATTAAAACATAAAATAACCATCCCGTATCGGAACGTTGGATCTAGCCGTTCAAAGACTCTGGCTGTGACCACTCTGTTGTTGTGTGTATCCGTTGAGCTGCAAAAGTTTGAAAGCTGACTGATCCTTTTTGTCGTGACTCAGATGCTTGCGTATTGCGAGCAGCTATCACGACATCAGCCTTCCTTTCTCCCTTGTAGGCTTCCAGATTACATTGGGAGTGGCAGGTATGCCCTGTTTGCTTACCATGTGAAATTCGCCTGGTGGAGTGTTAGGGAGATACGAGAGAGCCAGTGGTGTTGCCAACCTCTGCATTGTCCCTACGTATCAGAGCCTGCGGTGCTCCCCTCCCCATGCGCGCATAAAGTGGACCTGTTCTAAATTTTCCTCGCTTACTGTTGGCTGGTGGAGATGCGGCTGCAAGGCGTAAAACTAGTAAGTCTTCGTCTTGTCCGTTTGTAGCTGCACGAGCAAAAAGCTTGCGTCGGCGTGTACATTGTAGCAGCAAGTCGTGCGATGGGATGACCTGCAGTGGCCAGTGATCTGAGCCATGCTTTTCGAAATGGAACCATTGTTGCTCCGTAGACTGGCTTGACTCGCTGGCGAGCGGGAGCTGCAACGCGCTGCAACGCTATGCCGTGATAGTGGTACGTTTGGCGGCCAATGATTCGATGGCCGACGAACGAGAAGGGAGGAGGGTTCGCGGCTTGTTGGGGATATTGCCATCCCCATGCCTGCGCTTGGAACGCCATGCAGATGCTGAGACCTGTTGGTAGAGATACATCTTGGATGAACGGGCAGGCCCCTTGGCGCCTAAAGGCGAATGGCCAGAAGAGAATCCCATCTCCGCGATCTGAGGAGGAGGTTGTGGCGGGCGGCAAACTTGAGCACTTTGTGTTTGGGCCGCCAGCCCATCAGATTGGCTAGGACAAGCTCCCGTAATCTATCTCTACACCATCAGCACTCGCATGTACAGTGTGTATCAAGCCAAGTAAGCACGGGTTGGAGAGTGTACATTACATACATACATACATATGCCGGTCATCTCTCAGGCTCGAACGCCATCCTATGCGCATGTACGCGCGGTATTTTTTAAGCATGCAGAACTGCGCGTTTGACGATAGTCAGGCGCAATCAGGAGGGTATACTACTAGTATCAGAACCTGTACGAAGCATCATGTGCAAGCCTCATGTACGCCGTGCAGGTGCTCGAGACGCGAGATGATGTGATGGGCAGGCAAGCGGGCAGGCAGGCAGGCAGACATACAGACGCAGACAGCTGGATGGATAGTGGCAGCTCAGCTCTAAAGCAGCATCTCTCATTTCGAAGGCGAGCAGGCGAGCACCGCCCAATCATTCGATGGCCTTGTAAATGGCGTGCATGCCAAGGCGTTTCCCACGAGCCGTTTCCCGCGCAGGAGGACGAGAGAAATAAGAGGAACCTTGTAGGCGAACAGGTAAATCAGACGTCTCCCAACAGCGCGAAACGGGTAGCGATGGACACGGGACGGGAGCGCGTGAAAATGGAGATGGTACTAGCAGTTAGCAGGAGATAGCAAGGATGAAGAAGGTTTCTTGTCGTTGCGATAGTATTGTTTTGGCGTTGCTTAGCGCTGGTTGGGGGACAAAGGAGGAGCAAGCCACCCCTGGTATCAGATGGCCCGTGCATGTGGCTTGCCCAGTCCCCACCCGGTGGAACTTGGAAGCTTGATACTGGCCCGTGCTGGACCCGTCCTTATCTCTTGGCGCGCTGACAAAGAGAGGCTGTGGCTGACGATGGAGAAATCTGTGCCTTGGAAGCACCGCCGCCTTGTGGCCCGCTTCGCACGCCTTTGTGTCACGGACCAGATGCAAGGGAGACCGAGAGATAGAGAATTCCAAGTGTGATGGAGACGAGATGCACGCCATTCAGCTGCTGCTCGATCACTACACTACTTGGCACCATTATGGAGATTCTCTCTTGTGCTCCCGATGGATGGAGGGCCCTCTTCCAATGGCCCTGCGGCTCGGAAACGGTAGGTGGCTCGCTGCCTGACTCGGTTATCACACCGGCGTGCCGTCTTGGAACCACCATTTCCACGACTCCTGCATTGCATGTACGGAGAGGTACCTATTATCGGATAGGGTAGAGTACAAAGCACAGGGACGAAGTAGGGACAGCACATATGCAACCCAAGCCGTCCAGGCGCCTAAGCCGGTGATGGCTTTACAAAGCAATTGGTAGCCAATTGAGCCCGAAGCAGCTCCATCTTGGGCGCGCAGGCATTGCAGTGCAGACATGCACTCGCTAAGAGCTGCATTCTCTGCATTGGGAGGCATGACGAGTCCGAGTTTGACAGCCTGGGGAAGCTTTTCGGTCCGTCGTGGGGAAAAAGTATGTACGAGCAGACCGTTGGGCTCGGGGGAGGGGGAAAGAGGAGGGGGGGGAAAAGAGACTTGACTTCTCTGGAGCTTTTGCTGGGAGCCCTCTCTTGTGATGGAGGACGGCGATGCAGGCTGCCTTGAGGGGATCCCGGATCCGGGGCGGACACCCGA